>CM031919.1:23013623-23037038 GCA_018703695.1 Prunus fruticosa | reverse complement strand
TCTTTTGAGCTGGAAAAAATTTCTGCAAAAACTTATTAGAAAGCTTGATCGGTTCATAATTGTATATTATTTTGTACCCTTTTAACTTATGATTTGGTTATGTTTTTGAGTTAAACTTGTGCTTTTAATAAGTTTTGTGTTTGTTTCAGTGTTATAAGCTTGAGACTCACTAATTGCATTTTGGGGACAAATTAGCTCAAAACGGTGTCTGGAGATCAGTCAACTTCACGGATTGGACTGTACTTGCTAAAGGAGAACCAGATAATGAGCCATACATCATTGGAAAGATACGGAAGTCTATTTTCTGTAGAATTTAAGGTTCATGATTCCGAGTCTTCTAGAGAAAGTTATACATGTTTTGGCAACTTAAGGTCAAATTCGGCAGCATCTGCGTTACTGGGCCAAAAATCACATTTGAAGGCCTTCCCGATTTTTCCTTGAGTTGGGCTGCATATGCTTGGAAAGATAATTCAAAGAGCTTCAAGATCCATATTTTTCCAGATTTTTCAGATTGAAGCCACAAGCCCAAAACGAGCCCACAAGCTGGCTGCAATGCATTGTCATACATGACATATGCATGATGAAGTGTTGTTGATTGTGGGAAAGTTTGGTGAAGCATATTCAATACCTATTTTTGAGTGGAATTTTGCAGCAGCCCAATGACCCAAAAGATGATGAAGTGGGAGTTGCAACACTAAGCCTAAAGACAAGAGGAATTGTTTTCAAATGCAATAGTGTGTTAGGTGAATTAAGTGTTGTAAGTTGGTGAAGTGAGTGTGGTAGGTAAACATATTGTATAATTCAGATTTTCACTTCCCCTAGGCCTATAAATAGGGAAGTTCTCTAAGCTTGTAATCACACCCCAAGGGGGGGGAGCTCTCAAGCACTTCTCTAGAGCTCCCTTCCCTTCTCTCCCTCAAATTCTCTTAGTTTCCCTTTTGTAGTTCTCAATTGTTGTAATAAGATCATTCTACTTTTCTTTTCTCTTCTTCTAAATTCTCCAAATACTTCTCTATTCTCTTT
The DNA here is from genome assembly GCA_018703695.1 of Prunus fruticosa. NCBI lineage: Eukaryota > Viridiplantae > Streptophyta > Magnoliopsida > Rosales > Rosaceae > Prunus > Prunus fruticosa. The sequence continues at coordinate 23,036,015 of CM031919.1, read as the reverse complement.
CAAAGTTCTCCATGCTCTAAAACATTTCCCATGTTCTCAAACACATGCTCTTCCAAAATCCACAAAGTTCTCAACACCATTTTCCCTTCTCTTCCAAAAGTCTCCATGTCTCAAACACTTCACAAACACTTTCTCTCCCTTCCCTAAGTTATCAAATTCTCCAAGTTCACAAACATTTTCCAAGTTCTCAAACACATTTCTCTTCCCTTCCAAAAATCATCCAAGTTCTCAAACACTTTCTCTTCCAAAATCCTCAAGCTTTCCAAACACTTCTCTACTCTCTTCCACATTTCCCTTCTCTTCCAAAATTCTCCAAATCTCTCAAACACTTTCCTTCCTTCCTCAAATGCTCTCTTTAATGTTCTCTAAGTTGTAATTTATTTTTCTTGTAATGTACATTCTTTCTTCTTGTTTTATTTCCTTTCTTTTTCATTTCTGTTTTGTGTAGGGAACTAAATTGGATCATTCAATCACCAATCCCTGTGGAATCGACCTCGCACTTACATATGCTATACTACCAACGGTTCGTGCACTTGCGAGTATCACAAGTTGAGGATGCAATCTGAATCCATTTTGGTGCAGCTGTATCTACACAACAAAGCTCTTCCCAAGTACGAATTGAAGCATTAGGCAAAGAGTATAACCAAGACTTAGCCTTATCTTTTAAACTGAATGGGAATAGCCTCATCTTAATCTGCTCATCATCAAGTCCTTGAATTTTGATTGTAGCACATATTTCAAAGAATTGCTTAACATGCATGTAAGGATCCTCAGTGGTATTACCATAATAAGTTGGAAGAAGATGAATCATACCACTTCTAAGCTCAAACCTGTCAATTGTGAGTTGAGGATAGACGATGCATGAAGGTTGATCAGTGACTTTGGGGATGGAAAATTCACGCAGGGGTTTCCGAGGTTGGGCAACAAGCGCACCACCTCCTTCATCATTATTGTTGTTGTTGTTTGGAATCTCTGCAATCTTGCTTGAACCTTCAGATTCATAGCTCTCAGATTCAGCACTTGAAGAACTATAACTCCTCCTCAAACCAGCACGTACAGCAGCTGCTCTTGGTGATAGTGGCTCAGTTTCAGATTCGGACATATATGCACACACAAGAACCAGATTAGTGCTTTCAAATGGAGATAACAACTACAAAGAATAACAGAATATAGAAAGAAAAACCAACGAAAATAACAACAAAAACAAAAACAAAAACACTCAAAGTAATCTAACTATAGCACCATCGTTACCGGTTCCCCGGCAACGGCGCCAAAAATTTGTTGAGCCTATTCCTAACAACTAAAATGAGTTATTAAAAATAGCAACTTTAATTCTCGCAAGTGCACGAACCGTTTATAGTATAGCTTATGTAAATACGAGGTCGATCCACGGAGAATGGTAACGTGGTTGCAAGTTAAAATACTTAGAATGCTGGGAAAACAGAAACAAAGAAACACACTAACTAACAATGGCAAGGTCTAGGACAGAATCCTAGCACCACACACGCACTCGAAATGGGGGGTTTTGTTGTTGAAGTGAAAACAAGAGAATGAAATGGAAGTGCTGGAAAGTAAACAATAGTAGCAATCAACAAGTTGTGAAACAATGATTGAGAAGTGTTAGAGCCTTGGAATCCACCACTAGTTTTCCTGAATGTGAATTGAATGAATTGAATGTGAAATGGAAGTGGTATTTATAGGGAGATGGGAGTGAGAAATCTGAATTGAATATGGCAATGACCTAACACACTTGCATTAGATAATCAGAAATGGTTACTCCACTAAATCCCACTAGCAGCCCTAGCTCATCCTCATGTCAGCATGACCAAGCTTCCATCCAGAAACCAATAGCTCATGCTTAGCTCACCATGACAAAGCATCCATCAGCTCATCCTCATGTCAGCATGATGTGTATTTCCATGGGCTCACGAATTGGGTTGGGCTGAATCAAATGATGACTTTAAGATATCCATTTTGAAGTTCAGAATGTCATTGATCCAACCACACAAGTATTGGCCCAATCCAAGTTCGGATGAAGAAGATAAGTCCGAAATGAACTTCTAACTCAGGCTCCAGTTTTTGCACGTTTTTGCACCATTTTGCTTCAAATGCCTCAAGTGTATTCCTCTCATGCCAATCAGCCCTTATCATGCATGGATTGTATCAAATGTGTTCTCTTGCTGCCTTAGCCTACAAAACACACAAACATAGGTAAGTGACTCGAAATAAAGAGAAACTAAACAAAATCACTAAGTAAAGAAGGCATGCAAATGTGTGAAATTATGAACTTATCACATGACCGTATGAATGAGTCTTGATCGTTATTTGAGTTATTTTGATTTTATTGGGAGTATGAGTTGGTTTATAATATCTTATGGAATTCTCGGTTTTTATTTTGATAATTGAAATTGTGAAATAGATGAGTATGGGATACTTGTTTTGGTGGGTTGTGAAAGTGAGCCTTGGGCTCCACTATGCTTATTAGGAAGTGAGTGGACATGTTTTCAAATAAATGGCATGGTTTGTGATGGAAATTTTATACATTTGAATTTAATGGTTTATTGAAATTCATTTTATATTTAATAGTTGAATTTATTATTTTTGTAAAGTACTTGTGATATATAGATATACAATACTTGATGAAGTGCTATCTTTGTGGATTATGGGTGGGGTACTTGGGATGTCATTGTGAGATGTGAGAAGATGTGAGTTTAGAATGTCAGTTTGAAGTGCTATAAGCACTACCCTATGTACCTCCCCGGCTCCAGATTATATGCGTGAGAGTTTATTGTCTATACTATGAAAAGGTAAAATGGGAAAAATTAAATTAAGGAAGAGAATATTATCTCTATAATATTTACATGAGGGTTACGAACTCCACCATCATATGTACCTCCCCTTGGATGATGACACTTGGAAACAGTGCAAATGGGTACTTGGAAACAGTGGATATGGATACTGGGATACCTGGAAATGGTGGATATGGTTTGGATAAGACGGCAAACCCGGGGCATACCTTAATGGGGTGTCGCTGTAGACCCTTAATTGGGTAGTCTGCCTACGTAGGGCTGTTTTCAGGCGTACGGGTCTTGATTTTTTGTCCGTACGTGCTAGCTGAGAGTTAGTCTCCCAGTTGGACAGCTCTTCCCTAGCCACATGGTCATTTGAGGACGGTTTCATGCGGACTAGTCAAACGATCCCCGATTGGATTGTTTTCCCCAGGTACATGATGTGCATCATCACATGTACGCTTGGATCCTGATACTTGAACATAGTGGATATGGATACGTGGATATGACGGAACCCAGGACATACCTTAACGGGGTGTCGTTGTAGACCCTTAATTGGGTAGTCTTGCGCACGTAGGGTGTTTCAAGCATACGGGTCTTGATTTTTCATCCGTACGTGCTGGCTGAGAGTTAGTCCCCTAGTTGGACGGCTCGTCCCCAGCCACATGGTCATTTGAGGACGGTTTCATGTAGACTAGTCAAACGATCCTCGGTTGGATTATTTTCCCCTGGTACATGATGATGGTGAGAGATGGGTGCAGTTATAGATCTATATATATTTTTATATGTTTTCATTTATAGGCATACATATTACATATATGTATATGTGGATTCGTTTCTAGTTTGAGATTTGTGAGATTGTGCTTCGTAAGTACCCTGTACTTGTATGAATGTTTAAGTTGTGGATTGGAAAGTGTTGTACGGCAACATACTCCTTGGATAGGGTATGGTTGCGGGATTGAACTGATATAAAGGGAAGAAATTGATAATGTGTTCAATGTACATATACCTTGGATAGGGTATGGTTGCGGGGTTGAACTGATATAAAGGAAAGAAATTGATAATGTGTTCAATGTACATACGCCTTGGATAGGGTATGGTTGCGGGGTTGAACTGATATAAAGTAAGAGATTGAGAATGTGTTCATTGTGTTTTGTCGGAATTGGAGTTGTGATAAATCTGAAATGTATCGTTGGTTCTGCTTTAAATAATTGTATAATATCGGAGTTGTGACTGTTGGGATAAGAACTACGTGTGGCTTGATCCCTTGTCCAATGGTACGTAGGTAGCCTGGGATCTCACCTAGGTGCAGCCGCAAAATATACTAAAGGTTTGATCGATTCTAAGTATGTGAATAGTTTTTGTTGTGGTTATTGGAATCGAACCCTATTTATTACTACTGTTGGGTTCGGTTTTGAATATGTTGGTATGCCTGAAGCTTGATTTAAACTTGAGCGAGATTAAATGCTCGTTTATTCCTCAGTTATCACTTGAATGGATTCATTTAATAGTGTATGTGTTTCTAACAGGTCTAATGACCTTTTTTTGAAGTAAACGTTTGATTCTAGGGTTGGTTAGATTGTATAACGGGCCTGAGGCCCTTATAACTGCTAGTGGTTCTGCCTTGATTTATTTGGATGTTGGAAGCCTATTTCTGTAAACTATGTGTTTTGCTTTATGTGTGCTGCCAGTTGGGATATAAACTGTGATTTTTAAATAGGTTGAAAATTTTGGGAAAAGTCAAATTTACAGGGGAGACTTTGCCGAAATTTTTGGCAGAAAGTCTTGGTTCTTAGTAAGTGGGCCCATCATCGGTGTGATGTCGGAATTTCCATAGGATTCGTCTAAAGTTTCGAGGAATTTGGGGTGGGTCCTGTCACATAGGTCACCAACACACACACGAGCACCGAAGCCTAGGACTAGTGCAAACTCACATATATTGTTGCAAATCCATGCCACAAATAAACTATTTCAATAATTATCAACAAAAGTCCCCTACAACTATTACATTACCCTTATTTATAGGCTTTACCAGACTTGGGCACCAAGGCTACTTGATCCAAAAGTAAACTAATTAATTATAAAATCACACATAAATCATAAAAGATATATATCTTAAAACTACCTAAATAAGAAAAAACAATAAATATCATGAAATAACTAATTAAATGGTAAATATCTATCATGAACCACCCGTATGCTCCTGCATCAGTGAGTTGGGTAGGGAACTGACCCAATATAGGTTCTTTTATTCGCCTCAATGAAGAGGATTTGAATATTTTTCTAGTGCGAAGATAAGAACAAGCAAAAAATAACAAAACAGAAATAAAATGAGAAACATGATATGGAACTGAAGATTTCTCAATTCAGTTCATTATCAATGCAAACTCAAAGTAAATGATAGATAGCTACCTTAAATTGAGGATTTCTCTACCTAGTTCATTGTAGCTATAAACTTGAAAAGTAAATGACAGTAGTGAAAATGATGAATGTTCATATGAAGATTTCTCTATTCATATAAACAATGAGTAAAAGTAAACAACATAGCCTGAAAATTTCTCTGTTCAGACTTTATTTATAAAGAAAATGAAGTTGGTTGAGTGTTGGGCCCAACAGCAAATGAGAAGTACCCACTTGCCAATGATTTTGGTGAGTGGGTTGATGAAAAAACAAGCAAAATCAGAAAAGTTGCTTTGGTGTTGTTCCCTAGGTGAAGCTCCCTAGGTAATTCAAAATATCTTCCAAGCAAAACTTGTTTACCTCCATCAACAAGCTTATTTTGTCATTCATTTTTTTTTAATAAGCCCAGGCCTCCATGATGACTCATGCACCTCCATTAACTTAACAAAAGTTGGCCAGCATGCCATTTAGCTTCTTCTTCGATCTTGCTTTGATGTGTGATGATCCAAGCATGCTATATTTATCCAAATGCTACTAAATTATAATATGTTGTTCTACACATATAGAGGACACAACGTTTTGGAAGAACTCAAATCATTTGAGACTGGAAAATACGATTTGGCATGGCTCAAAGCTGAACTGGTTGTTAGAGACAGTTCCTTCGAGTAAACTTCATTGTTTAATTAGCTGAGTATTCTACTCTTGTCCAAATGACGCTACATTTGGATAAAATATAGTTGACACGCATTTGAACCACTTTCATGAAGAATGAAAATTCATTTGAGCATTGGAAGTTGCTCATCGGACTGGAAGTTTGGCAGATTGGGCTCGAAAACATGTTTCAGTATTTCATGCCGTGAAGATTCAATACATATCCAAATGATGTAAATTTGAAATATATTGAGACAACATCCAAATGAACAACTTTTATGAAGAAAGAAACTTCATTTGAGCATTGGAAGTTGCCCATCGGGTTGGATTCATCTAACTGTTGCTCCTGTAATAAACACTCCTTTTGATATGTTTTCAATGTTTGATAGTTTGAGAGGCTACACTTATCCAGATGCTTCCCAATTTGGATATGTCTTAGTAGAAATCCAAATGGACAAATTTCATGAAGCCGAGGCTAGCACTAAAGGAGATTTTGTTGCCCAAACAAGGAGGACTTGCCATTGTTGGTGTAAACATTTTGATACACCTGTCATGAACACTTTGCTTGAACATTGGAAGTTGTTCATTTGACTCACTCCCTATGACTAGCCAGGAATGTATATCCATATTTTAGCTATATAGATGAACTATAATTTCTTCATTCTACTCCAAGGCAAGTTTCCAATTTTGGTTCAAATTGTCCCTTTGCTGGTCTGTAATATTAATACAATCCTAATTCGTTTAATTATTCTTCGTCTGGATGGTTTTGGCCTATGATATATGAATATGAGAATAAGTTTATTTTTAAAAATTATATATATTCAATAATTCAATAATTGCCTTAAATTATCTTTATTAATAGGAGTTATTTTCTATTAAATTTGGGCTGATTTTTCAACTAATGCATTTGCTTTCTTTAAAGCCCACCAACCTTTCTTTTGTGATATACCTTGTATATATATCTGATATAGATAGAAGAGAAAAAGAGAGAGACGATAGATGTTGCCTTCTTCCTCTTCATATAGTTTTTGTTGTGAATTAGAACCAATTCACTCCCCTTTAGACCTTGTTGTTGCTGGACTTTGGACAAAATCAATGATGAATGAGTCTTACACACACACTGAGAAAATTAACCAAGCACAAATGACACAAGTGTTTATAAAGGTTCAACAAATTTTGCCTACATCCTCTTGGTGATCCCCTTGAGAAATTTCACTAATGGAGATAGGTTACAACTTTGGTTTACACAGAAAACCCCCTTAGAACACTACCCTCACATCTTCCCATGTTCTGCCCTTGTTTTACTGAAATAGATCACACCTTGGGCAGACAAAAGGCTAGACAATGACAGCTACAAGTTCAGCTACCCTATAAAGAACCATAGGGTAGGTGCTCCTTGAAACAAGCCAACATCCTTCCTTAATTTGCTCTCTTTGCTTCCCAGCAACTTGCCACCTTTTATTTAAGTCTGAAGTGACTTAAAATGTCCTTGCAAGTGGGTAGAAAATGATAGCACACTAAAGAAACTGTTGAAAACAGTGAAGATTCGAAACAGCACGTGTTGGGCGACCGGTCACTTTTACACGAGTTGAAAGCGACCAGTCGCATGAAGCTGGAGACCTGTAGCCACAGGTTCTTGCTCCAGACTTCCAACCTGCCTGAAAACGACCGGTCGCATGCTTCGTACGACCGGTCGCTTTTGTGCAGAGTCTCCTGCGACCGGTCGCTTGAACTGGAGACCGGTCGCTTCCTGTTCTATCTCCGAAGCTTGTATCCTTTATGCGAGCCAATTTTCACAACAATCTCCACCTTGGCGAGCCTAAAATTCATTGTGGACATCATTTCCTTCCCGGACGTCTGTAATGTCTTGAGAATCGTCCCGGTAACTCTCAAGAACTCCACCTCAATCTTTAGCATGGAACAAGATTGAGCAAGCTCAAATAATGCTTGAACTTTGCTGTTGTGGCTGGCTTTGTTAGACAATCTGAAGCGTTCTCATTTGTGTGAACCTTCCTTATCTTGATGTCTCCATCGTTCACCCAATTCCTTATCTGGTGGTATCTGGTATCAATGTGTTTGGATCTTCCATGGTACACTTGATTCTTCACTAAGTATCTTTGACTGTCACTTTGTATCACCACCAAGTCTTGGGCTAACCCGAATTCCTTTGTCAATCTCTTCAGCCATACCGCTTCCTTAGAAGCTTCCGTTAGTGCCATATACTCCGCTTCTGAGTAGACAAGGCACTAACCGATTGCAACACCGCTCTCCAACTAATCGGTCCTCCACCACAAATGAAGACATATCCTGTGGTGGATCTCCTCTTGTCAAAATCTCCTGCATAATCGGAATCCACATAACCCGACACACATGCCTTTCCTTGTTGTCTTTCAAACAACATCCCAATCCTTTTGGTGCCCTTCAAGTACCTGAGAATCCACTTTGCTGCTGTCCAATGTTGTTTGCCCGGATTCTCCATGTACCTTGACACCACACTTACGGCTTGGGCTAAGTCTAGGCGTGTGCACACCGTTGCATACATGAGACACCCTACCAAGCTTGCATATGGAACTTTGTTCATTTCTTCCTTCTCATCATCCGTAGAAGGACAATCTTGAGCACTTAATTTTAAATGCTCTGCCAAAGGAGTAGGCACCGACTTGCAATTCATCATATTGAACTTTTCAAGTACTTTGGAAATGTACTTACTTTGTGACAGCCATAGCTTGCCTTCATTTCTGTCTCTCCTTATCTCCATACCTAGGATCTTTTGTGCAGAACCAAGATCCTTCATGTCAAACTCCCTTCCAAGCAATGTTTTCAATTCCTGGATTCTTGACATGTCTTTACATGCAATTAGCATGTTATCAACATAAAGAAGCAAAATGATGATATTACCATCCTTGAATGCATGAGTGTATACACAACAATCTAATTCACATCTTCTATACCCAATCTTCATCATGAAAGAATCGAAGCACTTGTTCCACTGTCTTGGAGATTGATTCAGCCCATACAAAGACTTCTTCAACCTACAAACCAGATTTTCCTTGCTTGCTTCAACGAACCCTTGAGGTTGGCTCATGTAGATGTCTTCCTCCAAGTCTCCATGGAGAAAAGCAGTCTTCACATCCATTTACTCCACCTCCATGTTCTCTTGAGCTACTAAGGAGAGTAGTAGCCGTATAGAAGTATGTTTCACAACCGGAGAGAAAATTTCATCATAATCAACTCCCTCCTTTTGCAAGTATCCTTTGGCCACCAACCGAGCTTTGAATATGGTGGCTCCTTTCCCATGCATGTCTTCTTTCTTCCTAAACACCCATTTGCAGCCAATAACCTTTCAACCTTTGGGTTTAGGAACTAATCCCAAACTGAGTTTTGGTGTAGAGATTCCATCTCTTGCATCATAGCTTCCATCCAACTTTCCCGTTCCTTGTTCTCAACAGCCTCTTGGAACGTGGTTGGTTCTTCTTCACTAGCATTCAAAGCATAGTGAACTGCATCCTTGTCCCATCCAAACCTTTAAGGTGGTTTGATGGTTCTCTTGGACCTGGACCGAGCTATAGATGATGGCTCCACCTGTTCTTGAGCCTCTTCTTCTTCTTGAGTCTGTTGTTGTTGCCCAGCATCTTCCTCCTCAAGGTCGGACTCCACCTCCTCCTAAACGTCTTCAGTTGGCTGTTCTTGTGAAGTTTCCCTAAACACCTTCTTGAGTGGAACTTCAATGGTTGTTTCTCTCTCAACAACATCCTCATTTGCCTCTGAATTCTTGACTTTGTTCATAGGCATGGTCTTTTCATCAAACACAACATCCTTGCCGAGTATCTTCTTTTGGTTCACTGGATCCCATAGCTTGTAGCCCTTCACATCGCTCTCAAATCCAATGAAAATGCATTCAAGAGATTTTGGCTTCAACTTGGACCTTTCATCACTCGGAATAAGTGCATATGCACTGCATCCGAACACCTTAAGATTTGAATAATCAATTGACTTATTAGACCATACCTCCTCTGCACATTTGAACTCAAGATTTCTTGAAGGCGATCGGTTAACCAAATAGGCAACGTGGTTTACCCACTCCGCTCAAAATGACTTAGGCAATCCCGCATGAATCCTCATACATCTCTCACGCTCCATGAGAGTTCTATTCATCATTTCCGCAGCTCCATTTTGTTGGGGCGTCTTCTTCACGGTAAAGTGCCTCTTAATGCCTTCACTTTTACAGAACTCAAGGAACTTGCTGTCTTTATATTCACCACCATTGTCACTCCTTAGGATCTTGATCTTTCTTCTAGTTAGGTTTTCTACTTCCGCCTTCCACTCTTTGAACTTGGTGAAGACCTCAGATTTCTCCTTCATGAAGTAGACCCAAACCTTCCTGGAAAAATCATCCAAGAAAGTCACAAAATAGCGAGCCCCACCTTTTGATTTAACCGGTGAAGGCCCCCATATGTCCGTGTGAACATAATCTAGCACACCCGTGCTTTCTTCTTCCTTGTTTCGTTGCTTGAAAGCTACTTTTGATTGCTTTCCCATGGTACAATATTTGCAGAACTCAAGCTTGCAATTTTGAACACCTTTCAACTTTCAGTTGTGTAGTTCCTGCATGCCCCTCTCACTCATGTGCCCTAGCCTCAAATGCCAAAGCTGAGTTTCATCCTTCGAGTCCTTGCTTGTGGATACAGCTGCTCCACCTGTAATTATTGTACCACACAATATATATAGGCAATTAGGTTGAACTTCTTCCTTCGTAACCACAAGTGAACCTTTTGAGATTATGAGTTTCCCTCCATTGGCTTTAAATGAATAGTCATTCTTATCAAGAGTTCCAAGGGAAATGTGATTCTTACTCAACTTTGGAATGTGCCTTACCATTCCAAGTGTCCTAACAGCCCCATCATGCATCTTCACCTTGATTGTACCGGTGCCTTTGACTCTACAAATTGAGTCATCCCCCATCATAACTTCGCCACATTCTTCTTTCTCATACGTGTTGTTGTTTAATTATGTTAACTCGCAAGTGTACGTGCCAATTAGTAGTATAGCAAAACAAATACGAGGTCGTACCCACGAGGACTGAGAAGTTAAAATTAGTTATGTACTTAGATTACCAAATTCAAGAAGTTAGGAAGTTAAGTCTAAAACCGAATTTAAAGTGAGAGTGATTGTGATTGTGATTGTGATTGTGAAAAGAAAGGAACAAACTGAGATTGCAAAGGAAAGCAAGTAAACAAAAGTAACAAAGAGTGGTTTTGAAGGTTAAAACACAGGTTTGGAGACTAGGGCATTTGATTCACCATAACAATTCAATTCTGGGTTATAAAGATTCAAGTGACAAGTCTAATTCAAATTCAAAGATTGATTCTAGCTAATGTATGATTAAGCCATGGTGTTTGGTCCTAACCTTGTATTCCTAATTCCCTAATTTGATCATTTGGTGTCTAACCTAAATTAAGCATTAGGAATCCATTAAGCATAGAAGAACATTTTAAACAACCAAGTATGTATCTAATCCAGATTGTCGAATTCTCATACACACTCTTCCTATTCATAGTTCAATTTGAATTAAAGCATGGTGTCTACTCTTAATTCAAACCAAGATATACAAATCTGAATGGTAGCTAGGCATTCCGATCAGCATATAGGCAATTTGGCAAAATGAATAAGAACATGAATCATGAATCAAACTTGAAACTTGAAATTTATAAACCCAGAATATTCATGTTAGGTTACATCAAAGCCCTAGTTATGGATTTAGTTACTCATAATGGAAAAGAGACTTGAATAGAAATGAGAAAACATAATGAAAGCAATAAGAGTAGAAAAACCCCTTTCTTGAAGTTCTTGTGGTGTCCAAGGCTTCTCCAAGTGCTTCTCCACTTCTAATGCTTCTCCAAGAGCTTCCCCACTTCTAGAAGGATGTATGAAGGATATGGAGGTGATTTGGGATGAGTTTAAGTGAGTGGTGATGGTTGAGATAGATGAAATTCGTAGGGAAATGGAAGAGAGGTTTGCTGGAGCTGTTTTGGTGAGATGGGGCTGTTTAGAGCTTTTGGTTGATTGCTGGAGTGTGTTGGTGATTTGAGAGTGTTTGAGGAGGGCTGGAGTGAATTGTGGGGTTGTGAATCCCAGGATTTGTTGTTTGGGAAAATAATGGGAAGTGTTTGAGGGAGGATGGAATGAAGGATGGCTGAATTGTGGGGTTGTGAATCCCAGGCTTGCACACTTTGAATCTGGAATTGAAGATGTATTTATAGGGGAATGAAGGTGAGAAATCAGAATTGAATATAGCAATCACCTAACACACTTGCATTAGATAATCAGAAATGGTTGTTGCACTTCACCAACAATTCCCACCAGCAGCCATAGGTCATCCTCATGTCAGCATGACCAAGCTTCCATTCAGAAACCAAGAGCTCATCCTCATGTCAGCATGACCAAGCAAGCAATGAGCTCATCTTCCTGTCAGCATGATGAACAACTTCTTGGGCTCACGGATTGGGCTTGGATCACACAAATGTCGACTTTAAGATGTCCATTTTGAAGTTCAGAATGTCATTGATCCAACCACACAAGTATTGGTCCAATCCAAGCTCGGATGAAGAAGATAAGTTCGAAATGAACTTCTAACTCAGGCTCCAAGTTTTTGCACGTTTTTGCACCATTTTACTTCACAAGCCTCAAGTGATACCTAGAGCTCAATGAACTGAATGAAAAACACAAAAGAGGTTAAAAGCACAAGGTTAACTCCAAAACATAACTAAATCATAAGCTATAAGGGTATAAAATGATATACAATTGTGAACCGAACAAATACCCCCAGACCTAGATTTTGCTAGTCCTCGAGCAAAACAAAACAAAACAAAAACAAGAAGTTAAGTAAACCACTTCCGCAGGTAACTCGATTGCATTGAGCATATGCAACAAGCCTTTAAACCTCTAGGCATCCCTAGTAGGAGGAGTTGTGTCTCCTAAGGGTTTAACAGAAACGATACCCATAAACGCTTTCCTGACTCTACAAAACAAAGTGGTTAGAAAAACAAACTTTGAAATTAACTAATGAAAATGAAAGAAAACTTTAGTCATACCTCCAATACAATAGAGTTGCCAAGATAGGTGATCAATCAGTGTGTAAAGTGGAAGCTATAGCTCAAAGGCACACGGCTTCAAAGCAAGCATACTCAAACCTTGAATAGAGAACATGTTTCGACTCTAATTCTCACAGATAACACTCAATCACTCAGAACCTATGGTTTAATTCTCTCAAGAAAGCATAAGTGAGTGTATGAAATAGAAGCACAAATTTGGTTAGATCTCATGAAAGGAATCAAATACTAAGAATAGAGATATACACATACTTACCAGGTACCCATGAATACATCCTCAAAGATCAGCTAGGTCTTTCACAAGGTTGTAATGAAAGGCTAAGGTTTAGGGGAAATGGAAGAATTGGAAGGAAAAACAAGTAACTTAAGAACATACCAAGGTTGCATTCTTCATTGATCTGCAAGGTAAAATTGAATTTAGAATGACATGGCTGCAAACTTCATGGTATCACCTGGCATGGACCTTATTTTTCACACTTAGATCAAATCGACACACTTCTCATTATCTTTCTTATTTGCTGATTTGATCTACACCATCTTTAACTTCATTGCACAGATTCACATCATCTTTCATTTAGGCACATGGCAGCAACTTCCTTGCTTCAAACTTTATCTTGGCACACCTTGGTATATTTCTAAGTTAGGGTATGGCTATAATAAGTGAAATATCTCAGATTGAGATACAAAGGTAGGGAAATGATGAGGGTGATAGAAGAAAAGGGCTTGAAGTGTTTGGCTTCAAGAGGGCTGATGGAACACACATAAAGGTTGGGTGAAAAGAAAGCACATAGAATGGTTATGCACACATAGCCTAGCATCACTTCAATGAGTTCATTCATGAATGAGAGCAAGCACATGATATCTGCAAAAGAGAATCATCCTTAGTATTCAATCAAAATGAAACAATGAGATCAATTAGAGTGAATTGAAGAAAATAAGTATGGATGAGAAATAGAACACTTTAAACCCTCTCAAGAAAGCAATTAGGCTCGATATGGCTCACTAGGGTAGTCTCCACTATTTTCCTTCAAGAATTTGAGCATGATACTTTAGTCACCAGAATTCTAAGAGCAATAGCTTTGTGAAGTGCAAAATTCTGATATGAAAACCTCAATGGCAGCTCCATAGCATTGATTGTATGACATTCTAAAAAAACATTAGCGACAAATGAACAAAAATTGAAACCACAAATGAATTAAAATTGAAAACCTTCAAATGAACAAAAATTGAAACCACAAATGAATTAAAATTGACAACCTTCCCCCCAGACCTGAATTGAACATTGTCCTCAATGTTAAAGCATAGAAAAGATGATTGAGAACATGCAAATGATAAAGGGAAAAGTTAAGAAGAAGGTTTAGAGAAAAACTCCCCCTTGATGCGATTAGGTCGACCGCTACCAAGCACCATCTTCTTGAACACATGGGTTGCCTCCCAAGAAGCGCCTTAGTTAATGTCTTGGCAAGACATTATGCAATCAGCTTATGATGAGTTGGGGGGTTTTGGATCAATCGTCTCAAGATAGTTCACCCAACTTCTTCTCTTCTTCCTTCTCTTCCTCTGTCTTTTCCTTTTCTTTTTCTTCAAGTGTGCAAGGGGTGTAACTTTGAACATGCCATTGGATGGTTCCAACTTCATAGAGCATGGATCAAGGGGCTCAAGTGGTAGCCCAGAAAATGGTGGGAATGGCTGCGACACTTCTAGGACAGCTACCACTTCTTGGAACTCTGGTTCAACATGATCTTCCTCTGCTTGGGCAATGAAAACTTCTATAGCATCATTGGGCTGTTTCTGCAAACTCTTAGAAGAAACTTCATCATTCACAACATCAATTGTAAAACAAGTATCAAGAGAGATAGAAGGTTGAGATGGAGGATCAAACACTTTAAATTCAGCAGTTTCATCCAACACAGTCATGGAGAGGGTGCCATCTTTCATATTGATAATTGTGTTTGTTGTGGCCATGAATGGTCGTCCTAAGAGAATGGGATCAACACGATCTCCATTTGGATTGTCCTCCATATCCATCACTACAAAATCAACAGGGAGAATTAGTGTATTAACTTGAACTAGAATATCTTCTACAATACCTTTTGGATATTTGATAGAATGATCAGCTAGTTCAAGACGAATTGAAGTCTTCTTCATCCCTTCTAAACCAAGCTCTTGATAAACTGAATATGGCATCACATTGATGCCTGCTCCCAAGTCCAACATGGCTCTTCCAACCTTCTTGTCTCCAATGTTAATGGGAATGTCAAAGCTGCCAGGATCTTCTAGTTTTGGTGGAAGCTTCCTTTGCAATACAGCGCTTACATTCATGTCGAGCTTTATTTCTTCATTTGGAGCAAAATTGAGCTTGTGAGTTTTCAAGTTCTTGATGAACTTTCCATATGCAGGAATCTGTTCAATAAGATCAAGCAAAGGCAAATTGATATTAACTTTACTCAAAATATCATAAATTTCTTTAAAAGCCTTATCTTCCTTTGCTTTCTTAAGACGGCCTGGAAATGGAATCGGTGGAACATATGGAGTGGGTGGCACATATCTATCCTTTTGAAGATGTGGTGGCACGAATTTGTCATTCCTTTTATGCAATTGGAATCGTTTGGATTCCTGAGATTCTGATTTTGCATTAGGATCAGATTGAGAAGTTTTGGGTTGTTCTCCTTCCGTAGCCATGGTTTCCTCCTCTTCATCTTCATTTTCTACAATAACAACATCATTTGAAAGATTAGAACCAACTTTATTATCAACAATCTCACCTGATCCGAGCACATGAATGGCCTTGACTTCATGGTTCTTTGGATTGATCTCAGTTTGGCTTGGCCTTTTCCCAAGCTCTCTTTGAGTTACTTCAGCAGCTAATTGGCCTAATTGGACTTCCAATTTGGAGAGGGCAGCTTGTGTAGTTTGCTGAAAATTGGATTGGTTGATCGCCATCTGCTTCACTATATCTTCCAATGATGATGATGATTGTTGTGGCCTTTGGAATGAAGGGGGATTTGCTTGATTCTGGGTATTTCTCCATGAAAAGTTTGGATGATTCCTCCAACCTGGATTATAACTTTGAGAGTATGGATCATTTCTTGGACCTTGGTTGTAGGAATTTACCAACTTAGCTTGCTCTTGCACAAATTCTGGATATCCAGCCCCAAGTGGACAAGCTATGGTAGCATGGTCATGAGTTTCACAGATGCTACACACTTCCTTCGGAGGGTTTCTTGAGTTCAATGCAAGAAGAGTATCTAGCTTTTGTTCAAGTTTTGAAATCTGCACACTAGAAGAGTCATTAGAACCACTAACACAACGTTTACCTCTTGTATCCGTATGTTGGGTCTCCATTGCTATCTCCTCAAAGAGTTCATATGTTTCTTCCGGAGTCTTGGTCTTATAAGAACCACCTGCAAAGTTTGTGACAATATTATGACTAGAAGGGGTTAGTCCTTTATAAAACATACGCATTTGGAGCATCAATGGAATCCCATGATGAGGACATTGATTGAGCAGCCCATTGAATCTCTCCCATGCTTCACAAAACGATTCATCATCTTGCTGTGCAAATAACAAGATCTTGTCCCTAAGCATGTCGGTCTTTTGCGTGGAGAAGTATTTCTCCAAGAACTTCTTTTGAATGGCAGCCCATGTAGTGAGTGATCCAGGCTTCAAAGAATTCAACCAATACTTCGCCTTATCCTTCAAAGTGTATGGAAACACTCTCATTCGAAGTTGATCTTCTGTCACTCCTGTCAAGGGAAAAGAGCTCACAACATTAAAAATATCCTTTATATGGGTTAATGGATCTTCATTAGGTAAACCATAAAAGGAAGGTAACATATTAAGATGAGAAGATTTAAGCTCATAGTTTCGAGCTACAGTGGGCAGCGAAATGCTTGAAGGGGATGCTGGAATGGTTGGGATATCAAGGTCTCCCATGAACTCAATGGCAGCCATCATTTCTTCTTCTTCTTGGTCTGAACTTGCTTCCGAATTTGAAGGTGAAGAACCAGGAAGTTCAGTGTGGAGAGCAAGACTTGTAAATGTAGCAAGAGCTTGCTCTTTTGCAGTTGACAACTCCCTTTCTAGACGATTTTGAATTTCAGAGCTCACACGATTTGGTTGCAATGATGGTCCTGCGTTCAAAGATCCTGGAACGTTGGAACGAAGACCTCACTTGTTCAAGGAATGGCCTGTTAGACATAAACTACCTGAAACAGAAAATTGGATTAATTAGAAACACTAAAAAGAATAGGGTAACCTTGGGCACATAACCAGGGAAGAACTTTCGTTCAGTCCCCGGCAACGGCGCCAAAAACTTGTTGTTTAATTATGTTAACTCGCAAGTGTACGTGCCAATTAGTAGTATAGCAAAACAAATACGAGGTCGTACCCACGAGGACTGAGAAGTTAAAATTAGTTATGTACTTAGATTACCAAATTCAAGAAGTTAGGAAGTTAAGTCTAAAACCGAATTTAAAGTGAGAGTGATTGTGATTGTGAAAAGAAAGGAACAAACTGAGATTGCAAAGGAAAGCAAGTAAACAAAAGTAACAAAGAGTGGTTTTGAAGGTTAAAACACAGGTTTGGAGACTAGGGCATTTGATTCACCATAACAATTCAATTCTGGGTTATAAAGATTCAAGTGACAAGTCTAATTCAAATTCAAAGATTGATTCTAGCTAATGTATGATTAAGCCATGGTGTTTGGTCCTAACCTTGTATTCCTAATTCCCTAATTTGATCATTTGGTGTCTAACCTAAATTAAGCATTAGGAATCCATTAAGCATAGAAGAACATTTTAAACAACCAAGTATGTATCTAATCCAGATTGTCGAATTCTCATACACACTCTTCCTATTCATAGTTCAATTTGAATTAAAGCATGGTGTCTACTCTTAATTCAAACCAAGATATACAAATCTGAATGGTAGCTAGGCATTCCGATCAGCATATAGGCAATTTGGCAAAATGAATAAGAACATGAATCATGAATCAAACTTGAAACTTGAAATTTATAAACCCAGAATATTCATGTTAGGTTACATCAAAGCCCTAGTTATGGATTTAGTTACTCATAATGGAAAAGAGACTTGAATAGAAATGAGAAAACATAATGAAAGCAATAAGAGTAGAAAAACCCCTTGAAGTTCTTGTGGTGTCCAAGGCTTCTCCAAGTGCTTCTCCACTTCTAATGCTTCTCCAAGAGCTTCCCCACTTCTAGAAGGATGTATGAAGGATATGGAGGTGATTTGGGATGAGTTTAAGTGAGTGGTGATGGTTGAGATAGATGAAATTCGTAGGGAAATGGAAGAGAGGTTTGCTGGAGCTGTTTTGGTGAGATGGGGCTGTTTAGAGCTTTTGGTTGATTGCTGGAGTGTGTTGGTGATTTGAGAGTGTTTGAGGAGGGCTGGAGTGAATTGTGGGGTTGTGAATCCCAGGATTTGTTGTTTGGGAAAATAATGGGAAGTGTTTGAGGGAGGATGGAATGAAGGATGGCTGAATTGTGGGGTTGTGAATCCCAGGCTTGCACACTTTGAATCTGGAATTGAAGATGTATTTATAGGGGAATGAAGGTGAGAAATCAGAATTGAATATAGCAATCACCTAACACACTTGCATTAGATAATCAGAAATGGTTGTTGCACTTCACCAACAATTCCCACCAGCAGCCATAGGTCATCCTCATGTCAGCATGACCAAGCTTCCATTCAGAAACCAAGAGCTCATCCTCATGTCAGCATGACCAAGCAAGCAATGAGCTCATCTTCCTGTCAGCATGATGAACAACTTCTTGGGCTCACGGATTGGGCTTGGATCACACAAATGTCGACTTTAAGATGTCCATTTTGAAGTTCAGAATGTCATTGATCCAACCACACAAGTATTGGTCCAATCCAAGCTCGGATGAAGAAGATAAGTTCGAAATGAACTTCTAACTCAGGCTCCAAGTTTTTGCACGTTTTTGCACCATTTTACTTCACAAGCCTCAAGTGATACCTAGAGCTCAATGAACTGAATGAAAAACACAAAAGAGGTTAAAAGCACAAGGTTAACTCCAAAACATAACTAAATCATAAGCTATAAGGGTATAAAATGATATACAATTGTGAACCGAACACGTGTCAAACCACTCCTTATTTGAGCACATATGGTATGAGCATCCGAATCCAAAATCCATTCGGAAGAGGAATAACTTGAAGAATTAGCCAATGCATTTATTTTAACATTGCTACTCACACATAAAAGCTCACCATCACTCTCTGTGACTTCCTCAGCTGTGTTTGCTGCATTCTTCCCTTTGTTCTTCTTCTCCTTCCATATGGGACAATTCTTTTTCCAATCCTACTTTGACCCACATTCGAAACAATCGTCTTTCGCCTTGGATTTGGACCTTCCTCTGTTGCCTTTCTTGCCTTCACGCTTCTTTGAACGGCCTCTCTCTCCGGTCTTTGCAACTAGACCTTCACCTTGAGAGTTTTCTCCGAACGTTGAGCCATCCTATGGTGTGTCATGATGTCTTGCACCAGAGGCTCAAAATCCAGAGTAACCTTCCCGAACATAAGAGTGGTTCGGAAGTGCTTATAGGACGGAGGTAAGGATGTCAACAACATAAGAGCCTTATCCTCCGTACTATAATTAACTTCCATTCTCTGCAAGTCAGCAACACATTTGTTGAAACTAGTTAGATGTTCCATTAGATTTCCTCCCTCCTTCATTTTAAGATTTAGGAGTTCTTCCTTGAGGAAGAGTTTGTTGGACAGCGACTTCCCTACAAACATCTCTTCGAGCTTCTCCCATGTTTGCTTCGCCATATCCTTCATCACGTTGATGAGCACCTCATCGGAGAGGTAGTTTTCGATGGCTCCTCTAGCTAACTCATCAAGTAATCCCCATTCATCATCTGTCATGCTTGTTGGCTTCTTCTCCTTGCCAACTAACACAACATGAAGATTTTGTTGTGTAAGAGCTGACTTCATCCTTCGTTGCCAAAGTGTGAAGTTCTCCTTCCCTGTGAAAGGCTTTAACTCCACCTTCATGCTTGTTGCTTGTGGTTGCTTCAACTGCTGTGAACTGCCACCACTATCAGCTTCCATGTCACTTGCCATCTTCAACACACTAGCACTCCAAAAGAAGAACTAGCACAGCTACCAACACAGCTCTGATACCACTTGTTGTGAATTAGAATCAATTCACTCCCCTTTAGACCTTGTTGTTGATGGACTTTGGACAAACTCAATGATGGATGAGTCTTACACACACACACAGAAAATTAACCAAGCACAAATGACACAAGTGTTTATAGAGGTTCAACAAATTTTGCCTACATCCTCTTGGTGATCCCCTTGAGAAATTTCACTAATGAAGATAGGTTATAACTTTGGTTTACACAGAAAACCCCCTTAGAACACTACCCTCACAATCTGTTTCTCTCTCACCCTTAGCTCGACACCTTGATATACTTGAGAACTCTCTCTTCTACTTGACTCACTAGTTCCAGCTACTTTTTTTTTTCTCTTCCACACTTCCCTCAAATACACAACCTCTTGGACTTAAGAAAAGCTCCATCACATCTTCCCACGTTCTGCCCTTGTTTTACTGAAATAGATCACACCTTGGACAGACAAAAGGCTAGACAATGACAGCTACAAGTTCAGCTACCCTATAAAGAACCATAGGGTAGGTGCTCCTTGAAACAAGCCAACATCCTTCCTTAATTTGCTCTCTTTGCTTCCCAGCAACTTGCCACCTTTTATTTAAGTCTGAAGTGACTTAAAATGTCCTTGCAAGTGGGTAGAAAATGATAGCACACTAAAGAAACTGTTGAAAACAGTGAAGATTCGAAACGGCACGTGTTGGGCGACCGGTCACTTTTACACGAGTTGAAAGCGACCAGTCGCATGAAGCTGGAGACCGGTCGCAGAGGTTCTTGCTCCAAACTTCGAACCTGCCTGAAAAAGACCGGTCGCATGCTTCGTACGACCAGTCGCTTTTGTGCATAGTCTCCTGCGACCGGTCGCTTGAAAGTGGCGACCGGTCGCTTCCTGTTTCTATCTTCAGAAGCTTGTATCCTTTATGCGAGCCAATTTTCACAACAGTTTTCTTATTTTCTAAACTAAGTTTTCTGAGCAACATAGAAAGGTGTTTGTATTCGGGTCCTTCCTCAGTGCAAGGAAGAACCTAGACAGAGGAGATTCTGGGGCTGTTTTATCCTGGGGACGCAGTGGCCTTTTTGAACTGCTTGCACAACTTGGGCAGAGCTGCGAAACGTCTTAAAGAGAGCGACTTAGTCCGCTACTCATCCCAAGAATCATTCACAGCTTCACAACGAATTTTTCCGGTTAATATTGTTCTTTTAATTTTCTATGCGTCAACAATTTTAAGACGTTCTATCTGCCATAGATGTTGGGAACCAATTTTAAAAGTAGATTTTGGATGCTACTCAAATTATTTCCATCATCATTCATGTATTTTTCAGTGGGTAACTAATACCTGCATATTGAAGGACACCGTGGTAGCATGACTAAATATTTATCTAATCTTGTTGGCTAATGGTTTGATTTTGGCAATTTTGGCTTTGACAATACCCATGGTTGTTATGAACATGAGATAAGTGATTTCTACCTCGGTAACTCCTAATAAGCTTATTGGTTTGTTATATTTGATTTATCGCTTCTAGCTGTTGGCTTTTCCTTTGAGCTATTGGAATTGAATTTTATGACGATTACAAAACGGAAGTTTTCTTTTTATTGGCTGTTAATATCTTGGGGGTTAATATATTCTGGAGAGTTATATTTATATTTATATTGCAGACTATTAAAAGTCAATTTATGTCATATACAATATGACGTTGAGAGCTCTTCAATTCTTCATATCATTTAGTTTGGTTTTAATCTATTCTATTTTCAATTTTGCTGATACATTGATGAAGGAATTAATGGGATTCACTAGATGATTTTCTATCAATTCATTCGGACTCATTAAAAACTAACGTTTGGCAGTGGACTTGCTTTGATAAAAAGGGACTTTGAGAGCAGCCACTTGAGTTAGTTCCTGTGGAGGGTATATGGAGAATACTCAAATAAAGTGATAAATTATATCAGTGTAAGTGGTATTTAATTTTGAGTTTTGGTGTAAGGGTTTCGACCCTTACAACCTTTGAAGCATCATTAGCCTATCAAGTGTGTGAATCACGCTACTTTTCCTTTTTGTGAAGCATTCGATGATTTCATTATTATATTTGTTATGGTTATCAAGATGACTTTTGATTAGGACATATCCTATGAAATTTAAAAATAATTTTTTTAGTACCATTTTAATATACTTTGGGAGTTTTCTTATTTTGTAAAGGTTGAGAATTTCCACAACTAGTGGGGGTTGAGAATTCTAGTAAGCCTAACATTTTCCATTTGAAAATGTGGGGATTCGTTATATTCATTTAATG
>CM031919.1:22841571-23013523 GCA_018703695.1 Prunus fruticosa | reverse complement strand
TTCCTCCCACCATATTATGATGATGCCCAAGTTTTGGGCTCGAATGGAAATCAATAGGTGTAAGAAATTGGACAATTCAAGTTCGTAGGCAGTTTGTGCCGAATTGGAGTGGTTGGTGTATTCCGTAGTTCTAGCGATTGGATCTCACTCAAAACTCACCAAATGACTCCTCCCACCATATTATGATGATGCCCAAGTTTTGGGCTCTGAAATCGGAAATCAATAGGTGTAAGAAATTGGACAATTCAAGTTCGTAGGCAGTTCGTGCCCAATTGGAGTGGTTGGTGTATTCCGTAGTTCTAGCGATTGGATCTCACTCAAAACTCACCAAATGACTCCTCCCACCATATTATGATGATGGCCAAGTTTTGGGCTGAAATCGGAAATCAATAGGTGTAAGAAATTGGACAATTCAAGTTCGTAGGAAGTTCGTGCCCAATTGGAGTGGTTGGTGTATTCCGTAGTTCTAGCGATTGGATCTCACTCAAAACTCACCAAATGACTCCTCCCACCATATTATGATGATGCCCAAGTTTTGGGCTGAAATCGGAAATCAATAGGTGTAAGAAATTGGACAATTCAAGTTCGAACAAGTTCTTTCCGAATTGGAGTGGTTGGTGTATTCCGTAGTTCTAGCGATTGGATCTCACTCAAAACTCACCAAATGACTCCTCCCACCATATTATGATGATGCCCAAGTTTTGGGCTGAAATGGAAATCAATAGGTGTAAGAAATTGGACAATTCAAGTTCGAAACAAGTTCTTTCCAATTGGAGTGGTTGGTGTATTCCGTAGTTCTAGCGATTGGATCTCACTCAAAACTCACCAAATGATTCCTCCCACCATATTATGATGATGCCCAAGTTTTGGGCTGAAATCGGAAATCAATAGGTGTAAGAAATTGGACAATTCAAGTTCGTAGGCAGTTTGTGCCGAATTGGAGTGGTTGGTGTATTCCGTAGTTCTAGCGATTGGATCTCACTCAAAACTCACCAAATGACTCCTCCCACCATATTATGATGATGCCCAAGTTTTGGGCTGAAATCGGAAATCAATAGGTGTAAGAAATTGGACAATTCAAGTTCGTAGGAAGTTCGTGCCGAATTGGAGTGGTTGGTGTATTCCGTAGTTCTAGCAATTGGATCTCACTCAAAACTCACCAAATGACTCCTCCCACCATATTATGATGATGCCCAAGTTTTGGGCTCAAATCGGAAATCAATAGGTGTAAGAAATTGGACAATTCAAGTTCGAAACAAGGTTCTTGCCCAATTGGAGTGGTTGGTGTATTCGTAGTTCTAGCGATTGGATCTCACTCAAAACTCACCAAATGACTCCTCCCACCATATTATGATGATGCCCAAGTTTTGGGCTCGAATCGGAAATCAATAGGTGTAAGAAATTGGACAATTCAAGTTCGAAGGAAGTTCGTTCCGAATTGGAGTGGTTGGTGTATTCCGTAGTTCTAGCGATTGGATTTCACTCAAAACTCACCAAATGACTCCTCCCACCATATTATGATGATGCCCAAGTTTTGGGCTGAAATCGGAAATCAATAGGTGTAAGAAATTGGACAATTCAAGTTCGTAGGAAGTTCGTGCCAAATTGGAGTGGTTGGTGTATTCCGTAGTTCTAGCGATTGGATCTCACTCAAAACTCACCAAATGACTCCTCCCACCATATTATGATGATGCCCAAGTTTTGGGCTGAAATGGAAATCAATAGGTGTAAGAAATTGGACAATTCAAGTTCGTAGGCAGTTCGTGCCCAATTGGAGTGGTTGGTGTATTCCGTAGTTCTAGCGATTGGATCTCACTCAAAACTCACCAAATGACTCCTCCCACCATATTATGATGATGCCCAAGTTTTGGGCTGAAATCGGAAATCAATAGGTGTAAGAAATTGGACAATTCAAGTTCGTAGGCAGTTCGTGCCGAATTGGAGTGGTTGGTGTATTCCGTAGTTCTAGCGATTGGATCTCACTCAAAACTCACCAAATGATTCCTCCCACCATATTATGATGATGCCCAAGTTTTGGGGCTCGAAATTGGAAATCAATAGGTGTAAGAAATTGGACAATTCAAGTTCGTAGGCAGTTTGTGCCGAATTGGAGTGGTTGGTGTATTCCGTAGTTCTAGCGATTGGATCTCACTCAAAACTCACCAAATGACTCCTCCCACCATATTATGATGATGCCCAAGTTTTGGGCTGAAATGGAAATCAATAGGTGTAAGAAATTGGACAATTCAAGTTCGTAGGCAGTTTGTGCCGAATTGGAGTGGTTGGTGTATTCCGTAGTTCTAGCGATTGGATCTCACTCAAAACTCACCAAATGACTCCTCCCACCATATTATGATGATGCCCAAGTTTTGGGCTGAAATCGGAAATCAATAGGTGTAAGAAATTGGACAATTCAAGTTCGTAGGCAGTTCGTGCCCAATTGGAGTGGTTGGTGTATTCCGTAGTTCTAGCGATTGGATCTCACTCAAAACTCACCAAATGACTCCTCCCACCATATTATGATGATGCCCAAGTTTTGGGCTGAAATCGGAAATCAATAGGTGTAAGAAATTGGACAATTCAAGTTCGTAGGCAGTTCGTGCCGAATTGGAGTGGTTGGTGTATTCCGTAGTTCTAGCGATTGGATCTCACTCAAAACTCACCAAATGACTCCTCCCACCATATTATGATGATGCCCAAGTTTTGGGCTGCAATCGGAAATCAATAGGTGTAAGAAATTGGACAATTCAAGTTCGAAAGGTCGTCCCTTATTGTAGTGGTTGGTGTATTCGGTAGTTCCAGCAATTGGATTTCACTCAAAACTCACCAAATGACTCCTCCCACCATATTATGATGATGCCCAAGTTTTGGGCTGAAATCGGAAATCAATAGGTGTAAGAAATTGGACAATTCAAGTTCGAAACAAGTTCTTCTGGATTGGAGTGATTGGTGTATTCCGTAGTTCTAGCGATTGGATGTCATTCAAAACTCACCAAATGACTCCTTCCACAATATTATGATGATGCCCAAGTTTTGGGCTGAAATCGGAAATCAATAGGTGTAAGAAATTGGACAATTCAAGTTCGAAGGCAGTTCGTGGGAGGGACTGGAGTGGTTGGTGTATTCCGTAGTTCTAGCGATTGGATTTCACTCAAAACTCACCAAATGACTCCTCCCACCATATTATGATGATGCCCAAGTTTTGGGCTCGAATCGGAAATCAATAGGTGTAAGAAATTGGACAATTCAAGTTCGTAGGCAGTTCGTGCCGAATTGGAGTGGTTGGTGTATTCCGTAGTTCTAGCGATTGGATCTCACTCAAAACTCACCAAATGACTCCTCCCACCATATTATGATGATGCCCAAGTTTTGGGCTTGATCGGAAATCAATAGGTGTAAGAAATTGGACAATTCAAGTTCGAACGCAGTTTCTTTCCGGATTGGAGTGGTTGGTGTATTTCTGGTAGTTCTAGCGATTGGATGTCATTCAAAACTCACCAAATGACTCCTTCCACCATATTATGATGATGCCCAAGTTTTGGGCTGCAATCGGAAATCAATAGGTGTAAGAAATTGGACAATTCAAGTTCGTAGGAAGTTCGTGCCCAATTGGAGTGGTTGGTGTATTCCGTAGTTCTAGCGATTGGATCTCACTCAAAACTCACCAAATGACTCCTCCCACCATATTATGATGATGCCCAAGTTTTGGCCTCCAATCGGAAATCAATAGGTGTAAGAAATTGGACAATTCAAGTTCGTAGGCAGTTCGTGCCGAATTGGAGTGGTTGGTGTATTCCGTAGTTCTAGCGATTGGATCTCACTCAAAACTCACCAAATGACTCCTCCCACCATATTATGATGATGCCCAAGTTTTGGGCTCGAATCGGAAATCAATAGGTGTAAGAAATTGGACAATTCAAGTTCTATTTGAAGTTAGATGAACTCAAAGTTCTTTCCCATATTATGATTGGAGTGATTGGTGTATTCCGTAGTTCTAGCAATTGGATGTCACTCAAAACTCACCAAATGACTCCTTCCACAATATTATGATGATGCCCAAGTTTTGGGCTGCAATCGGAAATCAATAGGTGTAAGAAATTGGACAATTCAAGTTCGAAGGGTTCGTTCCAGGAATTGGAGTGGTTGGTGTATTTCGTAGTTCTAGCGATTGGATTTCACTCAAAACTCACCAAATGACTCCTCCCACCATATTATGATGATGCCCAAGTTTTGGGCTGAAATCGGAAATCAATAGGTGTAAGAAATTGGACAATTCAAGTTCGTAGCAAGTTCGTGCCGAATTGGAGTGGTTGGTGTATTCCGTAGTTCTAGCGATTGGATCTCACTCAAAACTCACCAAATGACTCCTCCCACCATATTATGATGATGCCCAAGTTTTGGGCTCCAATCGGAAATCAATAGGTGTAAGAAATTGGACAATTCAAGTTCGAAACAAGTTCTTTCGGATTGGAGTGGTTGGTGTATTCTGTAGTTCTAGCGATTGGATGTCATTCAAAACTCACCAAATGACTCCTTCCACCATATTATGATGATGCCCAAGTTTTGGGCTCAAATCGGAAATCAATAGGTGTAAGAAATTGGACAATTCAAGTTCGTAGGCAAGTTCGTGCCCAATTGGAGTGGTTGGTGTATTCCGTAGTTCTAGCGATTGGATCTCACTCAAAACTCACCAAATGACTCCTCCCACCATATTATGATGATGCCCAAGTTTTGGCCTCAAATCGGAAATCAATAGGTGTAAGAAATTGGACAATTCAAGTTCGTAGGCAGTTCGTGCCGAATTGGAGTGGTTGGTGTATTCCGTAGTTCTAGCGATTGGATCTCACTCAAAACTCACCAAATGACTCCTCCCACCATATTATGATGATGCCCAAGTTTCGGGCTCGAATCGGAAATCAATAGGTGTAAGAAATTGGACAATTCAAGTTCGAAGGCAGTTCGTCCCTTATTGTAGTGGTTGGTGTATTCGGTAGTTCCTAGCAATTGGATTTCACTCAAAACTCACCAAATGACTCCTCCCACCATATTATGATGATGCCCAAGTTTTGGGCTGGAATCGGAAATCAATAGGTGTAAGAAATTGGACAATTCAAGTTCGAAGCAAGTTCGTCCCGAATTGGAGTGGTTGGTGTATTCCGTAGTTCTAGCAATTGGATCTCACTCAAAACTCACCAAATGACTCCTCCCACCATATTATGATGATGCCCAAGTTTTGGGCTCAAATCGGAAATCAATAGGTGTAAGAAATTGGACAATTCAAGTTCGAAACAGTTCGTTCCGTATTGGAGTGGTTGGTGTATTCTGTAGTTCTAGCGATTGGATGTCATTCAAAACTCACCAAATGACTCCTTCCACCATATTATGATGATGCCCAAGTTTTGGGCTGAAATCGGAAATCAATAGGTGTAAGAAATTGGACAATTCAAGTTCGTAGGCAGTTCGTGCCCAATTGGAGTGGTTGGTGTATTCCGTAGTTCTAGCGATTGGATCTCACTCAAAACTCACCAAATGACTCCTCCCACCATATTATGATGATGCCCAAGTTTTGGGCTCTGAAATCGGAAATCAATAGGTGTAAGAAATTGGACAATTCAAGTTCGAAGGCAGTTCGTGCCGAATTGGAGTGGTTGGTGTATTCCGTAGTTCTAGCGATTGGATCTCACTCAAAACTCACCAAATGACTCCTCCCACCATATTATGATGATGCCCAAGTTTTGGGCTGAAATCGGAAATCAATAGGTGTAAGAAATTGGACAATTCAAGTTCGTAGGAAGTTCGTCCCGAATTGGAGTGGTTGGTGTATTCCGTAGTTCTAGCGATTGGATCTCACTCAAAACTCACCAAATGACTCCTCCCACCATATTATGATGATGCCCAAGTTTTGGGCTGAAATCGGAAATCAATAGGTGTAAGAAATTGGACAATTCAAGTTCGAAACGCAGTTTCTTTCCGGATTGGAGTGGTTGGTGTATTCTGTAGTTCTAGCGATTGGATGTCATTCAAAACTCACCAAATGACTCCTTCCACCATATTATGATGATGCCCAAGTTTTGGGCTCAAATCGGAAATCAATAGGTGTAAGAAATTGGACAATTCAAGTTCGTAGGAAGTTCGTGCCCAATTGGAGTGGTTGGTGTATTCCGTAGTTCTAGCGATTGGATCTCACTCAAAACTCACCAAATGACTCCTCCCACCATATTATGATGATGCCCAAGTTTTGGGCTGAAATGGAAATCAATAGGTGTAAGAAATTGGACAATTCAAGTTCGTAGGAGTTCGTGCCGAATTGGAGTGGTTGGTGTATTTCGTAGTTCTAGCGATTGGATCTCACTCAAAACTCACCAAATGACTCCTCCCACCATATTATGATGATGCCCAAGTTTGGGGCTGAATCGGAAATCAATAGGTGTAAGAAATTGGACAATTCAAGTTCGAAGGAAGTTCGTCCCTTATTGTAGTGGTTGGTGTATTCGGTAGTTCCAGCAATTGGATTTCACTCAAAACTCACCAAATGACTCCTCCCACCATATTATGATGATGCCCAAGTTTTGGGCTGAAATCGGAAATCAATAGGTGTAAGAAATTGGACAATTCAAGTTCGAAGCAAGTTCTTTCCGGATTGGAGTGGTTGGTGTATTCTGTAGTTCTAGCGATTGGATGTCATTCAAAACTCACCAAATGACTCCTTCCACCATATTATGATGATGCCCAAGTTTTGGGCTCGAATCGGAAATCAATAGGTGTAAGAAATTGGACAATTCAAGTTCGTAGGAAGTTCGTGCCGAATTGGAGTGGTTGGTGTATTCCGTAGTTCTAGCGATTGGATCTCACTCAAAACTCACCAAATGACTCCTCCCACCATATTATGATGATGCCCAAGTTTTGGGCTGGAATCGGAAATCAATAGGTGTAAGAAATTGGACAATTCAAGTTCGTAGGAAGTTCTTGCCGAATTGGAGTGGTTGGTGTATTCCGTAGTTCTAGCAATTGGATCTCACTCAAAACTCACCAAATGACTCCTCCCACCATATTATGATGATGCCCAAGTTTTGGGCTCGAATCGGAAATCAATAGGTGTAAGAAATTGGACAATTCAAGTTCGAAACAAGTTTAGGGATTGGAGTGGTTGGTGTATTCCGTAGTTCTAGCGATTGGATGTCATTCAAAACTCACCAAATGACTCCTTCCACCATATTATGATGATGCCCAAGTTTTGGGCTTGAATCGGAAATCAATAGGTGTAAGAAATTGGACAATTCAAGTTCGAAGGCAGTTCGTTCGGACTGGAGTGGTTGGTGTATTCCGTAGTTCTAGCGATTGGATTTCACTCAAAACTCACCAAATGACTCCTCCCACCATATTATGATGATGCCCAAGTTTTGGGCTGAATTCGGAAATCAATAGGTGTAAGAAATTGGACAATTCAAGTTCGTAGGCAGTTCGTGTCCGAATTGGAGTGGTTGGTGTATTCCGTAGTTCTAGCGATTGGATCTCACTCAAAACTCACCAAATGACTCCTCCCACCATATTATGATGATGCCCAAGTTTTGGGCTGAAATGGAAATCAATAGGTGTAAGAAATTGGACAATTCAAGTTCGAAACAAGTTTTTTTTAGGATTGGAGTGGTTGGTGTATTTCTAGTTCTAGCGATTGGATGTCATTCAAAACTCACCAAATGACTCCTTCCACCATATTATGATGATGCCCAAGTTTTGGGCTCGAAATCAGGAAATCAATAGGTGTAAGAAATTGGACAATTCAAGTTCGTAGGAAGTTCGTGCCGAATTGGAGTGGTTGGTGTATTCCGTAGTTCTAGCGATTGGATCTCACTCAAAACTCACCAAATGACTCCTCCCACCATATTATGATGATGCCCAAGTTTTGGGCTCCAATCGGAAATCAATAGGTGTAAGAAATTGGACAATTCAAGTTCGTAGGCAGTTCGTGCCGAATTGGAGTGGTTGGTGTATTCCGTAGTTCTAGCGATTGGATCTCACTCAAAACTCACCAAATGACTCCTCCCACCATATTATGATGATGCCCAAGTTTTGGGCTCAAATGGAAATCAATAGGTGTAAGAAATTGGACAATTCAAGTTCGTAGGAGTTCGTGCCGAATTGGAGTGGTTGGTGTATTCCGTAGTTCTAGCGATTGGATCTCACTCAAAACTCACCAAATGACTCCTCCCACCATATTATGATGATGCCCAAGTTTTGGGCTCCAATCGGAAATCAATAGGTGTAAGAAATTGGACAATTCAAGTTCGAAGGAAGTTCGTCCCTTATTGTAGTGGTTGGTGTATTCGGTAGTTCCTAGCAATTGGATTTCACTCAAAACTCACCAAATGACTCCTCCCACCATATTATGATGATGCCCAAGTTTTGGGCTGAAATCGGAAATCAATAGGTGTAAGAAATTGGACAATTCAAGTTCGAACAAGTTCTTTCCGGATTGGAGTGGTTGGTGTATTCCGTAGTTCTAGCGATTGGATGTCATTCAAAACTCACCAAATGACTCCTTCCACCATATTATGATGATGCCCAAGTTTTGGGCTGATATCGGAAATCAATAGGTGTAAGAAATTGGACAATTCAAGTTTGAAGGCAGTCGTTCGGACTGGAGTGGTTGGTGTATTCCGTAGTTCTAGCGATTGGATCTCACTCAAAACTCACCAAATGACTCCTCCCACCATATTATGATGATGCCCAAGTTTTGGGCTCGAATCGGAAATCAATAGGTGTAAGAAATTGGACAATTCAAGTTCGTAGGAAGTTCGTGCCGAATTGGAGTGGGTGGTGTATTCCGTAGTTCTAGCGATTGGATCTCACTCAAAACTCACCAAATGACTCCTCCCACCATATTATGATGATGCCCAAGTTTTGGGCTCCAATCGGAAATCAATAGGTGTAAGAAATTGGACAATTCAAGTTCGTAGGAAGTTCGTGCCGAATTGGAGTGGTTGGTGTATTCCGTAGTTCTAGCGATTGGATCTCACTCAAAACTCACCAAATGACTCCTCCCACCATATTATGATGATGCCCAAGTTTTGGGCTGAATCGGAAATCAATAGGTGTAAGAAATTGGACAATTCAAGTTCGAACAAGTTCTTTCCGGATTGGAGTGGTTGGTGTATTCCGTAGTTCTAGCGATTGGATGTCATTCAAAACTCACCAAATGACTCCTTCCACCATATTATGATGATGCCCAAGTTTTGGGCTTGAAATCGGAAATCAATAGGTGTAAGAAATTGGACAATTCAAGTTTGAAGGCAATTCGTTCCGAACTGGAGTGGTTGGTGTATTCCGTAGTTCTAGCGATTGGATTTCACTCAAAACTCACCAAATGACTCCTCCCACCATATTATGATGATGCCCAAGTTTTGGGCTTGAAATCGGAAATCAATAGGTGTAAGAAATTGGACAATTCAAGTTCGTAGGAAGTTCGTGCCGAATTGGAGTGGTTGGTGTATTCCGTAGTTCTAGCGATTGGATCTCACTCAAAACTCACCAAATGACTCCTCCCACCATATTATGATGATGCCCAAGTTTTGGGCTGAAATTGGAAATCAATAGGTGTAAGAAATTGGACAATTCAAGTTCGAACAAGGTTTCTTTCCGGATTGGAGTGGTTGGTGTATTCTGTAGTTCTAGCGATTGGATGGCATTCAAAACTCACCAAATGACTCCTTCCACCATATTATGATGATGCCCAAGTTTTGGGCTGAAATCAGAAATCAATAGGTGTAAGAAATTGGACAATTCAAGTTCGAAGGGAGTTCGTGCCGAATTGGAGTGGTTGGTGTATTTCGTAGTTCTAGCGATTGGATCTCACTCAAAACTCACCAAATGATTCCTCCCACCATATTATGATGATGCCCAAGTTTTGGGCTGAAATCGGAAATCAATAGGTGTAAGAAATTGGACAATTCAAGTTCGTAGGAAGTTCGTGCCGAATTGGAGTGGTTGGTGTATTCCGTAGTTCTAGCGATTGGATCTCACTCAAAACTCACCAAATGACTCCTCCCACCATATTATGATGATGCCCAAGTTTTGGGCTGAAATCGGAAATCAATAGGTGTAAGAAATTGGACAATTCAAGTTCGTAGGCAAGTTCGTGCCGAATTGGAGTGGTTGGTGTATTCCGTAGTTCTAGCGATTGGATCTCACTCAAAACTCACCAAATGACTCCTCCCACCATATTATGATGATGCCCAAGTTTTGGGCTGAAATCGGAAATCAATAGGTGTAAGAAATTGGACAATTCAAGTTCGAAGGCAGTTCGTCCCTTATTGTAGTGGTTGGTGTATTCGGTAGTTCCAGCAATTGGATTTCACTCAAAACTCACCAAATGACTCCTCCCACCATATTATGATGATGCCCAAGTTTTGGGCTGAAATCGGAAATCAATAGGTGTAAGAAATTGGACAATTCAAGTTCGAAACAAGTTCTTCCGAATTGGAGTGGTTGGTGTATTCCGTAGTTCTAGCGATTGGATGTGATTCAAAACTCACCAAATGACTCCTTCCACCATATTATGATGATGCCCAAGTTTTGGGCTCAAATGGAAATCAATAGGTGTAAGAAATTGGACAATTCAAGTTTGAAGGTTCGTTCGGAACTGGAGTGGTTGGTGTATTCCGTAGTTCTAGCAATTGGATCTCACTCAAAACTCACCAAATGACTCCTCCCACCATATTATGATGATGCCCAAGTTTTGGGCTGAAATCGGAAATCAATAGGTGTAAGAAATTGGACAATTCAAGTTCGTAGGAAGTTCGTGCCGAATTGGAGTGGGTGGTGTATTCGTAGTTCTAGCGATTGGATCTCACTCAAAACTCACCAAATGATTCCTCCCACCATATTATGATGATGCCCAAGTTTTGAGCTGCAATCGGAAATCAATAGGTGTAAGAAATTGGACAATTCAAGTTCGTAGGAAGTTCGTGCCGAATTGGAGTGGTTGGTGTATTTCGTAGTTCTAGCGATTGGATCTCACTCAAAACTCACCAAATGACTCCTCCCACCATATTATGATGATGCCCAAGTTTTGGGCTCGAATGGAAATCAATAGGTGTAAGAAATTGGACAATTCAAGTTCGAAACAAGTTCTTTCCGGATTGGAGTGGTTGGTGTATTCCGTAGTTCTAGCGATTGGATGTCATTCAAAACTCACCAAATGACTCCTTCCACCATATTATGATGATGCCCAAGTTTTGGGCTGGAATCGGAAATCAATAGGTGTAAGAAATTGGACAATTCAAGTTCGAAGGAGTTCGTTCAGGAGGAACTGGAGTGGTTGGTGTATTCCGTAGTTCTAGCGATTGGATTTCACTCAAAACTCACCAAATGACTCCTCCCACCATATTATGATGATGCCCAAGTTTTGGGCTCGAATCGGAAATCAATAGGTGTAAGAAATTGGACAATTCAAGTTCGTAGGCAGTTCGTGCCGAATTGGAGTGGTTGGTGTATTCCGTAGTTCTAGCGATTGGATCTCACTCAAAACTCACCAAATGACTCCTCCCACCATATTATGATGATGCCCAAGTTTTGGGCTGAAATCGGAAATCAATAGGTGTAAGAAATTGGACAATTCAAGTTCGTAGGCAGTTCGTGCCGAATTGGAGTGGTTGGTGTATTCCGTAGTTCTAGCGATTGGATCTCACTCAAAACTCACCAAATGACTCCTCCCACCATATTATGATGATGCCCAAGTTTTGGGCTGAAATCGGAAATCAATAGGTGTAAGAAATTGGACAATTCAAGTTCGAAGGAGTGCGTCCCTTATTGGAGTGGTTGGTGTATTCGGTAGTTCAGCGATTGGATTTCACTCAAAACTCACCAAATGACTCCTCCCACCATATTATGATGATGCCCAAGTTTTGGGCTGCAATCGGAAATCAATAGGTGTAAGAAATTGGACAATTCAAGTTGAAAGGCAAGTTCTTTCCGAATTGGAGTGGTTGGTGTATTCCGTAGTTCTAGCGATTGGATGTCATTCAAAACTCACCAAATGACTCCTTCCACCATATTATGATGATGCCCAAGTTTTGGGCTCGAATCGGAAATCAATAGGTGTAAGAAATTGGACAATTCAAGTTTGAAGGAAGTTCGGGAACTGGAGTGGTTGGTGTATTCCGTAGTTCTAGCGATTGGATCTCACTCAAAACTCACCAAATGACTCCTCCCACCATATTATGATGATGCCCAAGTTTTGGGCTGAAATGGAAATCAATAGGTGTAAGAAATTGGACAATTCAAGTTCGTAGGCAGTTCGTGCCGAATTGGAGTGGGTGGTGTATTCCGTAGTTCTAGCGATTGGATCTCACTCAAAACTCACCAAATGATTCCTCCCACCATATTATGATGATGCCCAAGTTTTGGGCTGAATCGGAAATCAATAGGTGTAAGAAAGTGGACAATTCAAGTTCGTCCAAGTTCGTGCAAAATTGGAGTGGTTGGTGTATTCCGTAGTTCTAGCGATTGGATCTCACTCAAAACTCACCAAATGACTCCTCCCACCATATTATGATGATGCCCAAGTTTTGGGCTGAAATCGGAAATCAATAGGTGTAAGAAATTGGACAATTCAAGTTCGAAACAAGTTTTTCCGGATTGGAGTGGTTGGTGTATTCCGTAGTTCTAGCGATTGGATGTCATTCAAAACTCACCAAATGACTCCTTCCACCATATTATGATGATGCCCAAGTTTTGGGCTGAAATCGGAAATCAATAGGTGTAAGAAATTGGACAATTCAAGTTTGAAGGGTCGTTCCGGACTGGAGTGGTTGGTGTATTCCGTAGTTCTAGCGATTGGATTTCACTCAAAACTCACCAAATGACTCCTCCCACCATATTATGATGATGCCCAAGTTTTGGGCTGAAATCGGAAATCAATAGGTGTAAGAAATTGGACAATTCAAGTTCGTAGGCAGTTCGTGCCGAATTGGAGTGGTTGGTGTATTTCGTAGTTCTAGCGATTGGATCTCACTCAAAACTCACCAAATGACTCCTCCCACCATATTATGATGATGCCCAAGTTTTGGGCTGAAATCGGAAATCAATAGGTGTAAGAAATTGGACAATTCAAGTTCGTAGGCAATTCGTGCCGAATTGGAGTGGTTGGTGTATTCCGTAGTTCTAGCGATTGGATCTCACTCAAAACTCACCAAATGATTCCTCCCACCATATTATGATGATGCCCAAGTTTTGGGCTCGAATCGGAAATCAATAGGTGTAAGAAATTGGACAATTCAAGTTCGAAGGAAGTTCGTTCAAGGAATTGGAGTGGTTGGTGTATTCCGTAGTTCTAGCGATTGGATCTCACTCAAAACTCACCAAATGACTCCTCCCACCATATTATGATGATGCCCAAGTTTTGGGCTGAAATCGGAAATCAATAGGTGTAAGAAATTGGACAATTCAAGTTCGTAGGAAGTTCGTGCCGAATTGGAGTGGTTGGTGTATTCCGTAGTTCTAGCGATTGGATCTCACTCAAAACTCACCAAATGACTCCTCCCACCATATTATGATGATGCCCAAGTTTTGGGCTCGAATCGGAAATCAATAGGTGTAAGAAATTGGACAATTCAAGTTCGTAGGCAATTCGTGCCGAATTGGAGTGGTTGGTGTATTCCGTAGTTCTAGCGATTGGATCTCACTCAAAACTCACCAAATGATTCCTCCCACCATATTATGATGATGCCCAAGTTTTGGGCTGCAATCGGAAATCAATAGGTGTAAGAAATTGGACAATTCAAGTTTGAAGGAAGTTCGTTCAAGGACTGGAGTGGTTGGTGTATTCCGTAGTTCTAGCGATTGGATTTCACTCAAAACTCACCAAATGACTCCTCCCACCATATTATGATGATGCCCAAGTTTTGGGCTCAAATCGGAAATCAATAGGTGTAAGAAATTGGACAATTCAAGTTCGTAGGCAGTTCGTGCCGAATTGGAGTGGTTGGTGTATTCCGTAGTTCTAGCGATTGGATCTCACTCAAAACTCACCAAATGACTCCTCCCACCATATTATGATGATGCCCAAGTTTTGGGCTGCAATCGGAAATCAATAGGTGTAAGAAATTGGACAATTCAAGTTCGTAGGAAGTTCGTGCCGAATTGGAGTGGTTGGTGTATTCCGTAGTTCTAGCGATTGGATCTCACTCAAAACTCACCAAATGACTCCTCCCACCATATTATGATGATGCCCAAGTTTTGGGCTGAAATCGGAAATCAATAGGTGTAAGAAATTGGACAATTCAAGTTCGAAGGAAGTTCGTCCCTTATTGTAGTGGTTGGTGTATTCGGTAGTTCCTAGCAATTGGATCTCACTCAAAACTCACCAAATGACTCCTCCCACCATATTATGATGATGCCCAAGTTTTGGGCTGAAATCGGAAATCAATAGGTGTAAGAAATTGGACAATTCAAGTTCGAAACAAGTTCTTTCCGAATTGGAGTGGTTGGTGTATTCCGTAGTTCTAGCGATTGGATCTGACTCAAAACTCACCAAATGACTCCTTCCACCATATTATGATGATGCCCAAGTTTTGGGCTCGAAATCGGAAATCAATAGGTGTAAGAAATTGGACAATTCAAGTTCGAAAAGGTCTTTCGAGGATTGGAGTGGTTGGTGTATTCCGTAGTTCTAGCGATTGGATCTCACTCAAAACTCACCAAATGACTCCTCCCACCATATTATGATGATGCCCAAGTTTTGGGCTGAAATCGGAAATCAATAGGTGTAAGAAATTGGACAATTCAAGTTCGTAGGCAAGTTCGTGCCGAATTGGAGTGGGTGGTGTATTCCGTAGTTCTAGCGATTGGATCTCACTCAAAACTCACCAAATGATTCCTCCCACCATATTATGATGATGCCCAAGTTTTGGGCTCCAATCGGAAATCAATAGGTGTAAGAAATTGGACAATTCAAGTTCGTAGGAAGTTCGTGCCGAATTGGAGTGGTTGGTGTATTCCGTAGTTCTAGCGATTGGATCTCACTCAAAACTCACCAAATGACTCCTCCCACCATATTATGATGATGCCCAAGTTTTGGGCTCAAATCGGAAATCAATAGGTGTAAGAAATTGGACAATTCAAGTTCGAAACAAGTTCTTTCGGATTGGAGTGGTTGGTGTATTCCGTAGTTCTAGCGATTGGATGTCATTCAAAACTCACCAAATGACTCCTTCCACCATATTATGATGATGCCCAAGTTTTGGGCTCGATATCGGAAATCAATAGGTGTAAGAAATTGGACAATTCAAGTTCGAAGGCAGTTCGTTTAGAGGACTGGAGTGGTTGGTGTATTCCGTAGTTCTAGCGATTGGATTTCACTCAAAACTCACCAAATGACTCCTCCCACCATATTATGATGATGCCCAAGTTTTGGGCTGAAATCGGAAATCAATAGGTGTAAGAAATTGGACAATTCAAGTTCGTAGGCAGTTCGTGCCGAATTGGAGTGGTTGGTGTATTCCGTAGTTCTAGCGATTGGATCTCACTCAAAACTCACCAAATGACTCCTCCCACCATATTATGATGATGCCCAAGTTTTGGGCTGGAATCGGAAATCAATAGGTGTAAGAAATTGGACAATTCAAGTTCGTAGGCAATTCGTGCCGAATTGGAGTGGTTGGTGTATTCCGTAGTTCTAGCGATTGGATCTCACTCAAAACTCACCAAATGATTCCTCCCACCATATTATGATGATGCCCAAGTTTTGGGCTGAAATCGGAAATCAATAGGTGTAAGAAATTGGACAATTCAAGTTCGTAGGAAGTTCGTGCCGAATTGGAGTGGTTGGTGTATTCCGTAGTTCTAGCGATTGGATCTCACTCAAAACTCACCAAATGACTCCTCCCACCGTATTATGATGATGCCCAAGTTTTGGGCTGAAATGGAAATCAATAGGTGTAAGAAATTGGACAATTCAAGTTCGTAGGAGTTCGTGCCGAATTGGAGTGGTTGGTGTATTCCGTAGTTCTAGCGATTGGATCTCACTCAAAACTCACCAAATGACTCCTCCCACCATATTATGATGATGCCCAAGTTTTGGGCTGAAATCGGAAATCAATAGGTGTAAGAAATTGGACAATTCAAGTTCGTAGGAAGTTCGTGCCCAATTGGAGTGGTTGGTGTATTCCGTAGTTCAGCGATTGGATCTCACTCAAAACTCACCAAATGACTCCTCCCACCATATTATGATGATGCCCAAGTTTTGGGCTCGAATCGGAAATCAATAGGTGTAAGAAATTGGACAATTCAAGTTCGTAGCAAGTTCCTTCCGAATTGGAGTGGTTGGTGTATTCGTAGTTCTAGCGATTGGATGTCACTCAAAACTCACCAAATGACTCCTTCCACCATATTATGATGATGCCCAAGTTTTGGGCTGAAATCGGAAATCAATAGGTGTAAGAAATTGGACAATTCAAGTTCGAACAAGGTTCGTTCCGGAACTGGAGTGGTTGGTGTATTCCGTAGTTCTAGCGATTGGATGTCACTCAAAACTCACCAAATGACTCCTTCCACCATATTATGATGATGCCCAAGTTTTGGGCTGAAATCGGAAATCAATAGGTGTAAGAAATTGGACAATTCAAGTTCGAAGCAAGTTCGTGCCGAATTGGAGTGGTTGGTGTATTCCGTAGTTCTAGCGATTGGATTTCACTCAAAACTCACCAAATGACTCCTCCCACCATATTATGATGATGCCCAAGTTTTGGGCTGAAATCGGAAATCAATAGGTGTAAGAAATTGGACAATTCAAGTTCGTAGGCAATTCGTGCCGAATTGGAGTGGTTGGTGTATTCCGTAGTTCTAGCGATTGGATCTCACTCAAAACTCACCAAATGACTCCTCCCACCATATTATGATGATGCCCAAGTTTTGGGCTGAAATCGGAAATCAATAGGTGTAAGAAATTGGACAATTCAAGTTCGTAGGCAAGTTCGTGCCCAATTGGAGTGGTTGGTGTATTCCGTAGTTCTAGCGATTGGATCTCACTCAAAACTCACCAAATGACTCCTCCCACCATATTATGATGATGCCCAAGTTTTGGGCTGAAATCGGAAATCAATAGGTGTAAGAAATTGGACAATTCAAGTTCGTAGGCAGTTCGTGCCGAATTGGAGTGGTTGGTGTATTCCGTAGTTCTAGCGATTGGATCTCACTCAAAACTCACCAAATGACTCCTCCCACCATATTATGATGATGCCCAAGTTTTGGGCTGAAATGGAAATCAATAGGTGTAAGAAATTGGACAATTCAAGTTCGAAACAAGTTCTTTCCGGATTGGAGTGGTTGGTGTATTCCGTAGTTCTAGCGATTGGATGTCATTCAAAACTCACCAAATGACTCCTTCCACCATATTATGATGATGCCCAAGTTTTGGGCTGAAATCGGAAATCAATAGGTGTAAGAAATTGGACACTTCAAGTTCGAACAAGTTCGTTTAGGACTGGAGTGGTTGGTGTATTCCGTAGTTCTAGCGATTGGATTTCACTCAAAACTCACCAAATGACTCCTCCCACCATATTATGATGATGCCCAAGTTTTGGGCTGAAATCGGAAATCAATAGGTGTAAGAAATTGGACAATTCAAGTTCGTAGGCAAGTTCGTGCCGAATTGGAGTGGTTGGTGTATTCCGTAGTTCTAGCGATTGGATCTCACTCAAAACTCACCAAATGACTCCTCCCACCATATTATGATGATGCCCAAGTTTTGGGCTGAAATGGAAATCAATAGGTGTAAGAAATTGGACAATTCAAGTTCGTAGGCAATTCGTGCCGAATTGGAGTGGTTGGTGTATTCCGTAGTTCTAGCGATTGGATCTCACTCAAAACTCACCAAATGATTCCTCCCACCATATTATGATGATGCCCAAGTTTTGGGCTGAAATCGGAAATCAATAGGTGTAAGAAATTGGACAATTCAAGTTCGTGGGCAGTTCGTGCCGAATTGGAGTGGTTGGTGTATTCCGTAGTTCTAGCGATTGGATCTCACTCAAAACTCACCAAATGACTCCTCCCACCATATTATGATGATGCCCAAGTTTTGGGCTCAAATGGAAATCAATAGGTGTAAGAAATTGGACAATTCAAGTTCGTAGGCAGTTCGTGCCGAATTGGAGTGGTTGGTGTATTCCGTAGTTCTAGCGATTGGATCTCACTCAAAACTCACCAAATGATTCCTCCCACCATATTATGATGATGCCCAAGTTTTGGGCTGAAATCGGAAATCAATAGGTGTAAGAAATTGGACAATTCAAGTTCGTAGGCAGTTTGTGCCGAATTGGAGTGGTTGGTGTATTCCGTAGTTCTAGCGATTGGATCTCACTCAAAACTCTCCAAATGACTCCTCTGATAAGTTCATAATTTCACACATTTGCATGCCTTCTTTACTTAGTGATTTTGTTTAGTTTCTCTTTATTTCGAGTGACTTACCTATGTTTGTGTGTTATGTAGGTTAAGGCAGCAAGAGATCACTTTTGGTACAATCCATGCATATTAAGGGCTGATTGGCATGAGAGGAATCCATTGAAGCAAAATGGTGCAAAAACGTGCAAAAACTGGAGATTGAGTTAGAAGTTCATTTCGGGCTTATCTTCTTCATCGGAGCTTGGATTGGGCCAATACTTGTGTGGTTGGATCAGAGACATTCTGAACTTCACAATGGACATCTTAAAGTTGTCATTTGATTCAGCCAAGCCCAATTCGTAAGCCCATGAAAATACACATCATGCTGACATAAGGATGAGCTGATGGATGCTTGGTCATGCTGACATATTGATGAGCTAGGGCTGCTGGTGGGATTTGTTGGTGAAGTTCACCAACCAATTCTGATTATCTAATGCAAGTGTGTTAGGTCATTACCATATTAAATTCAGATTTATCCCTCCCCTCTCCCTATAAATACCACTCCCATTCCACATTCAAGACACAACTCATATCCTGAGATTCACAATCCCCTCTCACACATTCACACATACACACATTCAGATTCACCACAAAGTGAGGAGAGAGCTAGCTGCAAAGGAGGGAGAGCTTGGAGCTGTCCTGGGAACTACCTTGCTGCCACCAACTAGTTCTTCTTCTCTTCTCTTTAATCTATCTATGTATTTCTTATTTTCTGTATTCTTAGTCATGTGTAACTAATCCATTAAGTTAGGGCTTAGGATGAAGCCCTAGTCATGAATATTCAACGTTATGGATGATTTCATAGTTAATTGATTTCCTTGCTTTCATTGCCAAGTTGTTAATCTCCAGTTTATTATGTGCTTGATGTATGTTTTCTTGGAGTAGCTAACTAGGATTTTATGCATCTAGCACAGGTTGGGAAGGGGTTTAGATTCACCAATTCTACTCTCCTTTCACAAGCAACACATGAATGGCCTAAGAATCATTCAAGGGGTTAATAACCATAGGTTGACTAGGACAGATACCATGTTCTAGGACTTGTGTGATTATCATATTCTCAGGGAACTTAATGACTCTTGTATGCTTTATTCTAAGTAGATACCATGCTTAGGTTGCATATTAGAGATCACGTGTTGTGTAGATACCATGCACAAT
Source organism: Prunus fruticosa (assembly GCA_018703695.1). Classification (NCBI taxonomy): domain Eukaryota; kingdom Viridiplantae; phylum Streptophyta; class Magnoliopsida; order Rosales; family Rosaceae; genus Prunus; species Prunus fruticosa. Next base: position 22,993,930 of record CM031919.1, on the reverse strand, counting down.
TACATCCCTTAGGAGAATCATGCATCCTGCACCTAGATACCATAGGCTTGTATGCGATAATCTATTGTTAATGAAGCTTGAGTCAATTTCTATGCATTCATAACTTGGATAGGAAGACTAGTGGTAGATTCCAAGGCTCTAACACTTCTCAATCATTGTTTCACAACTTGTTGATTGCTGCCATTATTACTTCCTAGCACTTCTATTTCATTATCTTGTTTTCATCTCAACAACAAAAACCCCCCCCCCATTTTCGAGTGCGTGTGTGGTGCTAGGATTCTGTCCTAGACCTTGCAAATTGTTTGTTTCTTTCTTTTATGTTTTTCTAGCATTTTAAGTAATTTAACTTGCAACCAAGTTACCATTCTCCGTGGGATCGACCTCGTATTTACATAAGCTATACTATAAACGGTTCGTGCACTTGCGAGAATTAAAGTTGCTATTTTTAATAACTCATTTTAGTTGTTAAGAATAGGCTCAACAAGTTTTTGGCGCCGTTGCGGGGAACCTGAGCCACTATCACCAAGAGCAGCTGCTCTACGTGCTGGTTTGAGTGTTTTTGTTTTTGTAATGTTTTAATTTTTTTCATTTCGTTGGTTTTTCTTTCTGCATTCAGTTTTTCTTTGTTATCTCCATTTGAAGGCACTAATTTGGTTCTTGTTTGTGCATGTATGTCAGAATCTTGAAACTGAGCCACTATCACCAAGAGCAGCTGCTGTACGTGCTTGTTTGAGGAGGAGTTATAGTTCTTCAAGTGTGGAATCTAAGAGCTACGAATCTGAAGGTTCAAGCAAGATGGCAGAGATTCCAAACAACAACAATAATGGTGAAGGAGGTGGTGCGCTTGTTGCCCAACCTCGGAAACCCCTGTGTGAATTTTCCATTCCCAAAGTCACTTATCAACCTTCGTGCATCGTCTATCCTCAACTCACAATTGACAGGTTTGAGCTTAGAAGTGGTATGATTCATCTTCTTCCAAATTATTATGGTAATACCACTGAGGATCCGTACATGCATGTTAAGCAATTCTTTGAAATATGTGCTACAATCAAAATTCAAGGACATGATGATGAGTGTTCGGTTCACAATTGTATATCATTTTGTACCCTTCTAGCTTATGATTTTGTTATGTTTTTGAGTTAACCTTGTGCTTTTAACCTCTTTTGTGTTTGTCATTCAGTTCATTGAGCTCTAGGTGTCACTTGAGGCATTTGAAGTAAAATGGTGAAAACAATGTGTAAAAGCTGAAGACTGAGTTACAAATTCATTTTGGACATATCTTTTTCATCTGTGCTTGGATTGGGCCAATTCACGTGTGCATGGAAAGAAGACATTCTGAACTTGAAGATGGATAGCTCAGGCTCATCAATTGAGTAATCCAAGCCCAATCCGTGAGCCCATCAAAAGACACATCATGCTGACTTGCAGATGAGCTCATTGCTTGCTTGGTCATGCTGACATGATGATGAGCTATGGCTGCTGGTGGGATTTGTTGGTGAAGTGCAACAACCAATTCTGATTATCTAATGCAAGTGTGTTAGGTCATTGCTATATTCAATTCTGATTTCTCACTTCCCTCCCCCTATAAATACCTCTTCAATTCCAGATTCAAGGTGTGCAAGCCTGGGATTCACAACCCCACAATTCAGTCATCCTTCACTCCATCCTCCCTCAAACACTTCCATCATTTTCCCAATACATTCAGAAATCTTCCTCAAACACTCTCACAACCCCAAACACTCCAGCAATCAATCCAAAGCTCTAAACAGCCTCAAACCACCAAAACAACTCCAGAAAACCTCTCTTCCATTTTCCTACGAATTTCATCTTTCTTAGCCATCACCACTCACTCAAACTCATCCCAAATCACCTCCATATCCTTCATACATCTTTCTAGAAGTGGGGAAGCCCTTGGATAAGCATTAGAAGTGGAGAAGCACTTGGAGAAGCCTTGGACACCACAAGAACTTCAGAAAAGGGGTTTTTCTACTCTTATTGCATTCATTATGTTTTCTCATTTCTGTTCAAGTCTCTTTCCCATTATGAGTAGCTAAATCCATCACTAGGGCTTCGATGTAACCTGACATGAATATTCTGGGTTTATAAAGTTTAAGTTTCAAGTTTGATTCATGATTCATGTTCTTATTCATTTTGCATACCTGCCTATATGCTGATCAGAATGCCTAGCTACCATTTTGATTTGTGTATCTTGGTTTGAATTAAGAGTATACACCCTACTTTAATTCGAATTGAACTATGAATAGGAAGAGTATGTATGGACATTCGACAACAGGGATTAGATACATACTTGGTTGTTTAAAATGTTCTTCTATGCTTAATGGGTTCCTAATGCTTAATTTTAGGTTAGACAACAAATGATCAAATTAGGGAATTAGGAACACAAGGTTAGGACCAAACACCATGGCTTAATTATACTTTAGCTAGAATCAATCTTTGAATCTGAATTAGACTTGTTACTTGACTCCTTATAACCCAGAGTTGAATTGTTATGGTGATTCGAATGCCCTAGTCTCCAAATCCGTTTTCCAGCCCTTCAAAATCACTCTTTGTTACACTTGTTTATTTGCTTTCATTTGCAATTTGAGTTTGCTCACTTCCTTTCACAATCACAATCACTCTCACTTTAATTTCTGTTTTAGACTTAACTTCCTAACTTCTTGAATTCGGTAATCTAAGTACATAACTAATTTGAACTTCTCAGTCCTCGTGGGTACCACCTCGTTCTTGTCTTTGCTATACTACTGATTGGCACGTACACTTGCGAGTTAACATAATTGAACAACAAGTTTTTGGCGCCGTTGCCGGGGGACTGAGCGAAAGTTCTTCCCTGGTTATGTGCCCAAGGTTACCCTATTCTTTTTAGTGTTTCTAATTAATCCAATTTTCTGTTTCAGGTAGTTTATGTAACAGGCCATTCCTTGAACAAGTGAGGTCTTCGTTCCAACGTTCCAGATCTTTGAACGCAGGACCATCATTGCAACCGAATCGTGTGAGCTCTGAAATTCAAAATCGTCTAGAAAGGGAGTTGTCAACTGCAAAAGAGCAAGCTCTTGCTACATTTACAAGTCTTGCTCTCCACACTGAACTTCCTGGTTCTTCACCTTCAAATTTGGAAGCAAGTTCAGAACCAAGAAGAAGAAGAAATGATGGCTGCCATTGAGTTCATGGGAGACCTTGATATCCCAACCATTCCAGCATCCCCTTCAAGCATTTCGCTGCCCACTGTGAGCTCGAAACTATGAGCTTAAATCTTCTCACCTTAATATGTTACCTTCCTTTTATGGTTTACCTAATGAAGATCCATTAACCCATATAAAGGATATTTTTAATGTTGTGAGTTCTTTTCCCTTAACAGGTGTGACAGAAGATCAACTTCGAATGAGAGTGTTTCCATACACTTTAAAGGATAAGGCAAAATATTGGTTGAATTCTTTGAAGCCTGGTTCACTCACTACATGGGCTGCCATTCAAAAGAAGTTCCTGGAAAAATACTTCTCCACGCAAAAGACCGACATGCTTAGGGACAAGATCTTGTTATTTGCACAGCAAGATGATGAATCGTTTTGTGAAGCATGGGAGAGATTCAATGGGCTTCTCAATCAATGTCCTCATCATGGGATTCCATTGATGCTTCAAATGCGTGTGTTTTATAAAGGACTAACCCCTTCTAGTCATAATATTGTCACAAATTTTGTAGGTGGTTCGTATAAAACCAAGACTCCGGAAGAAACGTATGAACTCTTTGAGGGGATAGCAATGGAGACCCAACATACGGATACAAGAGGTAAACGTGTTGTTAATGGTTTTAATGACTCTTCTAGTGTGCAGATTTCAAAACTGGAACAAAAGCTAGATGCTCTTCTTGCATTGAACTCAAGAAACCCTCCTAAGGAAGTGTGTAGCATTTGTGAAGCTCATGACCATGCTACCATAGCTTGTCCACTTGGGGCTGGATATCCAGAATTTGTGCAAGAGCAAGCTAAGTTGGTAAATTCCTACAACCAAGATCCAAGAAATGATCCATACTCTCAAAGTTATAATCCAGGTTGGAGGAATCATCCAAACTTTTCATGGAGGAATACCCAGAATCAAGCAAATCCCCCTTCATTCCAAAGGCCACAACAATCATCATCATCATTGGAAGATATAGTGAAGCAGATGGCAATCAATCAATCCAATTTTCAACAAACTACACAAGCTGCCATCTCCAAATTGGAAGTCCAATTAGGCCAAATAGCTGCTGAAATAACTCAAAGAGAGCTTGGGAAATGGCCAAGCCAAACTGAGATCAATCCAAAGAACCATGAAGTCAAGGCCATTCATGTGCTCAGATCAGGTAAGATCATTGATAATAAAGTTGATTCTAATCTTTCAAATGATGTTGTTATTGTAGAAAATGAAGATGAAGAGGAGGAAACCACGGCTACGGAAGGAGAACAACCCAAAACATCCCAATCTGCTCCTAAGGCCAAATCAGATTCTCAGGAATCCAAACAATTCCAATTGCATAAAAGGGATGACAAATTCGTGCCACCACATCTTCAAGAAGATAGATACGTGCCACCCGCTCCATATGTTCCACAGATTCCATTTCCAGGCCGTCTTAAGAAAGCAAAGCAAGATAAGGCTTTTAAAGAGATTTATGATATTTTGAGTAAAGTTAATATCAATTTGCCTTTGCTTGATCTTATTGAACAGATTCCTGCATACGGAAAATTCATCAAGGACTTGAAAACTCACAAGCTCAATTTCGCTCCAAATGAAGGAGTAAAGCTCGACATGAATGTAAGTGCTGTGTTGCAAAGGAAGCTTCCACCAAAATCAAAAGATCCTGGCAGTTTTGACATTCCAATTAACATTGGAGACAAGAAGGTTGGAAGAGCCATGTTGGATTTAGGAGCAGGCATCAATGTAATGCCATATTCAGTTTATCAAGAGCTTGGCTTAGAAGGGATGAAGAAGACTTCAATTCGTCTTGAACTAGCTGATCATTCTATCAAATATCCAAAAGGTATTGTAGAAGATATTCTAGTTCAAGTTGATACACTAATTCTCCCTGTTGATTTTGTAGTGATGGATATGGAGGACAATCCAAATGGAGATCGTGTTGATCCTATTCTTTTAGGACGACCATTCATGGCCACAACAAACACAATTATCAATATGAAAGATGGCACCCTCTCCATGACGTGTTGGGTGAAACTGCTGAATTTAAAGTGTTTGATCCTCCATCTCAACCTTCTATCTCTCTTGATACTTGTTTTTCAATTGATGTTGTGAATGATGAAGTTTCTTCTAAGAGTTTGCAGAAACAGTCCATTGATGCTTTAGAAGTTGTCATTGCACAAGCAGAGGAAGAACAAGTTGAACCAAAGTTCGAAGAAGTGGTAGCTGCCCTAGAAGTGTTCCAGCCATTTCCACCAATTTCTGGGTTACCACTTGAGCCCCTTGATCCATGCTCTATGAAATTGGAACCGTCCAATGTCATCCCAATGTCCAAAGTTACAGACATGAAGAAAAAGAAAAGAAAAAGACAGAGGAAGCGAAGGAAGAGAAGAAAAAGTTGGGTGAACTATCTTGAGACGATTGATCCGAAACCCCCCAACTGATCATAAGCTGATTGCATAATGTCTTGCCAGGACATTAACTAAGGCGCTTCTTGGGAGGCAACCCATGTGTTCAAGAAGAGAGGTGCTTGGTAGCGGTCGACCTTATCGCATCAAGGGGGAGTTTCTCTAAACCTTCTTCTTAACTTTTCCCCTAGCATTTACATGTTCTCAATCATCTTCACTTTGCTTTAACATTGAGGACAATGTTCAATTCAGGTCTTGGGGGGAAGGTTTTCAATTCTCAATTTTCTCATCCATTTGTGTTTTCAATTTTCGTTCTCTTGTCACTAATTTTTTTTTTTAGAATGTCATACAATCAATACGATGGAGCTGCTATTTGAGGTTTTCATATCAGAATTTTGCACTTCACAAAGCTTTTCTCTTAGAATTCTGGTGGCTAAAGTACCATGTTAAGCTCATAATTTCATACATATACGTACCCTATTTACTTACTTCTTTTGCTTAGTTTCTTAGAATTTTGAGTTATTTGCCTCTCTTTGTGTGTTTTGTAGGCCAATAGAGCAAGAGAGCATAATTCATGCAATTAAAGCATGTTAAGGCCAATGAAGCAATATGGTGCAAAAACGTGCAAAAACTGGAGACTGAGGTAGACGTTCATTTCAGCATTATCTTCTTCATCCGAGCTTGGATTGGGCCAATACTTATGTGGTTGGATCAGAGACATTCTGAACTTCACAATGGACATCTTAAAGTTGTCATTTGATTCAGCCAAGCCCAATTCGTAAGCCCTTGAAGCTACACATCATGCTGACATAAGGATCAGGATGCTTGGTCATGGTGAGCTAGGCATGAGGTATTGGTTTCTGGATGGATTCTTGGTCATGCTGACATATTGATGAGCTAGGGCTGCTGGTGGGATTTGTTGGTGAAGTGCAACAACCATTTCTGATTATCTAATGCAAGTGTGTTAGGTGAAATTTGTGTGGTTGGTGAACTTAATTGTATAATCTGATTCACCTAACCCTTGTGCCTATAAATAGGGAGTCTCTAGAGAGCTTAGAGGGCCAGAATTTCATTCCATAATTTACACTTCCATTGTACACAAAGAGAGGGAAAGTTGAGAGTCACAAAGGGAGAGAAGGGAGAAGGCAGCAGCTGGGAGGCTTTGGCCTCCTGGCAGCCATGGAGATGAATCTTTTCCATCTCTAGCATGCTGTCCTTATCTTCTTCTCCTCCCTTTGTCTTTTATTTTCTTCTTGTATTTTCTTTGTTTTACTTTGTTTTCTGTTATTAGTTGTAATAAACATTTTGCTAGTCTTGTATCATGGTTTGAGTTTATAAAGTTTGATTTCATTCATGAATTCTTCTTCACTAATTTAATGGAGCTGTTTTTGCATCCTTTGATTGATCACCTGAGGTTTTATGCATTTTGCTCTTGTTGGGAAGGTTTGGGGATCATCTTCATTCCATCCATTAGCAACTCATGTGATTTGGTTTCTAGGTCTCCTAATGTAAACACCATGCTTGGGGTCCTTGTGATGTTCAATACAATTTGATCCAAACACCATGGACTTATTTGTGAGCATCTTCATGAGTGAATCAATTTGTTTCCTTGCTGCCATAACATGATTAGAACAATTAGGGTGGATTCTAAAACCTCACCATCTTGTCTTAGTTCTTTTCTTTCTTCTTGTTTTGTTTCTCTTGTTTTCATTTCTATTTTGTGTAGGAAAACTGAGTTGGATCATTCAATCACCAATCCCTGTGGTATCGACTTCGCACTTACATATGCTAAACTACCAACGGCTCGTGCACTTGCGAGTATCACAAGTTGATGATGTAGTGAATCCATTTTGGTGCAGCTGAATCTACGCAACAAGTTTTTGGCGCCGTTGCCGGGGATTGGTAACATTGCTTGATTCTATTTGGTTTTCCTACTTTTTATTTATTTTTATCTTTTTTATAACTAGACAGTTTCATGTTTTAAAGTTAATGAAGTTAATTGATAAGTTGTGTTTGTAGTCCAACAGGACAAGGACAATTGCCTGACAAGCAAGAGAACTGGGTTTGAGTCCCAGCTTACACAACACAAAAGAGGTTCAAGTAGCATGTTGATTATTGCTAGTTTCTGGTTTCATTCACTTGCTCTTAATTAAATATCTTGTTCAAGTTTACGTAAACACCATATGACTCTTGGACTGATTAGTGAATGGATGGGTAGATATTGAAGACAAACACCATGTTTAAATTCTACTTGGTTCTTTATTGTTCTTCTTGTTCTTAATGGGTTTGGAATTTGTGTTTAGACTAAACACCATAGCTAAATACTTGTTCTGAATACTTGATTACAACCACACACCGAATGGATAATCATATTTGAGAAAGAACGAACTCCATAAGCTAGTTTGATTTACTTTGATGCTTGTTACTTTGAAGCATGGAATTAGATGTTTGTGGTGAAGTTGAATCCCTAATCTTGATGTTTTAGTTTAGTTTATCATTTTCATTTAAGTTATGGTTTCCTAATCCAACAAATCTGAAATTTTGTTTCAAGTTTCCTTGTCTTTCTTTAAGCATTTCTGAAGTAGCTCAATAAGAAAGAGGGAAAGAGAGGAGACAACTCAATCCATAGAAACATGGAGTATGGAGCAGCGGAGAAGTCGACCTCCAGCTGCTATGGCCAACCACTCTCCAGCTATCACTTCAAGGGGGAGCATTCCGATCATATCTCTTTCATTTGTATAATAATTGCTACTCATGCTTAGTTTTTTCTCATTTTCTGTTTTGTTTTTGTTAGGGTTTTCTTTTCCTTGATGTGGGAGAACATGATGAGCAGCTGATCCAAATACTCAAAGAAGAACATGTGCTGCCACACTATGTGCATTACCCTCTCGTTGTCTTCAAGGGGAAGTTCTAAACTCTCTTTCTTTTATTTCTTTCATTTCATTTCTTTACCCTGGATTTCATGTGCATTGCATGCTTTTCATAGATTCAAACATTGAGGGCAATGCTTCATTTAAGTTTGGGGGTGCAAGAAGTTTTGTTTTAGTTTTTTTTAGTTTTTGTGTTTGTGTCTGAAAACGTAGGCTTCTTCATTGCTACAAATTTTATTTTCTGCTACTGTTTTGAAATTTTGGTCCGCGTTGTGTTCTTCATTTTTTTCATGCTGAATCCAACGACATAAAGAACGTTAAATTTGACCAAGTGGTTTGAAAGTTACATGTCAAAACAGATTAGATGTTGAAATTGAGCAAAACAGCAATTTGAAACCTCACGTTTTTCTTTTTCTGTTTGTTTTCTTTGAGTCATTTTTAGTTTTCCTTCCCACACCAATGATAAATCTTGAGTCTAACTTCTAATATGGCTCTTAGGAATTTGATAAGCATTGTGTTAGGTCTGAATCTTATTCTTTTGCTACCTAAGTTTCACATAATTATGCTTGAGCTTTCTATACACTTTAGCCATGATTATACACCTCTTGCATGTCTTACCCAATTGTATGCATTTTTGCTTGTGTGATTCACTGGAATGTTAAGTTATAACTAAGATATGATTTAGGCCATCTTTGTTAAGCCTCTTTCTTTTTCCTCCATCAACCCATACAATACATATTCCATTGTAAACCCTTTTGTGCCCAAACACTTAACCATTTCTTTCTATCACCTTATCATCCATTAAACACCCTACCATCTATGGGACTTGTAGAGCGTGTTTGTATTTCAGATTGTATTGTATTCAAGGCAACAAAAAAAAAAAATTTTAATAAAAAGAGAAAAGAAGTGTGGCCAATGTAGTCACGACCCTAGGGTGATATAAGGAGAAATCAAGGTGATCTAGGGTGAAGAGCCGCAAAATTGGCACAAATATTATACAAACTGTGTAAATGTCAAAATCAAATTGTGAAGTGATTCAATTGCAAAATCTGGTGTTGTGAGCTTTTCAATTTCTGTGCCTTACATTTTAAACGTCCATGATCTTGTTTACATGATATGCTCTACTTTGTTCCTTAGACTTTGTGTTTCAATATCCATTCCTTTTCTAACCATTACATTACATCCATGAGTAAAGTCCTACTGATCTTGGTTTAGTTTCGCAAACTTGTGCTCATTCTTGCAGGAATTCATATCGTTGTTTGAGAAGCATGAGTTGTATCTTCATGGCTGTTTCACACACACACACACCTTGAGCATGATTTGTGTGAGATTGTGGTAGCACTTGAATAATGTTTAGAACTTCCTTAGTGCTTGTTTTGTTCCTTGTTTGAGCCATGTCTATGAAGTTTACCATTTTTGTCCGGTTGGAAGGTTAACGTTTTTGTTTTTTTGTTTTTTTGTTTTTCGTTTTGTTTTGCTTAAGGACTAACAAATCTATTAAGTTTTCTAACCTCTTTGTTTTGTAGAGTCAGTAAAACGTTTTGGTGGGTATTAATTGCTGTTAAACCCTCAGGAGACACAACTCCTCCTACTAGGGATGCCTAGAGGTTTAAAGGCTTGTTGCATACGCTCAATGCAATCGAGTTACCTACGAAAGTGGTCTAGTTAACTTCTTGTTTTGTTTTTGTTTTTCTTTTGTTTTGCTCGAGGACTAGCAAAATCTAAGTTTGGGGGTGTGTTAAGCTCATAATTTCATACATATACGTACCCTATTTACTTACTTCTTTTGCTTAGTTTCTTAGAATTTTGAGTTATTTGCCTCTCTTTGTGTGTTTTGTAGGCCAATAGAGCAAGAGAGCATAATTCATGCAATTAAAGCATGTTAAGGCCAATGAAGCAATATGGTGCAAAAACGTGCAAAAACTGGAGACTGAGGTAGACGTTCATTTCAGCATTATCTTCTTCATCCGAGCTTGGATTGGGCCAATACTTATGTGGTTGGATCAGAGACATTCTGAACTTCACAATGGACATCTTAAAGTTGTCATTTGATTCAGCCAAGCCCAATTCGTAAGCCCTTGAAGCTACACATCATGCTGACATAAGGATCAGGATGCTTGGTCATGGTGAGCTGGGCATGAGGTATTGGTTTCTGGATGGATGCTTGGTCATGCTGACATATTGATGAGCTAGGGCTGCTGGTGGGATTTTTTGGTGAAGTGCAACAACCATTTCTGATTATCTAATGCAAGTGTGTTAGGTGAAATTTGTGTGGTTGGTGAACTTAATTGTATAATCTGATTCACCTAACCCTTGTGCCTATAAATAGGGAGTCTCTAGAGAGCTTAGAGGGCCAGAATTTCATTCCATAATTTACACTTCCATTGTACACAAAGAGAGGGAAAGTTGAGAGTCACAAAGTGAGAGAAGGGAGAAGGCAGCAGCTGGGAGGCTTTGGCCTCCTGGCAGCCATGGAGATGAATCTTTTCCATCTCTAGCATGCTGTCCTTATCTTCTTCTCCTCCCTTTGTCTTTTATTTTCTTCTTGTATTTTCTTTGTTTTACTTTGTTTTCTGTTATTAGTTGTAATAAACATCTTGCTAGTCTTGTATCATGGTTTGAGTTTATAAAGTTTGATTTCATTCATGAATTCTTCTTCACTAATTTAATGGAGCTGTTTTTGCATCCTTTGATTGATCACCTGAGGTTTTATGCATTTTGCTCTTGTTGGGAAGGTTTGGGGATCATCTTCATTCCATCCATTAGCAACTCATGTGATTTGGTTTCTAGGTCTCCTAATGTAAACACCATGCTTGGGGTCCTTGTGATGTTCAATACAATTTGATCCAAACACCATGGACTTATTTGTGAGCATCTTCATGAGTGAATCAATTTGTTTCCTTGCTGCCATAACATGATTAGAACAATTAGGGTGGATTCTAAAACCTCACCATCTTGTCTTAGTTCTTTTCTTTCTTCTTGTTTTGTTTCTCTTGTTTTCATTTTTATTTTGTGTAGGAAAACTGAGTTGGATCATTCAATCACCAATCCCTGTGGAATCGACCTCGCACTTACATATGCTAAACTACCAACGGCTCGTGCACTTGCGAGTATCACAAGTTGATGATGCAGTGAATCCATTTTGGTGCAGCTGAATCTACGCAACATACCATGCTCAAATTCTTGAAGGAGAATAGTGGAGACTACCCTAGTGAGCTATATCGAGCCTAATTGCTTTCTTGAGAGGGTTTAAAGTGTTCTATTTCTCATCCATACTTATTTTCTTCAATTCACTCTAATTGATCTCATCATTTCATTTTGATTGAATACTAAGGATGATTCTCTTTTGCAGATATCATGTGTTTGCTCTCATTCATGAATGAACTCATTGAAGTGATGCTAGGCTATGTGTGCATAACCATTCTTTGTGCTTTCTTTTCACCCTACCCATATGTGTGTCCCATTAGCCCTCTTGAAGCCAAACACTTCAAGCCTTTTTCTTCTATCACCCTCATCATTTCCCTACCTTTGTATCTCAATCTGAGATATTTCACTTATTGTAGCCATACCCTATTTAACTTAGAAATATACCAAGGTGTGCCAAGATAAAGTTTGAAGCAAGGAAGTTGCTGCCATGTGCCCAAATGAAAGATGATGTGAATCTGTGCAATGAAGTTAAAGAAGAAGCAGATCAAATCAGCAAATAAGAAAGATAAAGAGAAAGTGTGTCGATTTGATCTAAGTGTGAAATATAAGGTCTATGCTAGGTGGTACCATGAAGTTTGCAGCTATGCCATTATAAATCAATGATACCTTGCAGATCAATGAAGAATGCAACCTTGGTATGTTCTTAAGTTACTTGTTTTTCCTTCCAATTCTTCCATTTCCCCTAACCTTAGCCTTTCATTACAACCTTGTGAAAGACCTAGCTGATCTTTGAGGATGTATTCATGGGTGCTGATTGATCACCTATCTTGGCAACTCTATGGTGTTGGAGGTATGACTAAAGTTTTCTTTCATTTTCATTAAGTTGATTTCAAAGTTTGTTTTTCTAACCACTTTGTTTTGTAGAGTCAGGTAAAGCGTTTATGGGTATCGTTTATGTTAAACCCTTAGGAGACACAACTCCTCCTACTAGGGATGCCTAGAGGTTTAAAGGCTTGTTGCATATGCTCAATGCAATCGAGTAACCTGCGGAAGTGGTCTACTTAACTTCTTGTTTTTGTTTTGTTTTGTTTTGCTCGAGGACTAGCAAAATCTAGGTCTGGGGGTATTTGTTCGGTTCACAATTGTATATCATTTTGTACCCTTCTAGCTTATGATTTTGTTATGTTTTTGAGTTAACCTTGTGCTTTTAACCTCTTTTGTGTTTGTCATTCAGTTCATTGAGCTCTAGGTGTCACTTGAGGCATTTGAAGTAAAATGGTGAAAACAATGTGTAAAAGCTGAAGACTGAGTTACAAATTCATTTTGGACATATCTTTTTCATCTGTGCTTGGATTGGGCCAATTCACGTGTGCATGGAAAGAAGACATTCTGAACTTGAAGATGGATAGCTCAGGCTCATCAATTGAGTAATCCAAGCCCAATCCGTGAGCCCATCAAAAGACACATCATGCTGACTTGCAGATGAGCTCATTGCTTGCTTGGTCATGCTGACATGAGGATGAGCTATGGCTGCTGGTGGGATTTGTTGGTGAAGTGCAACAACCAATTCTGATTATCTAATGCAAGTGTGTTAGGTCATTGCTATATTCAATTCTGATTTCTCACTTCCCTCCCCCTATAAATACCTCTTCAATTCCAGATTCAAGGTGTGCAAGCCTGGGATTCACAACCCCACAATTCAGTCATCCTTCACTCCATCCTCCCTCAAACACTTCCATCATTTTCCCAATACATTCAGAAATCTTCCTCAAACACTCTCACAACCCCAAACACTCCAGCAATCAATCCAAAGCTCTAAACAGCCTCAAACCACCAAAACAACTCCAGAAAACCTCTCTTCCATTTTCCTACGAATTTCATCTTTCTTAGCCATCACCACTCACTCAAACTCATCCCAAATCACCTCCATATCCTTCATACATCTTTCTAGAAGTGGGGAAGCCCTTGGATAAGCATTAGAAGTGGAGAAGCACTTGGAGAAGCCTTGGACACCACAAGAACTTCAGAAAAAGGGGTTTTTCTACTCTTATTGCATTCATTATGTTTTCTCATTTCTGTTCAAGTATCTTTCCCATTATGAGTAGCTAAATCCATCACTAGGGCTTCGATGTAACCTAACATGAATATTCTGGGTTTATAAAGTTTAAGTTTCAAGTTTGATTCATGATTCATGTTCTTATTCATTTTGCATACCTGCCTATATGCTGATCAGAATGCCTAGCTACCATTTTGATTTGTGTATCTTGGTTTGAATTAAGAGTATACACCCTACTTTAATTCGAATTGAACTATGAATAGGAAGAGTATGTATGGACATTCGACAACAGGGATTAGATACATACTTGGTTGTTTAAAATGTTCTTCTATGCTTAATGGGTTCCTAATGCTTAATTTTAGGTTAGACAACAAATGATCAAATTAGGGAATTAGGAACACAAGGTTAGGACCAAACACCATGGCTTAATCATACTTTAGCTAGAATCAATCTTTGAATCTGAATTAGACTTGTTACTTGACTCCTTATAACCCAGAGTTGAATTGTTATGGTGATTCGAATGCCCTAGTCTCCAAATCCGTTTTCCAGCCCTTCAAAATCACTCTTTGTTACTGTTGGACAGATTTTACTCTATCTATTTCTCGCAAGTGCACGAACCAATTGTAGTATAGGAATGCAAGCACGAGGTCGTTCCACAGAGACTTGGATGAAAGACACTTATTACTACACTTAGACTCACAAGTAATCCTAAGACTAAACAGAATTTAAATGAGGTTGTGTTGAGTTTGTTTGGAGTAACAACTACAAAAAGGGAAAGCAAATAGCAAGTGACTGAAAAATACTAAAAGGGAATGCAAAATAGCAAGTGATCAGCAAGTAGATGTTTAGAAATTTAGAGAGAAAGGAGACAAGCACTAGGGTTTCAACTTCACCATGACAATCCAATTTCAAGCAACAAGTTAACAATCACCTAAGTTGATTACAATTTCTGGAGTTCGTTCTTTCTTATGTATGATTATCCATATGGTGTTTGGTTTTAATCAAGTACTCAGAAACACAACTTAGCTATGGTGTTTAGTCTAGGCTATGAATCTGAATCCATTAAGCTTAAGAAGAACACAAAAGAACCAAGTAAACATTTAAACATGGTGTTTGTCCTAAATGCATTACCCACTCATTCACTAATCGGTTCAAGAGTCATATGGTGTTTATGTAAACTTGAACTAGATAACCAACATGCATGTGTTCATAGTGGCCAGTTATTTAAACATGCATAAAGATTCAACTAAGAACAAGTGAATGAGACCAGAAAATTAGAAGTAATCAACAAGAGTAACATTAACTTGAAAACATGAAATTGTCTTGTCAGGTTACATTGAAACCCTAGCTATGGATTTAGCTGCTCATAATGAGAAAGAAATTAAGACAGAAATGAGAAAACATAATGAATGCAATAAGAGTAGAAAAACCCCTTTTCTGAAGTTCTTGTGGTGTCCAAGGCTTCTCCAAGTGCTTCTCCAAGACTAATGCTTCTCCAAGAGCTTCCTCACTTCTAGAAGGATGTATGAAGGATATGGAGGTGATTTGGGATGAGTTTGAGTGAGTGGTGATGGCTAAGAAAGATGAAATTCGTAGGGAAATGGAAGAGAGGTTTGCTGGAGCTGTTTTGGTGATTTGGGGCTGTTTAGAGCTTTTGGTTGATTGCTGGAGTGTTTGGGATTGTGAGAGTGTTTGAGGATAGTTTCTGAATGTGTTTGGGAAAATGATGGAAGTGTTTGAGGGAGGATGGAGTGAAGGATGGCTGAATTGTGGGGTTGTGAATCCCAGGCTTGCACCTAGAGTGTATGGGAGTGTTTAAGGATGGATGGAGAGGGTTTTGTGGGGTTGTGAATCCCAGGCTTGCACACCTTGAATCTGGAATTGAATTGGTATTTATAGGGGAAGGGAGGTGAGAAATCAGAATTGAATATGGCTAATGGACTCAACACTTGCATTAGATAATCAGAAATGGGCTAATGGACTCAACACTTGCATTAGATAATCAGAAATGGTTACTCCACTAAATCCCACTAGCAGCCCTAGCTCATCCTCATGTCAGCATGACCAAGCTTCCATTCAGAAACCAATAGCTCATGCCTAGCTCACCATGACCAAGCATGCAATGAGCTCATCTGCAAGTCAGCATGATGTGTAATTTGATGGGCTCACGGATTGGGCTTGTATCAATCAAATGTCGACTTTGAGCTATCAATCTTTAAGTTCAGAATGTCATCGATCCAAACACACAAGTATTGGCCCAATCCAAGCTCGGATGAAGAAGATAAGTCCGAAATGAACTTGTAACTCAGTCACCAGTTTTTACACATTATTTTCACCATTTTACTTCAAATGCCTCAAGTGATACCTAGAGGTCAATAAACTGAATAACAAACACAAAAGAGGTTAAAAGCACAAGGTTAACTCAAAAACATAACTAAATCATAAGCAATAAGGGTACAAAATGATATACAATTGTGAACCGAACAAATACCCCAGACCTAGATTTTGCTAGTCCTCGAGCAAAACAAAACAAAACAAAAACAAGAAGTTAAGTAAACCACTTCCGCAGGTAACTCGATTGCATTGAGCATATGCAACAAGCCTTTGAACCTCTAGGCATCCCTAGTAGGAGGAGTTGTGTCTCCTAAGGGTTTAACAGAAACGATACCCATAAACGCTTTCCTGACTCTACAAAACAAAGTGGTTAGAAAAACAAACTTTGAAATCAACTAATGAAAATGAAAGAAAACTTTTAGTCATACCTCCAACACCATAGAATTGCCAAGATAGGTGATCAATCAGTGTGTAAAGTGGAAGCTATAGCTCAAAGGCACACGGCTTCAAAGCAAGCACACTCAAACCTTGAATAGAGAACATGCTTCAACTCTAATTCTCACAGAAAACACTCAATCACTCAGAACCTATGGTTTAATTCTCTTAAGAAAGCATAAGTGAGTGTATGAAATAGAAGCACAAATTTGGTTAGATCTCATGAAAGGAATCAAATACTAAGAATAGAGATATACACATACTTACCAGCACCCATGAATACATCCTCAAAGATCAGCTAGGTCTTTCACAAGGTTGTAATGAAAGGCTAAGGTTTAGGGGAAATGGAAGAATTGGAAGGAAAAACAAGTAACTTAAAAACATACCAAGGTTGCAGCTTCATTAATCTGCAAGGCAACATTGATTTTAGAATGGCATGGCTGCAAACTTCATGGTTTCACTTGGCATGGACTTTATTTTTCACACTTAGATCACATTGAAACACTTTCATCTTTGCTGATTTGATCTGCATCTTCTTTAACTTTATTGCACAAAATCACACCAATTTTCTTTGAGGTACATGGCAGCAACTTCCTTGCCTCAAACTTTATCTTGGCACACCTTGGTATATTTCTAAGTATAGGGTATGGCTACAATAAGGGAATATCTCAGATTGAGATACAAAGTTAGGGAAATGATGAGGGTGATAGAAGAAAAAGGCTTGAAGTGTTTGGCTTCAAGAGGGTTGATGGAACACACATATAGGTTGGGTGAAAGAAAGCACATAGAATGGTTATACACACATAGCCTAGCATCACTTCAATGAGTTCATTCATGAATGAGAGCAAGCACATGATATCTGCAAAAGAGAATCATCCTTAGTATTCAATCAAAATGAAATGATGAGATCAATTAGAGTGAAATGAAGAAAATGAGTAGAGATGAGAAGTAGAAACACTTTAAACCCTCTCAAGAAAGCAATTAGGCTCGATATGGCTCACTAGGGTAGTCTCCACTATTTTCCTTCAAAAATTTGAGCATGGTACTTTAGTCACCAGAATTATAAGAGCAATAGCTTTGTGAAGTGCAAAAATTCTGATATGAAAACCTCAATGGCAGCTCCATACTATTGATTGCATGACCTTCTAAAAAAAATGAACAAAAACTGAAAAACACAATGAAAGAAAAGTGAAAACATGAACGAAAATTGAAAACCTTCCCCCCAGACCTGAATTGAACATTGTCCTCAATGTTAAAGCATAGAAAAGATGATTGAGAACATGCAAATGATAAAGGGAAAAGTTAAGAAGAAGGTATAGAGAAACTCCCCCTTGATGCGATTAGGTTGACCGCTAACAAACACCTTCTTCTTGAACACATGGGTTGCCTCCCAAGAAGCGCCTTAGTTAATGTCTTGGCAAGACATTATGCAATCAGCTTAGGATGAGTTGGGGGGTTTCGGATCAATCGTCTCAAGATAGTTCACCCAACTTCTTCTCCTCTTCCTTTTCCTTTTCTTTTTCTTCAAGTGTGCAAGGGGTGTAACTTTGAACATGCCATTGGATGGTTCCAACTTCGTAGAGCATGGATCAAGGGGCTCAAGTGGTAACCTAGAAATTGGTGGAAATGGCTGGAACTCTTCTAGGGCAGCTACCACTTCTTGGAACTCAGATTCATCATCAAGGTCACCTAAAGGTTGTGTCAAAACAATTTCTAAAGCATCATCAGATTGTGCCTGCACAAACTTAGACAAAACCAGGGAATCCAAACAATCAATTGAAAAACAATCAAGTGAATTAGAAGGATGAGTTAAGGATTCAAACACTTTGAATTCTATGGTTTGGCCAAGGACTGTCATTTTCAGTATGCCATTTTTCACATCAATAAGAGTGTTTGCTGTGGCCATGAATGGTCTTCCAAGCAAGATAGGCAGCTCACGATCATGAATGGGTGCATCTTCCATGTCTAACACTACAAAATCAGCAGGCAATATTAGCTTATCAACTTGAACTAAAATATCTTCAATAATACCTCTAGGATATTTCACTGAACCATCAGCAAGTTGTAAGCTGAGTGTGGTGGATTTTAATTTTCCCAAACCAAGTTGCAAGTACACTGAATAAGGCATTAGATTGATACTTGCACCTAAATCCAACATGGCTTTCTCAGCTCGTTTATCTCCAATGGTTATGCCGATGGTAAAACTACCTGGATCCTTGAGTTTAGGAGGAAGTTTTCTTTGAAGGACAGCACTCACATTTTCAGACACCAACACCTTCTCATGAGGACTATACCTTCTCTTGTGTGAGTTCAACTCCTTAAAAAATTTAGCATAAGTTGGCATGTTCCTGATCACATCAAGGGAAGGCAAGTTAACATTGACTTTACTAAGTATATCATGGATTTCAGGTAAAAGACTTATCCTGTTTGCTTTTAGCAAGACGTCCAGGAATTGGTGGCACATAAGGGTTCTTGGCCTTGTGCAATATAGGTGAAATTGTTGACTTGCCAATGGGAATTGCTTCTTTTGGTGTCATCTCTTCCTTGTGTTCATCACCTGCATTCACAACATCATGATTAGTAACTTCTTTGCCAACTTTATTATCAATAACCTTACCACTTCTGAGAACTGAGATTGCGTTGGCTTGCTCATGATGCTTGGGATTCACATTTGGCTGACTAGGGAATTTTCCAGGTTCTCTTTGGTTCAAAGTATCTGCAATTTGTCCCAATTGAATCTCTATCTTAGTAAGGGCAGCAGAATGTTGTTGAAGAGCACCATTAGTAGTTTGCTGGAATTGCAAAGTATTTTGGGCCAACAGCTTGACTGTGTCCTCCAATGAACTTGGTTTAGGCTGGAATGATGAACTTGCTTGAGTTTGATTTTGATTGTCGCTCCAAGAGAAATTTGGGTGATTCCTCCAACCAGGATTATAAGTGTTCGAGAAGGGATCATTTCTTGGCCTTTGGTTGTAAGAATTCATCATGTGGGCTTGTTCTTGGACAAACTCAGGATAAGTATTACTAGCTGAACACATGTGAGTTGAGTGTCCTTGAGAATTGCAAATAGCACAAACTTCAACTTGAGGAGCTTTAGGGACCATATTGAGCACAGCATCAAGCTTCCTTTGTAAACTAGCCACCTGCGAAGCAAGCTCACTGTTAGGACTAATCTCATAGATACCAGCCTTACCTCTTGTATCTTTGTGTTGAGCATTGGATCCCAACATCTCAAATATGTCATATGACTCTTGAGCATTCTTTTTCTTTAAAGCTCCACCTGCAGCATTATTGACAGTAGATTGACAAGTTTCGGTTAGTCCATCATAAAAAATTTGCATTTGTAAGTATAGAGGTAACCCATGATGTGGACATTGCATTAGAGTTCCTTTGAAACGCTCCCAGCATTCGTTGAATGGTTCACCATCATGTTGTGAGAAGTTGAAAATCTTGGACCTCAAGGTGGCTGTCTTTTGGGCAGAGAAAAACTTCTCCAAGAACTTCTTAGCAACAGCATCCCAAGTGGTTAGTGATCCTGGGGTTAACGACATAAACCAAGTCTTTGCTCTATCTTTCAAAGTGTAAGGGAAAACCCTCATCTTCAGATTTGCTTCAGACACATCCTTCAAAGGCAAAGTACAAACAACAGTATAAAATTCTTTAATGTGAGCCAAAGGATCTTCATTTGGTAAACCATAAAAAGAAGGAAGCATTTGAAAGTGAGAAGATTTAAGCTCATAGTTTCTAGCTTCTCTGGACAGCAAGATGCATGAAGGTGAATTTGGTATGATTGGTTGAGCAAGATCCTCCAAAGCAAGTTGGTCATGGGCTGCCATCTTTTCTTCTTCTTCTTCTTCTTCTTGATCTGAGTTAAAGATGTTGAACAGAGAGTACTCTTCTGAGCTTGTTGAATTGGAGGTTTCGGCTTCTAAGGGATTGAGAATAGATTCAATGGCTGCCTTCCTTGCTTGATCAAGCCTTCGTTCAAATTCAGCCAGTGATGGTTGTTGTGTACCACAGATTGGTTGGATCCTAATGGTTCCGGATTGAGAGTGTTTCTTGACCGCTGATACAACTTGTTCAAGAAATGGTTTGCTCGACATGCAAATACCTGAAAACAAAGAAAAACTAAAGAAAGTAAGCAATAGTAACAAGACTCTTAATCAAGTCCCCGGAGCGGCGCCATTTTCTTGTTGGACAGATTTTACTCTATCTATTTCTCGCAAGTGCACGAACCAATTGTAGTATAGGAATGCAAGCACGAGGTCGTTCCACAGAGACTTGGATGAAAGACACTTATTACTACTACTTAGACTCACAAGTAATCCTAAGACTAAACAGAATTTAAATGAGGTTGTGTTGAGTTTGTTTGGAGTAACAACTACAAAAAGGGAAAGCAAATAGCAAGTGACTGAAAAATACTAAAAGGGAATGCAAAATAGCAAGTGATCAGCAAGTAGATGTTTAGAAATTTAGAGAGAAAGGAGACAAGCACTAGGGTTTCAACTTCACCATGACAATCCAATTTCAAGCAACAAGTTAACAATCACCTAAGTTGATTACAATTTCTGGAGTTCGTTCTTTCTTATGTATGATTATCCATATGGTGTTTGGTTTTAATCAAGTACTCAGAAACACAACTTAGCTATGGTGTTTAGTCTAGGCTATGAATCTGAATCCATTAAGCTTAAGAAGAACACAAAAGAACCAAGTAAACATTTAAACATGGTGTTTGTCCTAAATGCATTACCCACTCATTCACTAATCGGTTCAAGAGTCATATGGTGTTTATGTAAACTTGAACTAGATAACCAACATGCATGTGTTCATAGTGGCCAGTTATTTAAACATGCATAAAGATTCAACTAAGAACAAGTGAATGAGACCAGAAAATTAGAAGTAATCAACAAGAGTAACATTAACTTGAAAACATGAAATTGTCTTGTCAGGTTACATTGAAACCCTAGCTATGGATTTAGCTGCTCATAATGAGAAAGAAATTAAGACAGAAATGAGAAAACATAATGAATGCAATAAGAGTAGAAAAACCCCTTTTCTGAAGTTCTTGTGGTGTCCAAGGCTTCTCCAAGTGCTTCTCCAAGACTAATGCTTCTCCAAGAGCTTCCTCACTTCTAGAAGGATGTATGAAGGATATGGAGGTGATTTGGGATGAGTTTGAGTGAGTGGTGATGGCTAAGAAAGATGAAATTCGTAGGGAAATGGAAGAGAGGTTTGCTGGAGCTGTTTTGGTGATTTGGGGCTGTTTAGAGCTTTTGGTTGATTGCTGGAGTGTTTGGGATTGTGAGAGTGTTTGAGGATAGTTTCTGAATGTGTTTGGGAAAATGATGGAAGTGTTTGAGGGAGGATGGAGTGAAGGATGGCTGAATTGTGGGGTTGTGAATCCCAGGCTTGCACCTAGAGTGTATGGGAGTGTTTAAGGATGGATGGAGAGGGTTTTGTGGGGTTGTGAATCCCAGGCTTGCACACCTTGAATCTGGAATTGAATTGGTATTTATAGGGGAAGGGAGGTGAGAAATCAGAATTGAATATGGCTAATGGACTCAACACTTGCATTAGATAATCAGAAATGGGCTAATGGACTCAACACTTGCATTAGATAATCAGAAATGGTTACTCCACTAAATCCCACTAGCAGCCCTAGCTCATCCTCATGTCAGCATGACCAAGCTTCCATTCAGAAACCAATAGCTCATGCCTAGCTCACCATGACCAAGCATGCAATGAGCTCATCTGCAAGTCAGCATGATGTGTAATTTGATGGGCTCACGGATTGGGCTTGTATCAATCAAATGTCGACTTTGAGCTATCAATCTTTAAGTTCAGAATGTCATCGATCCAAACACACAAGTATTGGCCCAATCCAAGCTCGGATGAAGAAGATAAGTCCGAAATGAACTTGTAACTCAGTCACCAGTTTTTACACATTATTTTCACCATTTTACTTCAAATGCCTCAAGTGATACCTAGAGGTCAATAAACTGAATAACAAACACAAAAGAGGTTAAAAGCACAAGGTTAACTCAAAAACATAACTAAATCATAAGCAATAAGGGTACAAAATGATATACAATTGTGAACCAGAACAGTTACACTTGTTTATTTGCTTTCATTTGCAATTTGAGTTTGCTCACTTCCTTTCACAATCACAATCACTCTCACTTTAATTTCTGTTTTAGACTTAACTTCCTAACTTCTTGAATTCGGTAATCTAAGTACATAACTAATTTGAACTTCTCAGTCCTCGTGGGTACGACCTCGTTCTTGTCTTTGCTATACTACTGATTGGCACGTACACTTGCGAGTTAACATAATTAAACAATAATGAGCAGATTAAGATGAGGCTATTCCCATTCAGTTTAAAAGATAAGGCTAAGTCTTGGTTATACTCTTTGCCTAATGCTTTAATTCGTACTTGGGAAGAGCTTTCTAATAAGTTTTTGCAGAAATTCTTTCCAGCTCAAAAGACTAACAAGATTAGAAAGAAAATTCTTGGTTTCACACAAAGAGAAGGAGAAGCTTTTCATGAATGCTTGGGAGAGATACAAGGAGATGATGAGTTCTTGCCCACACCACAATATAGAGAGTTGGATGCAAATGCAATCTTTCTATGAAGGTTTGCTTGATTCCGAACGGATGATGGTAGATGCAACAAGTGGAGAAGGATTGATGAACAAAACAGCAGATGAGGCTTTTACTCTCTTTGAATCTTTGAGTGCTAACTCTCAACAATGGAGCTACAATAAAGGAAGAGGAGCTCCTATGAAAGCTGTTGTCTCTGAGGTAAGTACTAATAATGAGATTAATGCAAAACTTGATGTTATGTGTTCTTTGCTTCAACAGGCAGTGACTGGCCCTCTAGGAAACAAAGTGGAAGTTCAAGACGAATCTTTTGCAAAGCACATGTTAGAGCAAGCAAATGCCCTTCAAGGAAGGAATCCTCAGAATGATCCTTACTCAAACAAATACAATCCAGGGTGGAGAAATCATCCTAATTTCAGGTGGAGCAATAATTCAAATGTGCAACAATCTCAAGGACCTCCCCCAGGATTCCAAATACAACAAAGGTAATTCCAGCAAGCTCCCCAACAAGTGCAAGAGCAAAAGGGTGATCAAATGAGGGAATTGCAAGACATGTTCAAGAAATTCATGGGGCAACAAATGCAAACCAACCAGAATCTTCACAATGCAGTGAACAAACTAGAAGTGCAAGTTGGGCAGATTGCATCCTCCTTGAGCAATAGAGCATCCGGAACTTTTCCGAGCCAACGGAGGTGAATCCAAGGCATCAAGAGCATGCTAAAGCAGTGCACATCTTGAGAAGTGGTAAACAAGTTGATAATAAGGTTGGAGATGCCAATGAAGAGCAAGAAAATTGAGAAAACGTGGAGATCATTCAGCCACCACAAGGGCAGCCCACAAGTTCCACCAAACAGCCCCTCAATGCTCCTGGAGAGAGCACATGCCCTAAGGTATCATCTAATGCTGATCAAGTTCCAATTTCAACTAATGCTTTTAGGCCTATTGCACCCTTTCCCAGCAGGTTATCAAAGTCAAAGAAAGATCAAGGCTTGGATGAGATAATGGAAATATTCAAGAAGGTGCAAATCAACATCCCACTACTCAGTGCCATTGCTCAGATTCCCAAGTATGTGTTGTGTAGATTTCAGCTGCACCAAAATGGATTCAGCTGCATCCTCAACTTGTGATACTCGCAAGTGCACGAGTCGTTTGGTAGTATAGCGTATGTAAGTGCGAGGTCGATTCCACAGGGATTGGTGATTGAATGATCCAATTCAGTTTCCTACACAAAACAAAAATGAAAACAAAAGAAGCAAAAAGGATTTGTACAACATTTGAGAAGTTGAGAATTTGGAAGAGAAGGTGTTTGAGAGCTTGAGGATTTTGGAAGAGAAAGAGAAAAGTGTTTGAGAACATGGAGACTTTTGTGAACTTGGAGAGATGTGTTTGAGAAAGATAAGGGAGGAATGTTTGGGAAGTGTTCAAGAACGGAGAACTTTGAAAGAGAATGTGTTTGAGAAACTAGAGAATTTTGGAAGAACATGTGTGAGAACTTGGGGAATTTGGAAGAGAGTGTTTGAGAACTTGGAGAAGTGTTTGTGAACATTGAGAATTTGATGAAGGAAGGGAGAAGTGTTTGAAGAAATTTAGAAGAAGAGAAAAGACAAATGCTTGAGATTTATAGTACTAGGATCTTGTTACAACAATTGAGAACTACAAAAGGGAAACTAAGAGAATTTGAGGGAGAGAAGGGAAGGGAGCTCTAGAGAAGTGTTTGAGAGCTCCCCCCTTGGGGTGTGATTACAAGCTTAGAGAACTTCCCTATTTATAGGCCTAGGGGAAGTGAAAATCCGAATTATACAATAGGTTTACCTACCACACTCACTTCACCAACTTACAACACTTAATTCACCTAACACACTATTACATTTGAAAACAATTCCTCTTGTCTTTAGGCTTAGTGTTGCAACTCCCACTTCATCATCTTTTGGCTCATTTGGCTGCTGCAAAATTCCACTCAAATATAGGTATTGAATATGCTTCACCAAACTTTCCCACAATCAACAACACTTCATCATGCATATGTCATGCATGACAATGCATTGCAGGCAGCTTGTGGGCTCGTTTTGGGCTTGTGGCTCCAGTCTGAAAAATCTGGAAAAATATGGATCTTGACGCTCTTTGTCTTATCTTTCCAAGAATATGCAGCCCAACTCAAGGAAAAATCGGAAAGGCCTTCAAATGTGATTTTTGGCCCAGTAACGCAGATGCTGCCGAATTTGACCTTAAGTTGCCAAAACATGTATAACTTTCTCTAGAAGACTCGGAATCATGAACCGTAAAATTCTACAGAAAATAGACTTCCGTAGCTTTCCAATGATGTATGGCTCATTATCTGGTTCTTCTTGAGCAAGTACAGTCCAATCCGTGAAGTTGACTGATCTGCAGATACCATTTTGAGCTAATTTGTCTCCAAAATGCAATTAGTGAGTCTCAAGCTTATAACACTGAAACAAGCACAAAACTTATTAAAAGCACAAGTTTAACTCAAAAACATAACCAAATCATAAGTTAGAAGGGTACAAAATGATATGTAATTATGCACCGATCAGGTATGCAAAATTTTTGAAGGATCTATGCACTAACAAGAGGAGATTCAAAGAGCATGAACAGGTTACATTGAGTGAAGAGGTAAGTGCAGTGTTACAAAGAAAGCTACCTCCTAAGCTAAAGGATCCAGGTTCGTTTTCTATACCTTGTATAGTTGGTGATTTCAAGATTCCAAAAGCTTTGCTTGATCTCGGTGCATCCATTAACCTTATGCCATATCATGTTTATGAGAAACTTAACCTTGGTGAGTTGCAAGCCACATCTGTGAGCATTCAATTGGCAGATAGAACTATTAGGTACCCCAAGGGCATTCTAGAAGATGTTTTGGTGAGAGTAGAAGGCTTAATCTTACCTGCTGATTTCTTAGTCTTGGAGATGGAAGAAGCACCAATTCCTGACAATGAATTGCCCCTCATCTTTGGTCGACCCTTCATGGCTACTGCTAAGACCACGATCGATGTAGCAGAAGGCACTCTCACCATGACCGTTGTTGCGTAGATTCAGCTGCACCAAAATGGATTCAGCTGCATCCTCAACTTGTGATACTCGCAAGTGCACGAGCCGTTGGTAGTTTAGCATATGTAAGTGCGAGGTCGATTCCACAGGGATTGATGATTGAATGGTCCAACTCAGTTTTCCTACACAAAATAGAAATGGAAACAAGAGAAACAAAACAAGAAGAAAGAAAAGAACTAAGACAAGATGGTGAGGTTTTAGAATCCACCCTAATTGTTCTAATCATGTTATGGCAGCAAGTAAACAAATTGATTCACTCATGAAGATGCTCACAAATAAGTCCATGGTGTTTGGATCAAATTGCATTGAACATCACAAGGACCCCAAGCATGATGGTTACATTAGGAGACCTAGAAACCAAATCACATGAGTTGCTAATGGATGGAATGAAGATGATCCCCAAACCTTCCCAACAAGAGCAAAATGCATAAAACCTCAGGTGATCAATCAAAGGATGCAAAAACAGCTCCATTAAAATAGTGAAGAAGAATTCATGAATGAAATCAAACTTTATAAACTCAAACCATGATACAAGACTAGCAAGATGTTTATTACAACTAATAACAGAAAACAAAGTAAAACAAGAAAATACAAGAAGAAAATAAAAGACAAAGGGAGGAGAAGAAGATAAGGACAGCATGCTAGAAATGGAAAAGATTCATCTCCATGGCTGCCAGGAGGCCAAAGCCTCCCAGCTGCTGCCTTCTCCCTTCTCTCCCTTTGTGACTCTCAACTTTCCCTCTCTTTGTGTACAATGGAAGTGTAAATTATGGAATGAAATTCTGGCTCTCTAAGCTCTCTAGAGACTCCCTATTTATAGGCACAAGGGTTAGGTGAATCAGATTATACAATTAAGTTCACCAACCACACCTATTTCACCTAACACACTTGCATTAGATAATCAGAAATGGTTGTTGCACTTCACCAACAAATCCCACCAGCAGCCATAGCTCATCATTATGTCAGCATGACCAAGCATCCATCAGCTCATCCTTATGTCAGCATGATGTGTATTTTCATGGGCTTACGAATTGGGCTTGGCTGAATCAAATGATGACTTTAAGATATCCATTGTGATGTTCAGAATGTCTCTGATCCAACCACACAAGTATTGGCCCAATCCAAGCTTGGATGAAGAAGATAAGGCCGAAATGAACTTCTACCTCAATCTCCAGCTTTGCCACGTTTTTGCACCATATTGCTTCAAATGCTCTCATGCTCGATTGGCCTACAAAACACACAAAGAGAGGCAAATAACTCAAAATTCTAAGAAACTAAGCAAAAGAAGTAAGTAAATAGGGTACGTATATGTATGAAATTATGAGCTTAACACACCCCCAAACTTAGATTTTGCTAGTCCTCGAGCAAAACAAAAGAAAAACAAAGATAAAAACAAAATAAGGAGTTAACTAGACCACTTTCGTAGGTAACTCGATTGCATTGAGCGTATGCAACAAGCCTTTAAACCTCTAGGCATCCCTAGTAGGAGGAGTTGTGTCTCCTGAGGGTTTAACAGATACGATACCCACAAACGTTTTACTGACTCTACAAAACAAAATGGTTAGAAAACTTGATAGATTTGTTAGTCCTTAAGCAAAACAAAAACAAAAACAAAAACAAAGACGTTAACCTTCCAACCGGTCAAAAATGTTAAACTTCATAGACATGGCTCAACAAGGAACAAAACAAGCACTAAGGAAGTTCTAAACATTATTCAAGTGCTACCACAATCTCACACAAATCATGCTCAAGGTGTGTGTGTGAAATAGCCATGGAGATACAACTCATGCTTCTCAAACAACGATATGAATTCCTGGAAGAATGAACACAAGTTTGCCAAGCTAAACCAAGATCAATAGGACTTTACTTATGGTTGTAATGGGGTTATGGTAATGGTTAGACAAAGAATGGATATGAAAACACAAAGTCTAAGGAACAAAGTAGAGCATATCATGTAAACAAGATCATGGACGTTTGAAATGTAAGGCACAGAAATTGAAAAGCTCACAACACCAGATTTTGCAATTGAAATACTTCACAATTTGATTTTGACATTTACACACTTTGTATAATATTTGGCCCAATTTTGCGGCTCTTTACCCTAGATCACCTTGATTTCTCCTTATATCACCCTAGGGCCGTGACTACATTGGCCACACTTCCTTTCTCTTTTTCATAATTTTTTTTTTAACTCATTTGTTGCCTTGAATGCATTACAATCTCAAATACAATCATACTCTACATGTCCCCTAGATGGTAGGATTTTTAATGGATGATAAGGTGATAGAAAGAAATGGCTAAGTGTTTGAGCACAAAAGGGTTTACAATGGAATATGTATTGTATGGGTTGATGGAGGAAAAAGAAAGAGGCTTAACAAAGATGGCCTAAATCATATCTTAGTTATAACTTAACATTCCAGTGAATCACACAAGCAAAAATGCATACAATTGGGTAAGACATGCAAGAGTTGTATAATCATGGCTAAAGTGCATAGAAAGCTCAAG
The DNA here is from genome assembly GCA_018703695.1 of Prunus fruticosa. Taxonomy (NCBI): domain Eukaryota; kingdom Viridiplantae; phylum Streptophyta; class Magnoliopsida; order Rosales; family Rosaceae; genus Prunus; species Prunus fruticosa. The sequence continues at coordinate 22,965,323 of CM031919.1, read as the reverse complement.
CATAATTATGTGAGACTTAGCTAGCAAAAGAATAAGATTCAGACCTAACACAATGCTTATCAAATTCCTAAGAGCCATATTAGAAGTTAGACTCAAGATTTATCATTGGTGAGGGAAGGAAAACTGAAAATGACTCAAAGAAAAGAAACAGAAAAGAAAAACGTGAGGTTTCAAATTGCTGTTTTGCTCAATTTCAACATCTAATCTGTTTTGACATGTAACTTTCAAACCACTTGGTCAATTTTAACGTTCTTTATGTCGTTGGATTCAGCATGAAAACATGAAGAACACAACGCGGACCAAACTTCCAAATGAAAGAGATATGATCGGAATGCTCCCTTTGAAGTGATTAGTTGGAGAGTGGTTGGCCATAGCAGCTAGAGGTCGACTTCTCCGCTGCTCCATACTCCATGTTTTTATGGATTGGGTTGTCTCCTCTCTTTCCCTCTTTCTTATTGAGCTACTTCAGAAATGCTTAAAGAAAGACAATGAAACTTGAAACAAAATTTCAGATTTGTTGGATTAGGAAACCATAACTTAAATGAAAAGGATAAACTAAACTAAAACATCAAGATTAGGGATTCAACTTCACCACAAACATCTAATTCCATGCTTCAAAGTAACAAGCATCAAAGTAAATCAAACTAGCTTATGGAGTTCGTTCTTTCTCAAATATGATTATCCATTTGGTGTGTGGTTGTAATCAAGTATTCAGAACAAGTATTTAGCTATGGTGTTTAGTCTAAACACAAATTCCAAACCCATTAAGAACAAGAAGAACAATAAAGAACCAAGTAGAATTTAAACATGGTGTTTGTCTTCAATATCTACCCATTCATTCACTAATCGGTTCAAGAGTCATATGGTGTTTATGTAAACTTGAACAAGATATTTAATTAAGAGCAAGTGAATGAAACCAGAAACTAGAAATAATCAACATGCTACTTGAACCCTTTCTTTGGTGTTGTGTAAGCTGGGACTCAAACCCAGTTCTCTTGCTTGTCAGGCAATTGTCCTTGTCCGTTGGACTACAAACACAACTTATCAATTAACCTCATTAACTTTAAAACATGAAACTGTCCAGTTATATACAAAAAATAAAAAAAATAAAAAGTAGGAAAACCAAATAGAATCAAACAATGTTACCGATCCCGGCGGCGGCGCCAAAAACTTGTTGCGTAGATTTAGCTGCACCAAAATGGATTCAGCTGCATCCTCAACTTGTGATACTCGCAAGTGCACGAGCCGTTGGTAGTTTAGCATATGTAAGTGCGAGGTCGATTCCACAGGGATTGATGATTGAATGGTCCAACTCAGTTTTCCTACACAAAATAGAAATGGAAACAAGAGAAACAAAACAAGAAGAAAGAAAAGAACTAAGACAAGATGGTGAGGTTTTAGAATCCACCCTAATTGTTCTAATCATGTTATGGCAGCAAGTAAACAAATTGATTCACTCATGAAGATGCTCACAAATAAGTCCATGGTGTTTGGATCAAATTGCATTGAACATCACAAGGACCCCAAGCATGGTGTTTACATCAGGTGATCAATTAAAGGATGCAAAAACAGCTCCATTAAAATAGTGAAGAAGAATTCATGAATGAAATTAAACTTTATAAACTCAAACCATGATACAAGACTAGCAAGATGTTTATTACAACTAATAACAGAAAACAAAGTAAAACAAGAAAATACAAGAAGAAAATAAAAGACAAAGGGAGGAGAAGAAAATAAGGACAGCATGCTAGAGATGGAAAAGATTCATCTCCATGGCTGCCAGGAGGCCAAAGCCTCCCAGCTGCTGCCTTCTCCCTTCTCTCCCTTTGTGACTCTCAACTTTCCCTCTCTTTGTGTACAATGGAAGTGTAAATTATGGAATGAAATTCTGGCTCTCTAAGCTCTGGAGAGACTCCCTATTTATAGGCATAAGGGTTAGGTGAATCAGATTATACAATTAAGTTCACCAACCACACAAATTTCACCTAACACACTTGCATTAGATAATCAGAAATGGTTGTTGCACTTCACCAACAAATCCCACCAGCAGCCATAGCTCATCATTATGTCAGCAAGACCAAGCATCCATCCAGAAACCAACATCCTCCCACTTGCGAGACCAATCAGAAATGATTCTATACTATAAACGGTTCGTGCACTTGCGAGAATTAAAGTTGCTATTTTTAATAACTCATTTTAGTTGTTAAGAATAGGCTCAACATCCTCCCACCATATTATGATGATGCCCAAGTTTTGGGCTGAAATCGGAAATCAATAGGTGTAAGAAATTGGACAATTCAAGTTCGAAGGCGTCGTCCCTTATTGTAGTGGTTGGTGTATTCCGTAGTTCCAGCAATTAGATTGCACTCAAAACTCACCAAATGACTCCTCCCACCATATTATGATGATGCCCAAGTTTTGGGCTGAAATCGGAAATCAATAGGTGTAAGAAATTGGACAATTCAAGTTCGAAGGCGTTCGTTCCGGGCTGGAGTGGTTGGTGTATTCTGTAGTTCTAGCGATTGGATTTCACTCAAAACTCACCAAATGACTCCTCCCACCATATTATGATGATGCCCAAGTTTTGGGCTGAAATCGGAAATCAATAGGTGTAAGAAATTGGACAATTCAAGTTCGTAGCAAGTTCTGCCGAATTGGAGTGGTTGGTGTATTCCGTAGTTCTAGCGATTGGATCTCACTCAAAACTCACCAAATGACTCCTCCCACCATATTATGATGATGCCCAAGTTTTGGGCTGAAATCGGAAATCAATAGGTGTACGAAATTGGACAATTCAAGTTCGAAACAAGTTCATTTAGGATTGGAGTGGTTGGTGTATTCCGTAGTTCTAGCGATTGGATTTCATTCAAAACTCACCAAATGACTCCTCCCAGCATATTATGATGATGCCCAAGTTTTGGGCTGAAAATGGAAATCAATAGGTGTAAGAAATTGGACAATTCAAGTTCGTAGGCAGTTCGTGCCCAATTGGAGTGGTTGGTGTATTCCGTAGTTCTAGAGATTGGATCTCACTCAAAACTCACCAAATGAATCCTCCCACCATATTATGATGATGCCCAAGTTTTGGGCTGAAATCGGAAATCAATAGGTGTAAGAAATTGGACAATTCAAGTTCGTAGGCAGTTCGTGACGAATTGGAGTGGTTGGTGTATTCTGTAGTTCTAGCGATTGGATCTCACTCAAAACTCACCAAATGACTCCTCCCACCATATTATGATGATGCCCAAGTTTTGGGCTGAAATCGGAAATCAATAGGTGTAAGAAATTGGACAATTCAAGTTCGTAGGCAAGTTCGTGCCGAATTGGAGTGGTTGGTGTATTTCGTAGTTCTAGCGATTGGATCTCACTCAAAACTCACCAAATGACTCCTCCCACCATATTATGATGATGCCCAAATTTTGGGCTGAAATCGGAAATCAATAGGTGTAAGAAATTGGACAATTCAAGTTCGTAGGCAGTTCGTGCCGAATTGGAGTGGTTGGTGTATTCCGTAGTTCTAGCGATTGGATCTCACTCAAAACTCACCAAATGACTCCTCCCACCATATTATGATGATGCCCAAATTTTGGGCTTGAATCGGAAATCAATAGGTGTAAGAAATTGGACAATTCAAGTTCGTAGGAAGTTCGTGCCGAATTGGAGTGGTTGGTGTATTCGTAGTTCTAGCGAGTGGATCTCACTCAAAACTCACCAAATGACTCCTCCCACCATATTATGATGATGCCCAAGTTTTGGGCTGAAATCGGAAATCAATAGGTGTAAGAAATTGGACAATTCAAGTTCGTAGGCAGGTTCGTGCCGAATTGGAGTGGTTGGTGTATTCCGTAGTTCTAGAGATTGGATCTCACTCAAAACTCACCAAATGACTCCTCCCACCATATTATGATGATGCCCAAGTTTTGGGCTCTGAAATCGGAAATCAATAGTTGTAAGAAATTGGACAATTCAAGTTCGTAGGCAGTTCGTGCCGAATTGGAGTGGTTGGTGTATTCTGTAGTTCTAGCGATTGGATCTCACTCAAAACTCACCAAATGACTCCTCCCACCATATTATGATGATGCCCAAGTTTTGGGCTGAAATCGGAAATCAATAGGTGTAAGAAATTGGACAATTCAAGTTCGTAGGAGTTCGTGCCGAATTGGAGTGGTTGGTGTATTCCGTAGTTCTAGCGATTGGATCTCACTCAAAACTCACCAAATGACTCCTCCCACCATATTATGATGATGCCCAAATTTTGGGCTGAAATCGGAAATCAATAGGTGTAAGAAATTGGAAAATTCAAGTTCGTAGGAAGTTCGTGCCGAATTGGAGTGGTTGGTGTATTTCGTAGTTCTAGCGATTGGATCTCACTCAAAACTCACCAAATGCTTTAATTGCATGAATTATGCTCTCTTGCTCTATTGGCCTACAAAACACCCAAAGAGAGGCAAATAACTTAGAAATCGAAGAAACTAAGCAAAAGAAGTAAGTAAATTGGGCATGTAAATGTATGAAAATATGAGCTTAACACACCCCCAAACTTAGATTTTGCTAGTCCTCGAGCAAAAGAAAACAAAACAAAATACAAAAACGTTAACCTTCCAGCCGGACAGAAATATTAAACTTCATAGACATGGCTCAACAAGGAACAAAACAAACACTAAGGAAGTTCTAAACATTATTCTAGTGCTACCACAATCTCACACACATCATGCTCAAGGTATGTGTGTGAAGTAGCCATGAAGATACAACTCATGCTTCTCAAACAACGATATGAATTCCTGCAAGAATGAGCACAAGTTTGCCAAGCTAAACCAAAATCAATAGGACTTTACTCATGGATGTAATGGGGTTATGGTAATGGTTAGACAAAGAATGGATATGAAAACACAAAGTCTAAGGAACAAAGTAGAGCATAATATGTAAACAAGATCATGGACGTTTGAAATGTAAGGCACAGAAATTGAAAAGCTCACAACACCAGATTTTGCAATTGAATCACTTCACAATTTGATTTTGACGTTTACACACTTTGTATAATATTTGGCCCAATTTTGCGGCTCTTCACCCTAGATCACCTTGATTTCTCCTTATATCACCCTAGGGTCGTGACTACATTGGCCACACTTCTTTTCTCTTTTTATTTTAATTTTTAATTTTTAATTTTTTTTTTCATTCGTTGCCTTGAATGCATTACAATCTGAAATACAAACACACTCTACAAGTCCCTTAGATGGTAGGATGTTTAATGGATGATAAGGTGATAGAAAGAAATGGCTAAGTGTTTAAAATGGAATATGTATTGTATGGGTTGATGGAGGAAAAAGAAAGAGGCCTAACAAAGATGGCCTAAATCATATCTTAGTTATAACTTAACATTCCAGTGAATCACACAAGCAAAAATGCATACAATTGGGTAAGACATGCAAGAGTTGTATAATCATGGCTAAAGTGCATAGAAAGCTCAAGAATAATTATGTGAGACTTAGCTAGCAAAAGAGTAAGATTCAGACCTAACACAATCCTTATCAAATTCCTAAGAGCCATATTAGAAGTTGGACTCCAGATTTATCATTGGTGTGGGAAGGAAAACTGAAAATGACTCAAAGAAAATAAACAAAAAAGAAAAACGAGAGGTTTCAAATTGCTGTTTTGCTCAATTTCAAAATCTAATCTGTTTTGACATGTAACTTTCAAACCACTTGGTCAATTTTAACGTTCTTAATGTCGTATTCAGCATGAAAAAATGAAGAACACAGCTGTTAAGCTCATATTTTCATACATATACATGCCCAATTTACTTACTTCTTTTGCTTAGTTTCTTCGATTTCTAAGTTATTTGCCTCTCTTTGTGTGTTTTGTAGGCCAATAGAGCAAGAGAGCATAATTCATGCAATTAAAGCATGTTAAGGCCAATGAAGCAATATGGTGCAAAAACGTGCAAAAACTGGAGACTGAGGTGGACGTTCATTTCAGCGTTATCTTCTTCATCCGAGCTTTGATTGGGCCAATACTTGTGTGGTTGGATCAGAGACATTCTGAACTTCACAATGGACATCTTAAAGTTGTCATTTGATTCAGCCAAGCCCAATTCGTAAGCCCATGAAAATACACATCATGCTGACATAAGGATGAGCTGATGGATGCTTGGTCATGCTGACATAATGATGAGCTATGGCTGTGTTGGATAGATTTAACTCTATCTATTTCTCGCAAGTGCACGGACCAATTATAGTATAGGAATGCAAGCACGAGGTCGTTCCACAGAGACTTGGGTGAAAGACACTTATTACTACTACTTAGACTCACAAGTAATCCTAAGACTAAACAGAATTTAAATGAGGTTGTGTTGAGTTTGTTTTGAGTAACAACTACAAAAAGGAAAAGCATATAGCAAGTGATTGAAAACTTCTAAAGGGAATGCAAAATAGCAAGTAACCAGCAAGTAGATGTTTAGAAAATGTAGAGACAAAGAAGACAAGCACTAGGGTTTCAACTTCACCATGACAATCCAATTTCAAGCAACAAGTTAACAATCACCTAAGTTGATTACAATTTCTGGAGTTCGTTCTTTCTTATGTATGATTATCCATATGGTGTTTGGTTTTAATCAAGTACTCAGAAACACAACTTAGCTATGGTGTTTAGTCTAGGCTATGAATCTGAATCCATTAAGCTTAAGAAGAACACAAAAGAACCAAGTAAACATTTAAACATGGTGTTTGTCCTAAATGCATTACCCACTCATTCACTAATCGGTTCAAGAGTCATATGGTGTTTATGTAAACTTGAACTAGATAACCAACATGCATGTGTTCATAGTGGCCAGTTATTTAAACATGCATAAAGATTCAACTAAGAACAAGTGAATGAAACCAGAAAATTAGGAGTAATCAACAAAGGATAAAGTTAACTTGAAACATGAAATTGTCTTGTTAGGTTACATTGAAACCCTAGCTATGGAAATTAGCTGCTCATAATGGGAAATAAACTAAGACAGAAATGAGAAAACATAATGAATGCAATAAGAGTAGAAAAACCCTTTTTTGAAGTTCTTCTCCAAGTGCTTCTCCACGTCTAATGCTTCTCCAAATGCTTCCCCATATCTAGAAGGATGTATGACAGCCAAGGAGATGATTTGGGATGAGTTTGGGTGAGTTGTGATGGTAGAGAAAGAGGAAATTCGTAGGGAAATGGAAGGAAGGTTTGCTGGAGCTGTTTTGGTGATTTGAGGCAATTTGGAGTGTTGGGTTGATTTCTGGAGTGTTTAAGGATGGCTGGAGTGAATTGTGGGGTTGTGAATCCCAGGAATTGTTGTGATGAAAATGTTTGGAATGGAAGTGGTATTTATAGGGATAGGGAAGTGAGAAATCTGAATTGAATATGGCTAATGGACTCAACACTTGCATTAGATAATCAGAAATGGTTGCTCCACTTCACCACTAACTCCCACTAGCAGCCCTAGCTCATCCTCATGTCAGCATGACCAAGCTTCCATTCAGCAGCCCTAGCTCATCCTCATGTCAGCATGACCAAGCTTCCATTCAGAAACCAATAGCTCATGCCTAGCTCACCATGACCAAGCATGCAATGAGCTCATCTTCCTGTCAGCATGATGAACAACTTCTTGGGCTTACGAATTGGGCTTGGCTGAATCCAATGTCGACTTTAAGATGTCCATTTTGAAGTTCAGAATGTCATTGATCCAACCACACAGGTATTGGCCCAATCCAAGTTCAGATGAAGAAGATAGGTCCGAAATGAATTTCTAACTCAGCTTTCCAGTTTTTGCACGTTTTTGCACCATTTTGCTTCAAATGCCTCAAGTGGTACCTAGAGCTCAATGAACTGAATAACAAACACAAAATGGATTAAAAGCACAAGTTTTATTTAAAAACATAACCAAACAATAGGGTAGAGTGTTACAAAATGATACATAAATATGCATTGATCAATACCCCAAACCTATATTTTGCTGGTCCTCAAGCAAAACTTAAACTTAAACTCCACAACAAAACACACAAAACAAAACTTATTACACCATTTTCGTAGATGACACGATTGCATTGAGCATATGCAATAAGCCTTTAAACCTCTAGGTGTCCCTAGTAGGAGGAGTTGTGTCTCCTGAGGGTTTACAGTGATGACTCCCACAAACATCTACAAATTCTGCAAGACAACTAATAGTTAAAGAATCACTTTTAAACAAACTAAGGAAAACCAATGAATGCACAATCACACTTTCAAAACTAATGGTATGCCACTTCAGATCTTCACACCAGGGTGTATAGTGTATTGCCACTGCAAAAAGAATTCCAGCATTAAAGTCACCATACTCAAATACTTAGATAGAAATCGCCTCAACTCTAGGTCTCACGGGTATCGCTCAAATCTTCACAAAGAACCTAGGGTTTAGTTTCTCAACAAGCATATGTGAATGACGTTATGTAAAGGGAAACAAGATTTCACATATGAAATAATCATAAAACAAAAGCACGATTTCTGGAAATAAGATCTCATGAATGGAAATCAAATGCTAAGAACATAGAAAGAATACATTGCATACCAGCACCCATGAACCGGACTTCCCCAAAGATCAGTTAGGTCTTAATCAAGCTTGTAATTTCAGGCTGAGGGTAGGGGTTATGAAAAGAAGGGAAATGAAAACTAAGAACTCAAGAACATGCCAAGAGTGCTTCTTCTTGCTGCAAGGTAAATGGCTACACTTGTGAATCTTCAAGGCCACTTGTGCTTCTTTGAACTGAATTTGAACTAAGAACATGTTTTGTTTTGTTTTTTTTTTTTTTTTTTTTTTTTTTTCTAAACGAATTTGGCCCTCTTTTGCTTTTCTCCTTGAATTGCACTAGCACACTGATTCTCTCCATTTGTTTGGTATAACGCCCATCCTTGCTTCTTCATTTTGTTGAGATCTTGACATGTTCTCCAGTTATAGGGTATGGCTAAACATGGGATGGCATCTTAGATTAAGATACAAGGGTAGGAGTAATGTGGGTGATGAAAGAAAGGCTTAAGTGTTTGGATGCAAAATTGGGTAAAGGAAGCACACAACAGGGAGGGATATCAAAGCCTTTTAGTGACTTAAACACACATAGCCTACATCATATCAATGGGTACATCCTTTCCACAAATGTCAGTAAGCAACATAGCATCTGCAAAAGATCAAATAGTTCTTAGTATTCGATGAATATAATGAGATCAACATAAAAGGAATCTGGGAAGTTGTAAGAGTAGAAACAAATAAAACCCTCTCAACGAATGGAATAGGCTCAAATTAGCTCACTAGGGTAGTCTCCACAATTCTTCTAAAGATATCTGAGTATGGCACCTTTTGGACCGAAATTCCAATTGCATGACAGTGTGTATGGTAGAAATTCAGATGCAAACACTTCCATGGCAACACACTAGCAAAGAATTAGTGACAATGACATTGCATATACATCTTCATTAGTAAGCAAAAAGAAATCTTTCACTAAGACTAGAAATTCAACAACAGACTCAAAAATTCAACAAGTTTCATCCCACACCCCAAACCTGAATGAAACATTGTCCTCAATGTTTAAAAGAAAGGAAACAAAATGCAAAAACCAAACTAAACATAAAACGAAGGAAAAGAATCAACTCTAAACAAAAACAAAAACAAAAACAACAAAACCTGGTTGGGTTTCCAATAGTTAGGGTGTGGTGAACTCAAGAGAGTCCACAGCTCGTGTTTCCACTTCATCATCCAAGTATTGTTTCAATCGTTGCCCATTCACCTTGAAAGTTGTCATGTCCCTTAGGTTCTCAATCTCAACAGCTCCATGAGGAAAAACTTGAAGCACTTTGAATGGCCCCAGCCATCTAGATCTCAATTTACCTGGAAAGAGACGCAAACGTGAGTCATACAACAAAACTTTCATACCTGGCTTGAATTCTTTCCTGAGGATGGCCTTGTCATGATAGCGTTTGGTCCTCTCTTTGTAAATTTTTGCATTCTCATAAGCTTCGTTCCTTAGCTCCTCCAATTCATTGAGCTGCAATTTTCTGACATTCCCAGCTTCTTTGAGATCAAAATTGAACTTTTTAATTGCCCAATATGCTCGGTGCTCAAGCTCCATTGGTAGGTGACAAGCCTTCCCAAACACAAGTCTATAAGGGCTCATCCCAATGGGAGTCTTATAAGCTGTCCTATATGCCCAAAGTGCATCATTGAGTCGTAATGCCCAATCTTTTCGAGTAGGATTGACAGTTTTCTCCAAAATATTCTTGATCTCTCTATTGCTGATCTCGACTTGTCCGGAAGTTTGAGGATGATATGGAGTTGAAACTCGATGTGTGATATTGTATTTTTTCATCAAGGCCTCAAATGGTTTGTTACAGAAGTGGCTGCCACCATCACTAATGACAGCCCTAGGAGTTCCAAACCTAGTGAAAATCACATCTTTCAGGAATTTCAGAACAACTCTATGATCATTAGTCCTTGTAGCCAACGCCTCCACCCATTTGGATACATAATCTACAGCAACAAGAATGTAAGTATAACCCAAAGAGGAAGGAAAAGGTCCCATGAAATCTATACCCCATATGTCAAACAGCTCCACCACCAAAATGTTGTTCAGTGGCATCATATTCCTCCGGCTTATGTTTCCCATTCTTTGACACCTATCACATTTAGAACAGAAATAAAATGCATCTTTAAAAGAGAGGGCCAAAAGAAACCAGATTGAAGAACCTTAGCTGCTGTTTTCTTGGCACCAAAATGACCTCCACATGCAAATTCATGACTAAACTTGAGTATGCTTTGCTGCTCATTCTCTGGGATACACCTCCTTATGATTTGGTCAGGGCCATGTTTGAACAGATATGGATCATCCCAAAAGTAATGTTTGGCTGTGGCAAGGAACTTCTTTCTTTCCTGAAAAGTTAGATCATTTCTCAAAATACCACTAGCAAGATAATTGACAAGATCAGCATACCATGGTTCTTGGTCGTCAATGGCAAAGAGTTGTTCATCTGGAAAAGATTCATTGAGGGGCAAGACATCCTCAAACTTGTGGTTACCATCAATGAGACGAGATAGATGATCAGCAACAACATTCTCACACCCTTTCTTATCTTCGGATTTCTAAATCAAATTCTTGCAACAACAATACCCATCGAAGCAAGCGTGGCTTAGCATCCTTCTTGGTTAACAAGTACCTAAGTGCTGCATGGTCAGAATATACAATCACTTTAGAACCAACAAGATATGAACGAAACTTCTCTAAAGCAAAAATTACAGCAAGTAACTCCTTCTCAGTTGTTGAGTAATTGAGCTGAGCATCATTTAATGTCCGGCTCGCATAATAGATTACATGAGGGAGCTTATTCACTCTTTGACCTAGAACTGCACCAAGAGCATAATCAGAAGCATCACACATTAATTCAAAAGGTAATGACCAATCTGGTGCCTTGATAATTGGAGTCGATGTTAGTTCAAGCTTCAGAGTGTTAAATGCATTCAAACAATCTTTATCAAAGTTGAAAACAGAATCTTTAGCCAAAAGATTGCATAGAGGACGAGTGATTTTGGAGAAATCTTTAATAAAACGACGATAAAAACCTGCATGTCCTAGAAAACTCCTCACACCCTTCACTGAAGTAGGGGTTGGCAAATTAGAAATCAAATGAATCTTTGCTTTGTCTACCTCAATACCTTTGCTGGAAATAGCATGGCCTAACACAATACCTTGCTTCACCATGAAGTGACACTTCTCCCAATTCAGAATTAGGTTAGTTTCCTGGCATCTTTTTAGCACTAATGACAAATGGTTAAGACAATCATCAAAAGAGGATCCAAAAACTGAAAAGTCATCCATAAATACCTCAATGAACCTCTCTATCATGTCTGAAAAGATAGCCATCATGCATCGTTGGAAGGTAGCTGGGGCATTGCATAACCCAAATGGCATTCGTCTATACGCAAAGGTTCCAAAGGGGCATGTGAATGTTGTCTTCTCTTGATCCTCCGGGGCTATTGCAATTTGATTGTAACCTGAAAAACCATCAAGGAAACAATAATGTGAGTGACCAGCTAGCCTTTCAAGCATTTGATCAATAAAAGGCAAAGGGAAGTGATCCTTTCTAGTGGCAGTGTTTAGCTTCCGATAATCAATGCAAACTCTCCATCCCGTGATGGGTCTTGTTGGCACCAGCTCATTGTCCTCATTCTTGACCACTGTGATGCCTGACTTCTTTGGGACAACTTGGATAGGACTCACCCATTTGCTATCTGAAATAGGATAAATGATTCCTACATCAAGTAATTTGAGTATTTCAGTTCTTACAACATCCTTCATATGTGGGTTGAGTCTCCTTTGGGGCTCACGAGTTGGCTTGGCATCCTCCATCAAAATTCGATGCATGCACATTGTAGGGCTTATTCCCTTGATATCTGCAATGGTCCATCCGATGGCATTCTTGTGCTCTCTCAAAACTGTAATCAACTTGTCCTCCTCTAATGGTGAAAGGTCAGAAGCTATAATGATGGGAAGGGTTTCTGTCTCACCAAGATAAACATATTTAAGGTGTTGTGGAAGAGGTTTTAGCTCAAGTTTAGGTGGCTTGACAATGGAGGGAACTAGTTTAGTGGTGGCAGGTGTAAGAGGTTCAACAATAGGTGAAATGAAAGAATCAAATGGTTTCAAAACCTCAAGAGCAGCTGCCACTTCAATGAACTCAGACTCATCATCAAGGTCACCTAAAGGTTGTGTCAAAACAATTTCTAAAGCATCATCAGATTGTGCCTGCACAAACTTAGACAAAACCAAGGAATCCAAACAATCAATTGAAAAACAATCAAGTGAATTAGAAGGATGAGTTAAGGATTCAAACACTTTGAATTCTATGGTTTGGCCAAGGACTGTCATTTTCAGGAATGCCATTTTTCACATCAATAAGAGTGTTTGCTGTGGCCATGAATGGTCTTCCAAGCAAGATAGGCAGCTCACGATCATGAATGGGTGCATCTTCCATGTCTAACACTACAAAATCAGCAGGCAATATTAGCTTATCAACTTGAACCAAAATATCTTCAACTATACCTCTAGGATATTTCACTGAACGATCAGCAAGTTGTAAGCTGAGTGTGGTGGATTTTAATTTTCCCAAACCAAGTTGCAAGTACACTGAATAAGGCATTAGATTGATACTTGCACCTAAATCCAACATGGCTTTCTCAGCTCGTTTATCTCCAATGGTTATGCCGATGGTAAAACTACCTGGATCCTTGAGCTTAGGAGGAAGTTTTCTTTGAAGGACAGCACTCAAATTTTCAGACACCAACACCTTCTCATGAGGGCTATACCTTCTCTTGTGTGAGTTCAACTCCTTAAAAAACTTAGCATAAGTTGGCATGTTCCTGATCACATCAAGCAAAGGCAAGTTAACATTGACTTTACTAAGTATATCATAGATTTCATTAAAAGACTTATCCTGTTTGCTTTTAGCAAGACGTCCAGGAAAAGGAATTGGTGGCACATAAGGGGTCTCCGCCTTGTGCAATGTAGGTGAAATTGTTGACTTGCCAATGGGAATTGCTTCTTTTGGTGTCGTCTCTTCTTTGTGTTCATCACCTGCATTCACAACATCATGATTAGTAACTTCTTTGCCAACTTTATTATCAATAACCTTACCACTTCTAGAACTGAGATTGCTTTGGCTTGCTCATGATGATTGGGATTCACATTTGGTTGGCTAGGGAATTTTCCAGGTTCTCTTTGGTTCAAAGCATCCGCAATTTGTCCCAATTGAATCTCCATCTTGGTAAGGGCAGCAGAATGTTGTTGAAGAGCACCATTAGTAGTTTGCTGGAATTGCAAAGTATTTTGGGCCAACATCTTCACTGTGTCCTCCAATGAACTTGGTTTAGGCTGAAATGATGAACTTGCTTGATTTTGATTTTGATTGTTGCTCCAAGAGAAATTTGGGTGATTCCTCCAACCTGGATTATAAGTGTTTGAGAATGGATCATTTCTTGGTCTTTGGTTGTAAGAATTCATCATGTGGGCTTGTTCTTGAACAAACTCAGGATAAGCATTACTAGCTGAACACATGTGAGTTGAGTGTCCTTGAGCATTGCAAGTAGCACAAACTTCAACTTGAGGAGCTTTAGGTCCCATATTGAGCACAGCATCAAGCTTCCTTTGTAAACTAGCCACCTGCGAAGCAAGCTCATTGTTAGGACTAATCTCATAAATACCAGCTTTACCTCTTGTATCTTTGTGTTGAGCATTGGATCCCAACATCTCAAATATGTCATATGACTCTTGAGCATTCTTTTTCTTTAAAGCTCCACCTGCAGCATTATTGACAGTAGATTGACAAGTTTCGGTTAGTCCATCATAAAAAATTTGCATTTGTAAGTATAGAGGTAACCCGTGATGTGGACATTGCATTAGAGTTCCTTTGAAACGCTCCCAGCATTCATTGAATGGTTCGCCATCATGTTGTGAGAAGTTGAAAATCTTGGACCTCAAGGTGGCTGTCTTTTGGGCGGAGAAAAACTTCTCCAAGAACTTCTTAGCAACAGCATCCCAAGTGGTTAGTGATCCAGGGGCTAACGACATCAACCAAGTCTTTGCTCTATCTTTCAAAGTGTAAGGGAAGACCCTCATCCTCAGATTTGCTTCAGACACATCCTTCAAAGGCAAAGTACAAACAACAGTATAAAATTCTTTAATGTGAGCCAAAGGATCTTCATTAGGTAAACCATAAAAAGAAGGAAGCATTTGAAAGTGAGAAGATTTAAGCTCATAGTTTCTAGCTTCTCTGGACAGCAAGATGCATGAAGGAGAATTTGGTATGATTGGTTGAGCAAGATCCTCCAAAGCAAGTTGGTCATGGGCTGCCATCTTTTCTTCTTCTTCTTCTTCTTCTTGATCTGAGTTAAAGATGTTGAAAGAGAGTACTCTTCAGAGCTTGTTGAATTGGAGGTTTCGGCTTCTAAGGGATTGAGGATAGATTCAATGGCTGCCTCCCTTGCTTGATCAAGTCTTCGTTCAAATTCAGCCAGTGATGGTTGTTGTGTACCACGGATTGGTTGGATCCTAATGGTTCCGGATTGAGAGTGTTTCTTGACCGCTGATACAACTTGTTCAAGAAATGGTTTGTTCGACATGCAAATACCTGAAAACAAAGAAAAACTAAAGAAAGTAAGCAATAGAAATAAGACTCTTAATCAAGTCCCCGGCAGCGGCGCCATTTTCTTGTTGGATAGATTTAACTCTATCTATTTCTCGCAAGTGCACGGACCAATTATAGTATAGGAATGCAAGCACGAGGTCGTTCCACAGAGACTTGGGTGAAAGACACTTATTACTACTACTTAGACTCACAAGTAATCCTAAGACTAAACAGAATTTAAATGAGGTTGTGTTGAGTTTGTTTTGAGTAACAACTACAAAAAGGAAAAGCATATAGCAAGTGATTGAAAACTTCTAAAGGGAATGCAAAATAGCAAGTAACCAGCAAGTAGATGTTTAGAAAATGTAGAGACAAAGAAGACAAGCACTAGGGTTTCAACTTCACCATGACAATCCAATTTCAAGCAACAAGTTAACAATCACCTAAGTTGATTACAATTTCTGGAGTTCGTTCTTTCTTATGTATGATTATCCATATGGTGTTTGGTTTTAATCAAGTACTCAGAAACACAACTTAGCTATGGTGTTTAGTCTAGGCTATGAATCTGAATCCATTAAGCTTAAGAAGAACACAAAAGAACCAAGTAAACATTTAAACATGGTGTTTGTCCTAAATGCATTACCCACTCATTCACTAATCGGTTCAAGAGTCATATGGTGTTTATGTAAACTTGAACTAGATAACCAACATGCATGTGTTCATAGTGGCCAGTTATTTAAACATGCATAAAGATTCAACTAAGAACAAGTGAATGAAACCAGAAAATTAGGAGTAATCAACAAAGGATAAAGTTAACTTGAAACATGAAATTGTCTTGTTAGGTTACATTGAAACCCTAGCTATGGAAATTAGCTGCTCATAATGGGAAATAAACTAAGACAGAAATGAGAAAACATAATGAATGCAATAAGAGTAGAAAAACCCTTTTTGAAGTTCTTCTCCAAGTGCTTCTCCACGTCTAATGCTTCTCCAAATGCTTCCCCATATCTAGAAGGATGTATGACAGCCAAGGAGATGATTTGGGATGAGTTTGGGTGAGTTGTGATGGTAGAGAAAGAGGAAATTCGTAGGGAAATGGAAGGAAGGTTTGCTGGAGCTGTTTTGGTGATTTGAGGCAATTTGGAGTGTTGGGTTGATTTCTGGAGTGTTTAAGGATGGCTGGAGTGAATTGTGGGGTTGTGAATCCCAGGAATTGTTGTGATGAAAATGTTTGGAATGGAAGTGGTATTTATAGGGATAGGGAAGTGAGAAATCTGAATTGAATATGGCTAATGGACTCAACACTTGCATTAGATAATCAGAAATGGTTGCTCCACTTCACCACTAACTCCCACTAGCAGCCCTAGCTCATCCTCATGTCAGCATGACCAAGCTTCCATTCAGCAGCCCTAGCTCATCCTCATGTCAGCATGACCAAGCTTCCATTCAGAAACCAATAGCTCATGCCTAGCTCACCATGACCAAGCATGCAATGAGCTCATCTTCCTGTCAGCATGATGAACAACTTCTTGGGCTTACGAATTGGGCTTGGCTGAATCCAATGTCGACTTTAAGATGTCCATTTTGAAGTTCAGAATGTCATTGATCCAACCACACAGGTATTGGCCCAATCCAAGTTCAGATGAAGAAGATAGGTCCGAAATGAATTTCTAACTCAGTCTCCAGTTTTTGCACGTTTTTGCACCATTTTGCTTCAAATGCCTCAAGTGGTACCTAGAGCTCAATGAACTGAATAACAAACACAAAATGGATTAAAAGCACAAGTTTTATTTAAAAACATAACCAAACAATAGGGTAGAGTGTTACAAAATGATACATAAATATGCATTGATCAGGCGCTGGTGGGATTTGTTGGTGAAGTGCAACAACCATTTCTGATTATCTAATGCAAGTGTGTTAGGTGATATTTGTGTGGTTGGTGAACTTAATTGTATAATCTGATTCACCTAACCCTTGTGCCTATAAATAGGGAGTCTCTAGAGAGCTTAGAGAGCCAGAATTTCATTCCATAATTTACACTTCCATTGTACACAAAGAGAGGGAAAGTTGAGAGTCACAAAGGGAGAGAAGGGAGAAGGCAGCAGCTGGGAGGCTTTGGCCTCCTAGCAGCCATGTAGATGAATCTTTTCCATCTCTAGCATGCTGTCCTTATCTTCTTCTCCTCCCTTTGTCTTTTATTTTCTTCTTGTATTTCATTTGTTTTACTTTGTTTTTCTGTTATTAGTTTTAATAAACATCTTGCTAGTCTTGTATCATGGTTTGAGTTTATAAAGTTTGATTTCATTCATGAATTCTTCTTCACTAATTTAATGGAGCTGTTTTTGCATCCTTTAATTGATCACCTGAGGTTTTATGCATTTTGCTCTTGTTGGGAAGGTTTGGGGATCATCTTCATTCCATCCATTAGCAACTCATGTGATTTGGTTTCTAGGTCTCCTAATGTAAACACCATGCTTGGGGCCCTTGTGATGTTCAATGCAATTTGATCCAAACACCATGGACTTATTTGTGAGCATCTTCATGAGTGAATCAATTTGTTTACTTGCTGCCATAACATGATTAGAACAATTAGGGTGGATTCTAAAACAACACCATCTTGTCTTAGTTCTTTTCTTTCTTCTTGTTTTGTTTCTTTTGTTTCCATTTCTGTTTTGTGTAGGAAAACTGAGTTGGATCATTCAATCACCAATCCCTGTGGAATCGACCTCGCACTTACATATGCTAAACTACCAACGGCTCGTGCACTTGCGAGTATCACAAGTTGAGGATGCAGTGAATCCATTTTGGTGCAGCTGAATCTACGCAACAAGTTTTTGGCGCCGTTGCCGGGGATTGGTAACATTGCTTGATTCTATTTGGTTTTCCTACTTTTTATTTATTTTTATCTTTTTTATAACTAGACAGTTTCATGTTTTAAAGTTAATGAGGTTAATTGACAAGTTGTGTTTGTAGTCCAACGGTCAAGGACAATTGCCTGACAAGCAAGAAAACTGGGTTTGAGTCCCAGCTTACACAACACAAAAAAGGTTCAAGTAGCATGTTGATTATTTCTGGTTTATGGTTTCATTCACTTGTTCTTAATTAAATATCTTGTTCAAGTTTACATAAACACCATATGACTCTTGGACTGATTAGTGAATGGATGGGTAGATATTGAAGACAAACACCATGTTTAAATTCTACTTGGTTCTTTATTGTTCTTCTTGTTCTTAATGGGTTTGGGATTTGTGTTTAGACTAAACACCATAGCTAAATACTTGTTCTGAATACTTGATTACAACCACACACCAAATGGATAATCATATTTGAGAAAGAACGAACTTCATAAGCTAGTTTGATTTACTTTGATGCTTGTTACTTTGAAGCATGGAATTTGATGTTTGTGGTGAAGTTGAATCCCTAATCTTGATGTTTTAGTTTAGTTTATCCCGTTCATTTATGTTCTGGTTCCTAATCCAATAAATCTAAAAATCTATTTCAAGTTTCCTTGTCTTTCTTTAAGCATTTATGAAGTAGCTCAATAAGAAAGAGGGAAAGAGAGGAGACAACCCAATCCATAGAAACATGGAGTATGGAGCAGCGGAGAAGTCGACCTCCAGCTGCTATGGCCAACCACTCTCCAGCTAATCACTTCAAAGGGAGCATTCCGATCATATCTCTTTCATTTGTATAATAACTGCTACTCATGCTTAGTTGTGTCTCATTTTCTGTTTTGTTTTTGTTAGGGTTTTCTTTTCCTTGATGTGGGAGAACATGATGAGCAGCTGACCCAAATACTCTAAGAAGAACATGTGCTGCCATATGATGTACATTTCCCTCTCATTGTCTTCAAGGGGAAGTTCGAAACTCTCTTTCTTTTATTTATTTCATTTCATTCCTTTACCCTGAATTTCATGTGCATTATTGTATGCTTTACATGGATTCAAACATTGAGGGCAATGCTTCATTTAAGTTTGGGGGTGCAGGAAGTTTTCTTTTAGTTTTCTTTAGTTTTTGTGTTTGTGTCTGAAAATGTAGGCTTCTTCATTGCTACAAAAATTTTATTTTCTGCTACTGTTTTGAAAGTTTGGTCCGCGTTGTGTTCTTCATTTTTTTATGCTGAATCCAACGACATAAAGAACGTTAAATTTGACCAAGTCGTTTGAAAGTTACATGTCAAAACAGATTTCATGTTGAAATTGAGCAAAACAGCAATTTGAAACCTCACGTTTTTCTTTTCTGTTTCTTTTCTTTAAGTCATTTTCAGTTTTCCTTCCCACACCAATGATAAATCTTGAGTCTAACTTCTAATATGGCTCTTAGGAATTTGATAAGCATTGTGTTAGGTCTGAATCTTATTCTTTTGCTAGCTAAGTCTCACATAATTATTCTTGAGCTTTCTATGCACTTTAGCCATGATTATACACCTCTTGCATGTCTTACCCAATTGTATGCATTTTTGCTTGTGTGATTCACTGGAATGTTAAGTTATAACTAAGATATGATTTAGGCCATCTTTGTTAAACCTATTTCTTTTTCCTCCATCAACCCATACAATACATATTCCATTGTAAACCCTTTTGTGCCCAAACACTTAGCCATTTCTTTCTATCACCTTATCATCCATTAAACACCCTACCATCTAGGGGACTTGTAGAGCGTGTTTGTATTTAAGATTTTAATGTATTCAAGGCAACAAATGAAAAAAAAAAAATTAAAACCAAAAAGAGAAAAGAAGTGTGGCCAATGTAGTCACGACCCTAGGGTGATATAAGGAGAAATCAAGGTGGTCTAGGGTGAAGAGCCGCAAAATTGGGCCAAATATTATACAAAGTGTGTAAACGTCAAAATCAAATTATGAAGTGATTCAATTGCAAAATCTGGTGTTGTGAGCTTTTCAATTTCTGTGCCTTACATTTCAAACGTCCATGATCTTGTTTACATATTATGCTCTACTTTGTTCCTTAGACTTTGTGTTTTCATATCCATTCTTTGTCTAACCATTACCATAACCCCATTACATCCATGAGTAAAGTCCTATTGATTTTGGTTTAGCTTGGCAAACTTGTGCTCATTCTTGCAGGAATTCATATCGTTGTTTGAGAAGCATGAGTTGTATCTTCATGGCTACTTCACACACACACCTTGAGCATGATTTGTGTGAGATTGTGGTAGCACTTGAATAATGTTTAGAACTTCCTTAGTGCTTGTTTTGTTCCTTGTTGAGCCATGTCTATGAAGTTTAACATTTTTGACCGGTTGGAAGGTTAACGTCTTTGTTTTTGTTTTTGTTTTTGTTTTGCTTAAGGACTAACAAATGTATTAAGTTTTCTAACCATTTTGTTTTGTAGAGTCAGTAAAACGTTTGTGGGTATTAAATCTGTTAAACCCTCAGGAGACACAACTCCTCCTACTAGGGATGCCTAGAGGTTTAAAGGCTTGTTGCATACGCTCAATGCAATCGAGTTACCTACGAAAGTGGTCTAGTTAACTTCTTGTTTTGTTTTATCTTTGTTTTTCTTTTGTTTTGCTCGAGGACTAGCAAAATCTAAGTTTGGGGGTGTGTTAAGCTCATATTTTCATACATATACATGCCCAATTTACTTACTTCTTTTGCTTAGTTTCTTCGATTTCTAAGTTATTTGCCTCTCTTTGTGTGTTTTGTAGGCCAATAGAGCAAGAGAGCATAATTCATGCAATTAAAGCATGTTAAGGCCAATGAAGCATAATTCATGCATAATATGTAAACAAGATCATGGACGTTTGAAATGTAAGGCACAGAAATTGAAAAGCTCACAACACCAGATTTTGCAATTGAATCACTTCACAATTTGATTTTGACGTTTACACACTTTGTATAATATTTGGCCCAATTTTGCGGCTCTTCACCCTAGATCACCTTGATTTCTCCTTATATCACCCTAGGGTCGTGACTACATTGGCCACACTTCTTTTCTCTTTTTATTTTAATTTTTAATTTTTAATTTTTTTTTTCATTCGTTGCCTTGAATGCATTACAATCTGAAATACAAACACACTCTACAAGTCCCTTAGATGGTAGGATGTTTAATGGATGATAAGGTGATAGAAAGAAATGGCTAAGTGTTTAAAATGGAATATGTATTGTATGGGTTGATGGAGGAAAAAGAAAGAGGCCTAACAAAGATGGCCTAAATCATATCTTAGTTATAACTTAACATTCCAGTGAATCACACAAGCAAAAATGCATACAATTGGGTAAGACATGCAAGAGTTGTATAATCATGGCTAAAGTGCATAGAAAGCTCAAGAATAATTATGTGAGACTTAGCTAGCAAAAGAGTAAGATTCAGACCTAACACAATCCTTATCAAATTCCTAAGAGCCATATTAGAAGTTGGACTCCAGATTTATCATTGGTGTGGGAAGGAAAACTGAAAATGACTCAAAGAAAATAAACAAAAAAGAAAAACGAGAGGTTTCAAATTGCTGTTTTGCTCAATTTCAAAATCTAATCTGTTTTGACATGTAACTTTCAAACCACTTGGTCAATTTTAACGTTCTTAATGTCGTATTCAGCATGAAAAAATGAAGAACACAGCTGTTAAGCTCATATTTTCATACATATACATGCCCAATTTACTTACTTCTTTTGCTTAGTTTCTTCGATTTCTAAGTTATTTGCCTCTCTTTGTGTGTTTTGTAGGCCAATAGAGCAAGAGAGCATAATTCATGCAATTAAAGCATGTTAAGGCCAATGAAGCAATATGGTGCAAAAACGTGCAAAAACTGGAGACTGAGGTGGACGTTCATTTCAGCGTTATCTTCTTCATCCGGAGCTTTGATTGGGCCAATACTTGTGTGGTTGGATCAGAGACATTCTGAACTTCACAATGGACATCTTAAAGTTGTCATTTGATTCAGCCAAGCCCAATTCGTAAGCCCATGAAAATACACATCATGCTGACATAAGGATGAGCTGATGGATGCTTGGTCATGCTGACATAATGATGAGCTATGGCTGCTGGTGGGATTTGTTGGTGAAGTGCAACAACCATTTCTGATTATCTAATGCAAGTGTGTTAGGTGATATTTGTGTGGTTGGTGAACTTAATTGTATAATCTGATTCACCTAACCCTTGTGCCTATAAATAGGGAGTCTCTAGAGAGCTTAGAGAGCCAGAATTTCATTCCATAATTTACACTTCCATTGTACACAAAGAGAGGGAAAGTTGAGAGTCACAAAGGGAGAGAAGGGAGAAGGCAGCAGCTGGGAGGCTTTGGCCTCCTAGCAGCCATGTAGATGAATCTTTTCCATCTCTAGCATGCTGTCCTTATCTTCTTCTCCTCCCTTTGTCTTTTATTTTCTTCTTGTATTTCATTTGTTTTACTTTGTTTTTCTGTTATTAGTTTTAATAAACATCTTGCTAGTCTTGTATCATGGTTTGAGTTTATAAAGTTTGATTTCATTCATGAATTCTTCTTCACTAATTTAATGGAGCTGTTTTTGCATCCTTTAATTGATCACCTGAGGTTTTATGCATTTTGCTCTTGTTGGGAAGGTTTGGGGATCATCTTCATTCCATCCATTAGCAACTCATGTGATTTGGTTTCTAGGTCTCCTAATGTAAACACCATGCTTGGGGCCCTTGTGATGTTCAATGCAATTTGATCCAAACACCATGGACTTATTTGTGAGCATCTTCATGAGTGAATCAATTTGTTTACTTGCTGCCATAACATGATTAGAACAATTAGGGTGGATTCTAAAACAACACCATCTTGTCTTAGTTCTTTTCTTTCTTCTTGTTTTGTTTCTTTTGTTTCCATTTCTGTTTTGTGTAGGAAAACTGAGTTGGATCATTCAATCACCAATCCCTGTGGAATCGACCTCGCACTTACATATGCTAAACTACCAACGGCTCGTGCACTTGCGAGTATCACAAGTTGAGGATGCAGTGAATCCATTTTGGTGCAGCTGAAACTACGCAACAACAGCGCGGACCAAACTTTCAAAACAGGAGCAGAAAATAAAAATTTGTAGCAATGAAGAAGCCTACGTTTTTAGACACAAACACAAAAACTAAAAAAAAACTTTCCTCACCC
Source organism: Prunus fruticosa (assembly GCA_018703695.1). Lineage (NCBI taxonomy): Eukaryota > Viridiplantae > Streptophyta > Magnoliopsida > Rosales > Rosaceae > Prunus > Prunus fruticosa. Next base: position 22,942,076 of record CM031919.1, on the reverse strand, counting down.
CCAAACTTAAATGAAGCATTGCCCTTAATGTTTGAATCCATGTAAAGCATACAATGCACATAAAATCAAGGGTAAAGGAATGAAATGAAAGAAATAAAGAAAGAGAGTTTAGAACTTCCCCTTGAAGACAATGAGAGGGTAATGCACATAGTATGGCAGCACATGTTCTTCTTTGAGTATTTGGGTCAGCTGCCCATCATGTTTCTCCCACATCAAGGAAAAGAAAACCCTAACAAAAATAAAACAGAAAATGAGACAAAACAAAGAATGAGTAGCAGTTATTATACAAATGAAAGAGATATGATCGGAATGCTCCCTTTGAAGTGATTAGCTGGAGAGTGGTTGGCCATAGCAGCTGGAGGTCGACTTCTCCGCTGCTCCATACTCCATGCTTCTATGGATTGGGTTGTCTCCTCTCTCTCCCTCTTTCTTATTGAGATACTTCAGAAATGCTTAAAGAAAGACAAGGGAGCTTGAAATAGAATTTCAGATTATTTGATTAGGAAACCAGAACTTAAATGAAATGGATAAACTAAACTAAAATATCAAGATTAGGGATTCAACTTCACCACAAATATCTAATTCCATGGTTCAAAGTAACAAGCATCAAAGTAAATCAAACTAGCTTATGGAGTTCGTTCTTTCTCAAATATGATTATCCATTTGGTGTGTGGTTGTAATCAAGTATTCAGAACAAGTATTTAGCTATGGTGTTTAGTCTAAACACAAATTCCAAATCCATTAAGAACAAGAAGAAAAATAAAGAACCAAGTAGAATTTAAACATGGTGTTTGTCTTCAATATCTACCCATTCATTCACTAATCAGTCCAAGAGTCATATGGTGTTTATGTAAACTTGAACAAGATATTTAATTAAGAGCAAGTGAATGAAACCAGAAACTAGAAATAATCAACATGCTACTTGAACCTTTTTTTGTTTTGTGTTGTGTAAGCTGGGACTCAAACCCAGTTCTCTTGCTTGTCAGGCAATTGTCCTTGTCCGTTGGACTACAAACACAACTTGTCAATTAACCTCATTAACTTTAAGACATGAAACTGTCCAGTTATAAAAAAGATAAAAATAAATAAAAAGTAGGAAAACCAAATAGAATCAAGCAATGTTACCAATCCCCGGCAACGGCGCCAAAACTTGTTGCGTAGATTCAGCTGCACCAAAATGGAACGGCGCCAAAAACTTGTTGCGTAGATTCAGCTGCACCAAAATGGATTCACTGCATCCTAAACTTGTGATACTCGCAAGTGCACGAGCCGTTGGTAGTTTAGCATATGTAAGTGCGAGGTCGATTCCACAGGGATTGGTGATTGAATGATCCAACTCAGTTTTCCTACACAAAACAGGAATGGAAACAAAAGAAACGAAACAAGAAGAAAGAAAGTAACTAAGACAAGATGGTGTTGTTTTAAAATCCACCCTAATTGTTCTAATCATGTTATGGCAGCAAGTAAACAAATTGATTCACTCATGAAGATGCTCAAAAATAAGTCCATGGTGTTTGGATCAAATTGCATTGAACATCACAAGGACTCCAAGCATGGTGTTTACATTAGGAGACCTAGAAACCAAATCACATAAGTTGCTAATGGATGGAATGAAGATGATCCCCAAACCTTCCCAACAAGAGCATAACGCATAAAACCTTAGGTGATCAATCAAAGGATGCAAAACAGCTCCATTAAAATAGTGAAGAAGAATTCATGAATGAAATCAAACTTTATAAACTCAAACCATGATACAAGACTAGCAAGATGTTTATTACAACTAATAACAGAAAAACAAAGTAAAACGAAGAAAATACAAGAAGAAAATAAAAGACAAAGGGAGGAGAAGAAGATAAGGACAGCATGCTAGAGATGGAAAAGAATCATCTCCATGGCTGCCAGGAGGCCAAAGCCTCCCAGCTGCTGCCTTCTCCTTTCTCTCCCTTTGTGACTCTCAACTTTCCCTCTCTTTGTGTACAATGGAAGTGTAAATGATGGAATGAAATTCTGGCTCTCTAAGCTCTCTAGAGACTCCCTATTTATAGGCACAAGGGTTAGGTGAATCAGATTATACAATTAAGTTCACCAACCACACAAATTTCACCTAACACACTTGCATTAGATAATCAGAAATGGTTGTTGCACTTCACCAACAAATCCCACCAGCAGCCCTAGCTCATCAATATGTCAGCATGACCAAGCATCCATCCAGAAACCAATACCTCATGCCTAGCTCACCATGACCAAGCATCCATCAGCTCATCCTTATGTCAGGCATGATGTGCAGCTTCAAGGGCTTACGAATTGAGCTTGGCTGAATCAAATGATGACTTTAAGATGTCCATTGTGAAGTTCAGAATGTCCCTGATCCAACCACACAAGTATTGGCCCAATCCAAGCTCGGATGAAGAAGATAAGGCCGAAATGAACTTCTACCTCAGTCTCCAGTTTTTGCACCATTTGGCCTTAACATGCTTTAATTGCATGAATTATGCTCTCTTGCCCTATTGGCCTACAAAACACACAAAGAGAGGCAAATAACTTAGAAATCGAAGAAACTAAGCAAAAGAAGTAAGTAAATTGGGCATGTAAATGTATGAAAATATGAGCTTAAAGTGTATTCCATAGTTCTAGCGATTGGATTTCATTCAAAACTCACCAAATGACTCCTCCCACCATATTACGATGATGCCCAAGTTTTGGGCTGAAATCGGAAATCAATAGGTGTAAGAAATTGGACAATTCAAGTTCGAACAAGTTCGTTACCGGATTGGAGTGGTTGGTGTATTCCGTAGTTCTAGCGATTGGATGTTGGACAGATTTTACTCTATCTATTTCTCGCAAGTGCACGAACCAATTATAGTATAGGAATGCAAGCACGAGGTCGTTCCACAGAGACTTGGATGAAAAACACTTATTACTACTACTTAGACTCACAAGTAATTCTAAGACTAAACAGAATTTAAATGAAGTTTTGTTGAGTTTGTTGGAATGAAAACTACACAAAGGAAATGCAAAACAACAAGTGACTGAAAACTACTAAAAGGGAATGCAAAATAGCAAGTTACCAGCAAGTAGTTGTTTAGAAAATTTAGAGACAAAGGAGACAAGCACTAGGGGTTCAACTTCACCATGACAATCCAATTTCAAGCTACAAGTTAACAATCACCTAAGTTGATTACAATTTCTGGAGTTCGTTCTTTCTTAGGTATGATTATCCATATGGTGTTTGGTTTTAATCAAGTACTCAGAAAACACAACTTAGCTATGGTGTTTAGTCTAGGTTATGTATCTGAATCCATTAAGCTTAAGAAGAACACAAAGGAACCAAGTAAACATTTAAACATGGTGTTTGTCCTAAATGCACACTACAAGAAAAATTCCCTTTTGCGACAAATATTTGCGACGGTCAACGCGGCCCTCGCAAATACATGTAATTTAACGCGCGGGCAATTCGCGACAAAATAATTGCGACACTTTAATTAGTAACGTCGCATCTCCCATCGCAAATAGGTTTGAAAATGTTAAATTTGCGACGTTACTTTATTGCCGTCGTATATCTCCTCTTAGGATGGGAGACAAACCGTCAAAACTCAAAATTTTGAGGAAGCGCTCAGTTTCCCGCACGAAATAAAAAGTTTCCCGCACGAAATAAAAAACCTAATATCTTCTGATTAGTCATAGCCCCAAATCAATACTCTTATGCTTTTGATTACTCTTAGCCCCAAATCAATACCCAAAAACGCCAGAGATCACAAAAACAATCTGTTGGTTCAATTCTTCTCTTATTGGCGCTCGGGCTCCTGTCATGGGGGATCCCATCACTGGTTTGGTTGGTTGCTCGAAGGGATATATGATCTGATCAACTGCGTAAGCCGTAGCGCGTAAGCTTCCTCTATCTCTATCTTCTTCATTCTCTGTCTCTCCCTCCCTCTATCAGTCTCTCTGTTTTGGCTTCTCTAATTTATTTGTGTTTTGAATTTCATGTATTGCTAGAAAAATTCTAGGTTTTCAGCCAATTCTAACTTAATGAACGACTTCTAGATTTTGGGAACCCTTCCTCCTCTTATCAAGGTATATATTTGCTGTGGATTTTGTTCTCAATTTTTTTTTTCATTAGTTTTATGCTTTTCCCATCCATTAGTTTACACTGGAAGCCGAAGAGATTCAGCTTTTTGCATCTGATAACTCTGCTTGCCCTAGAAATATATTAGGATCATATATATATATTACCTGATGTAGAAGAAGCATGTTTCTGTTGGTCTTTAATTTCTTGATGCGGCAATTCAATGAAACAATTATCGAAATATATGAACCATTTTTATTACCTGATAGCTTCTGGCGTTGTTTTCTTTTGCTTTTGGTTTGGTTGAAACTTGAAAGTTCTTTTTTTCTTGATTGTGGCTGTTCATGGTTCATGGGTCCCCTGTTGTTTTACACGAAACTACTAGAAACTTAGCCCCAAATATTTTATGTTTATAATTGTGTGAATAGGCTAGGATTTATCATAATAATGAGTCTTTGAATCTGACCACAGTTTGGTTTGAAGTTGGCATATACTAATAGGGAACTTGATTTGTTTTGTCCACAGTTATATAAAAAAGAAAGTGAATTGGATTGAAATCTTAGACTTGTTTTGTCCTGACACTCTTATTCCCATTCAGCTTTGTATGTGAATGAATCAAAAAAGTGAATTGGATTGAAATCTTAGACTTGTTTTGTCCTGACTCTCTTATTCCCGTTCAGCTTTGTATGTGAATGAATCAAAAATTCTAGTTGGGAGGGTGAGACAGAGAGAGAGAATAGAAAGCAGAGAAAGAAAAATATTAAAAATAAGGCACACAATATCCCTTCACATGCTAAGACAGCTAGGCACTGTGTACCCTCTTAACCAATATCAGCACCAATATCAGCACATTTGGAAGGATATCACAGTAAGCTATACTTACAAAACCTTCTAATTTGTGATAATGTATGTGTATTCGGTTTGATTGATAATTAAAATGTTATAATTGTAGGATAATACAGATGCCCCTGAGGCATATAGATTCCATTGCCTAAAGGTAGTTGGTAATAGATGGAGGGATTGGAAGTGCCGGCTGAAGCAGAAATGGTATGATAAATATGACACTGATGAACAACGCTTAGCCATCACTCCTCCTCCTCGGGTGGTCACAGAGCAGTGGAAGACACTAGTAAAATATTGGGGTCTTCCAAAAGTAAAAGTAAATATCTAAAAAGTTTATAGTTTATGTTTGTAGGAGAGATGAATTATCATTGATAAAACCATCTTGTAGGAATGTTCTGAGATGAATAAGGTCAATCGTGCACAAGGAGGTGCTCCACATAGGACTGGTCGCACATCATTTGCTCAGTTGAGAAATGTGGTAAGAACACTAGATTGATTATAAATGTGGTTGGCTTTCTATTGATTTATGTTGTTGTATTACTTTTTTTTGTTATGTGCTAATGATTCTTTCTATAGTCATTGACCATATAGGTATTGTTATTAGCTAATCCTTTTTGTTCAGGCATATATCTTGAATGGCTGGCAAGTAATGCTACAGAAGATTTAGAATTTGTACTATGGCTGTATGTAACAGATTGGTCATTGGTCTTCTTTTTAGATATATATCTAATGAGATCAAATTGTTTTTCTTACATAGATGAAAGAGAAAGGAGAGAAGACTGATCGTCTAAGCATGTTTATCAAAACTCGAACAAAGAAGAAGAAAAATGATGAAGATGAAGTTTTTGATGAGGACAGTACTGATATTATTGTAAGTTTGAATATAGAGTTGTTTTGAAATTTTATCTTTTAGCCAAATGAACCAATTCTGCAAGTGTGATTTTGTAGAATCAATTCAACCAATGTTTGGAATAAAGGGAAGAAGGTGAACAAGATGAGTTATTTAGAGAGGAGATATTTACTAAAGTGATGGGAACTGATGCACATGGGCGTGTTCGCATGTATGGGGCTGGTGTTACTCCATCTCAAGTGTTTGGTCAAAAATCAAATTATGACAATAATGAGAATAGGATGAGAGAGGAGCTAGAGAAACAATATCAGTCAAAAATAGATGATCTCCAATCCAAGTTAAATGAAGTCAGCTCACAACTCAGTCAAGTAATGACTCATGTTGGTTTCCAAACCACCCCAGAAGAAAGCGGAAGCGGCCAGGTACATTATATTTAATGTCTTTCTCTTATTAAAGAATAAATACTGTTAAAATTTAAGTGATCTTAGTTTTTATTGTAACTTTGAAATGCTTTATATTTCTTATCCTCAATAGATTCCAGATGCCTCAAGTATGCATCAACGAAGACTTAGTGTTAATAGCGAGCTGCAGCCTAATTTAGACTTGGAGGCATAAAAGAAATTGTTTTCATTAAAAGGTTAGATAATTATCTTGAAAAAAATTACAATATATATTTTTTCCATTCATTTATTTATGTTTTTGTCACTATTTTCAGGTTAGGGGTGGAGATGAAATACAAGATAATGATGACTCCTTCAAGTTTGAACTCTATTAATTTTAGTACTTTTGAATCCTAATATTTTGTTTTATATCTAGAGATGGTATTGTTTACATATGACTTGAGATTTGAGATTCTATAATTATTAGTTTTTTTTTTTTGTGTTAATGCAAAAGATGATACTTTCAAGTACATGAATGAAGTTATTTTTGCTTTGATCAAGATATAACACCATTTTATAAGTTTTTATAGTCAATTCTAATTAAAAATCACAGTTTATATGTCAATTAAGACTGTCATTGGTGTTGCAAATTAAATTGTTTGCGTTAAAGCAAGCAGTGCAAAATAAGAAATTCAAAAATAATTCAAAAAACTGAATTTATTAAAATTGCGACACTACATACAGTCATTAAATCTTTTTTAACGACGCGTGCCACTGTCGTATATACTGTCGCCAAAAATGCATTTCCTTTGTCGTGTAAGAATTAGCGACAGAACATCACCGTCGCAATTACTTTAGTTGCGACACGAGATCGCGTCGTAACTAGTGTCGTAAAATCGCGTCTTAAATCCGACACTCAGTTTATTGCGACAATTTTTAACCGTCGCAAATTCGACGCAATATGTTATTACGACGGCCCGAAGTGTCGTAAAAAGGGCTCAAATCATTTGCGACGCCTTTTATTGCGACGCGACAAAAAACATCGCATTGCCGTCGCTAATTGCTATTTACGACGCGTTTTTGTTTTTTTGTGACGGAATTTGCATGTCGCTAAAGGCGTTTTTTTTCGTAGTGGCATTACCCACTCATTCACTAATCGGTTCAAGAGTCATATGGTGTTTATGTAAACTTGAACTAGATAACCAACATGCATGTGTTCATAATGGCCAGTTATTTAAACATGCATAAAGATTCAACTAAGAACAAGTGAATGAGACCAGAAAATTAGAAGTAATCAACAAAGGGTAACATTAACTTAAAACATGAAATTGTCTTGTCGGGTTACATTGAAACCCTAGCTATGGATTTAGCTGCTCATAATGAGAAAGAAATTAAGACATAAATGAGAAAACATAATGAATGCGATAAGAGTAGAAAAACCCCTTTTTTGAAGTTCTTGTGGTGTCCAAGGCTTCTCCAAGTGCTTCTCCACGTCTAATGCTTCTCCAAGAGCTTTCTCACGTCTAGAAGGATGTATGAAGGATATGGAGGTGATTTGGGATGAGTTTGAGTGAGTGGTGATGGCTGAGGAAGATGAAATTCGTAGGGAAATAGAAGAGAGGTTTGCTGGAGTTGTTTTGGTGATTTGAGAGTGTTTGAGGATAATTTCTGAATGTGTTTGGGAAAATAATGGAAGTGTTTGAGGGGGGATGGAGTGAAGGATGGCTGAATTGTGGGGTTGTGAATCCCAGAACTTGAACACTTTGAATCTGGAATTGAAGAGGTATTTATAGGGAGAGGGGAATGATAAATCTGAATTCAATATGGCTAATGCATACAACACTTGCAATTGAAAATCAGAATGCGGTTGCTGCACTTCACCAACTAATCCCACCAGCAGCCAAAGCTCATCATCATGTCAGCATGACCAAGCTTCCATCCAGAAACCAATAGCTCATCCTCATGTCAGCATGACCAAGCAAGCAATGAGCTATTCTCCGAGTCAGCATGATGTGTAACTTCTTGGGCTTACGAATTGGGCTTGGCTGAATCAAATGACGACTTTAAGATGTCCATTGTGAAGCTCAGAATGTGTCTGATCCAACCACACAAGTATTGGCCCAATCCCAGCTCGGATGAAGAAGATAGGTCCGAAATGAAATTCTAACTCATGTCCAGTTTTTTCACATTGTTTTCACCATTTTACTTCAAATGCCTCAAGTGATACCTAGAGCTCAATGAACTGAATGACAAACACAAAAGAGGTTAAAAGCACAAGGTTAACTCAAAAACATAACTAAATCATAAGCTATAAGGGTATAAAATGATATACAATTGTGAACCGAACATTGGATGTCATTCAAAACTCACCAAATGACTCCTCCCACCATATTATGATGATGCACAAGTTTTGGGCTGTAATCGGAAATCAATAGGTGTAAGAAATTGGACAATTCAATTCGAAGGGAGTTCGTCCCTTATTGTAGTGGTTGGGGTATTCCGTAGTTCCAGCAATTAGATTTCACTCAAAACTCACCAAATGACTCCTCCCACCATATTATGATGATGCCCAAGTTTTGGGCTGAAATCGGAAATCAATAGGTGTAAGAAATTGGACAATTCAAGTTCGAAGGTCGTTCGTTCCGACTGGAGTGGTTTGTGTATTCCATAGTTCTAGCGATTGGATTTCACTCTAAAACTCATCAAATGACTCCTCCCACCATATTATGATGATGCCCAAGTTTTGGGCTTGAAATCGGAAATCAATAGGTGTAAGAAATTGGACAATTCAAGTTCGTAGTAGTTCCGAATTGGAGTGGTTGGGGTTCTAGCGATTGGATCTCACTCAAAACTCACCAAATGACTCCTCCCACCATATTATGATGATGCCCAAGTTTTGGGCTGAAATCGGAAATCAATAGGTGTAAGAAATTGGACAATTCAAGTTTGAACAAGTTCGTTCCGGATTGGAGTGGTTAGTGTATTCCGTAGTTATAGCGATTGGATTTCATTCAAAACTCACCAAATGACTCCTCCCACCATATTATGATGATGCCCAAGTTTTGGGCTGAAATCGGAAATCAATAGGTGTAAGAAATTGGACAATTCAAGTTCGAAACAAGTTTTTACCCATTACGGATTGAAGTGGTTGGTGTATTCCATAGTTCTAGCGATTGGATGTCATTCAAAACTCACCAAATGACTGCTCCCACCATATTATGATGATGCCTAAGTTTTGGGCTGGAATCGGAAATCAATAGGTGAAAGAAATTGGACAATTCAAGTTCGTAGGAAGTTCGTGCCGAATTGGAGTGGGTGGTGTATTCCGTAGTTCTAGCGATTGGATCTCACTCAAAACTCACCAAATGACTCCTCCCACCATATTATGATGATGCCCAAGTTTTGGGCTGAATCGGAAATCAATAGGTGTAAGAAATTGGACAATTCAAGTTCGTAGGCAGCTCGTGCCGAATTGGAGTGGTTGGTGTGTTTAGTAGTTCTAGCGATTGGATCTCACTCAAAACTCACCAAATGACTCCTCCCACCATATTATGATGATGCCCAAGTTTTGGGCTCAATCAGAAATCAATAGGTGTAAGAAATTGGACAATTCAAGTTCGAAGGTCGTTTAGGAACTGGAGTGGTTGGTGTATTCCGTAGTTCTAGCGATTGGATTTCACTCAAAACTCACCAAATGACTCCTCCCACCATATTATGATGATGCCCAAGTTTTGGGCTGAAATCGGAAATCAATAGGTGTAAGAAATTGGACAATTCAAGTTTGAAGGAGTTCGTTTCGAGGACTGGAGTGGTTGGTGTATTCCGTAGTTCTAGCGATTGGATTTCACTCAAAACTCACCAAATGACTCCTCCCACCATATTATGATGATGCCCAAGTTTTGGGCTGAAATCGGAAATCAATAGGTGTAAGAAATTGGACAATTCAAGTTCGAAGGCGTCGTTCGGAACTGGAGTGGTTGGTGTATTCCGTAGTTCTAGCGATTGGATCTCACTCAAAACTCACCAAATGACTCCTCCCACCATATTATGATGATGCCCAAGTTTTGGGCTGAAATGGAAATCAATAGGTGTAAGAAATTGGACAATTCAAGTTCGTAGGCAGCTCGTGCCGAATTTGAGTGGTTGGTGTATTCCATAGTTCTAGCGATTGGATCTCACTCAAAACTCACCAAATGACTCCTCCCACCATATTATGATGATGCCCAAGTTTTGGGCTGAAATCGGAAATCAATAGGTGTAAGAAATTGGACAATTCAAGTTCGAAGGAAGTTCGTCCCTTATTGTAGTGGTTGGTGTATTCCGTAGTTCCAGCAATTCGATTTCACTCAAAACTCACCAAATGACTCCTCCCACCATATTATGATGATGCCCAAGTTTTGGGCTGAAATCGGAAATCAATAGGTGTAAGAAATTGGACAATTCAAGTTCGAATGCAGTTCGTTCGGAACTGGAGTGGTTGGTGTATTCCGTAGTTCTAGCGATTGGATTTCACTCAAAACTCACCAAATGACTTCTCCCACCATATTATGATGATGCCCAAGTTTTGGGCTGCAATCGGAAATCAATAGGTGTAAGAAATTGGACAATTCAAGTTCGTAGGCAGTTCGTGCCGAATTGGAGTGGTTGGTGTATTCCGTAGTTCTAGCGATTGGATCTCACTCAAAACTCACCAAATGACTCCTCCCACCATATTATGGTGATGCCCAAGTTTTGGGCTCTGAAATCGGAAATCAATAGGTGTAAGAAATTGGAAAATTCAAGTTCGAAACAAGTTCGTTCGGATTGGAGTGGTTGGTGTATTCCGTAGTTCTAGCGATTGGATTTCATTCAAAACTCACCAAATGACTCCTCCCACCATATTATGATGATGCCCAAGTTTTGGGCTGAAATCGGAAATCAATAGGTGTAAGAAATTGGACAATTCAAGTTCGAACGCAGTTCGTTACCCAATTGGAGGGGTTGGTGTATTCCGTAGTTCTAGCGATTGGATGTTGCGTAGATTTCAGCTGCACCAAAATGGATTCAGCTGCATCCTCAACTTGTGATACTCGCAAGTGCACGAGCCGTTCGGTAGTATAGCATATGTAAGTGCGAGGTCGATTCCACAGGGATTGGTGATTGAATGATCCAATTCAATTTTCCTACACAAAACAAAAATGAAAACAAAAGAAACAAAACAAGAAGAAAGAATGTACATTACAAGAAAATAAATTACAACTAAGAAAATTAAAGAGAGCATTTGAGGAAGGAAGGAAAGTGTTTGAGAACTTTAGAGAGGGGAGAAGTGTTTGAGAGATTTGGAGAATTTTGGAAGAGAATTTTGGAAAGGCAAGGAAAGTGGTGTTTGGGAACTTTGTGGATTTTGGAAGAGAAGGTGTTTGGGAAATTTGGAGAATGTTTGTGAACTTGGAGAGTTTGAGAACTTAGGGAATGTATGTGAATTTGGAGAATGTTTATGAACTTGGAGAATTTTAGAATTTAGGGAAGGGAGAGAAGGGTGTTTGTGAAGTGTTTGAGACATGGAGACTTTAGAGAATTTGAAAGAGAATAAAGAAGTGTTTGGAGAATTTAGAAGAAATAAAATTTAGTAGAATGATTTTATTACAACAATTGAGAACTACAAAGGGAAACTAAGAGAATTTGAGGGAGAGAAGGGAAGGGAGCTCTAGAGAAGTGTTTGAGAGCTCCCCCCCTTGGGGTGTGATTACAAGCTTAGAGAACTTCCCTATTTATAGGCTTAGGGGAGATGAAAATCTGAATATACAATTGAATTCACTAACCACACTAACTTCACCTAACACACAACACTTAATTCACTAACCTAACCTAACACACAATTGCATTTGAAAACAATTTCTCTTGTATTTAGGCTTAGTGTTGCATCATCCACTTCAACATCTTTCAATTCATTTGGTTGCTGCAAAATTCCACTCAATTATAGGAATTGAATATGCTTCACCTAACTTCCCCACAATCAATAACACCTCATGCATATGTCATGCATGACAATGCATTGCAGTCTTCTTTTGGGCTTGTTTTGGGCTTGTTTCTCCATCCATAAAATTCTGGAAAAATATGGGCCTTGAAGCTCTTTGTCTTATCTTTCCAAGCATATGCAGCCCAACTCAAGGAAAAATCCGGAAGGCCTTCAAATGTGATTTTTGGCCCAGTAACGCAGATGCTGCCGAATTTAACCTTAAGTTGCCAAAACATGTATAACTTTCTCTAGAAGACTCGGAATCATGAACTGTAAAATTCTACAGAAAATAGACATCTGTATCTTTCCAATGATGTATGGCTCATTATCTGGTTCTTCTTGAGTGAGTACAGTCCAATCCGTGAAGTTGACTGATCTGCAGACACCGTTTTGAGCTAATTTGTCTCCAAAATGCAATTTGTGAGTCTCAAACTTATTACACTGAAACAAACACAAAACTTATTAAAAGCACAAGTTTAACTCAAAAACATAACTAAATCATAAGTTAGAAGGGTACAAAATGATATGTAAATATGCACCGATCAAATACCCCCAAACCTAGATTTTGCTAGTCCTCGAGCAAAACAAAAGGAAAACAAAGATAAAAACAAACAAGAAGTTAACTAGACCACTTTCGTAGGTAACTCGATTGCATTTAGCGTATGCAACAAGCCTTTAAACCTCTAGGCATCCCTAGTAGGAAGAGTTGTGTCTCCTGAGGGTTTAACAATATCAATACCCACAAACGTTTTTTTACTGACTCTGTAAAACAAAGTAATTAGAAAATTTAAAAGATTGTTAGTCCTTAAGCAAAACCAAAAACAAAAACAAACATAAATACATTACTTAACAAAAACAAAAACAAAAACAAAAACAAAAACAAAAACGATTACAAAAATAAAAAGAACTCAAAACAATCTTTCCGAACATTTTCTGAAGAGTAATGACTCATGCACATGACTCAAAAGTTTTAACAATAAAAGCTCAATTTAGACATTATTTACAAGGCGGCAAAGTTCAAAACACAACATGCTCAAAGTGTGGTGGTGTGATAGCCAAATGCAACAAATTCCCCAATCTTAGTTTTCACACAATTTCAAAAATCATACAAAGCACAAGTTCAACTTCAAATCTCACCAAAGTTGTCCTCTCACAAATGAGTCACTCGGAAGAGGGCTATAATGCAACACTCAGTTATAAACATGAGATTAGAGTTAAAGCATAAGGACTTAACTCAAAATAGAAAGATGAAGAACTTGCATTAATATGATCTCAAGAAGGATGTCAAACACTTAAAAGTAAAAAAATGGATGCAATTCAATCACATGACATTTAAGATCAATTTAGGTCTTTAACATAGGTTGTAATGGGGCCAAGGGTGTAAGCTGAATAAGAAATGAAGGGTATGGATAAAACAAAGTCCAAGGAACTCAAAATATAAGAGCATAAAATAATTGTTTACAAGACTTCGAATCATCACAATGAGAATTTATTTTTACATGATCAATACTCCTTATACCTTCATTTACAATGACTCACTCCTTTATTGAAGAATCACCAATTTATTTTGAAGGCCCAAAAATGAATTTTCAATCAACCACCACTTAATCACAACTTTACTCTTTTCTTTCACCAATTGTGTGAATTTTGTTTTCCTTTTTTTTTTTTCGAAATGTAACACCTCTTCCCAAACTTAGCATGAAAAACACATCCCAATTAAAGCTCATGAGTTCCTTAGAAAGGTAAATATTTGTTTTTCGGGCTAAGGTGAGGAAATAAAATTGGTAAATGAAAGAAAAAGGTTTACATGTAGGCTCAAAATGGTTAACAATGGAAAATCATGCTTAAGCATGCATAAGGTTAGCTTGAAAGGCACAAACGATCCAAAGAGGGCCTTAATATCATTTCTTAAATGTCATGAAATCAAATTGCATAAGAATGAATGACTTTTAAGTGTTCAACCAAATCAATGAATAATAAGATCAAACAACAACTTAGATGACAAGAAATTAAGAATATGTGTATAACACTCATGAATTGAAGTACAAGGCTCAAAAGCTCACTTTAATTGGTTGGTTATATAAGTCTAATTTATGCTTCATACAATTCTTTAGATCATGCAAATCCTTTAATTGGAAAATTATGAAACAAATGGCAAGTGTAAAGAAGGTTTCAAGCATATCATGTTAGAACAATGTCAAATTTTATTTTACTCTTTCTTTTTCTTTAATAAATTTTTTTTCTTTTTATAAATTATTATTATTTTAAATAAAATAAAATGAAATCCAATTTTCATTTAAGTCATGCAAACATTTATCACAATCTCATCATATGTGTTCGGAAAGTGACTAAAAAACAAAACAAAAATAAAAATGAAAGCAAGACTCAAAAAAAAAAAATTAAAATTAAAATTAAAACAAAAACAAGCAAATAAAAAAAAATTAAATTAAGGAAAAACCAAATTTACATGCTAAACTCTAATACCCCCAAACCTAGAAATGAACATTGTCCTCAATGTTTAAAAATTAGCTACAAGCAATGTCATAACAACAAATGAAGGTATTAAAGCAAATAAAAATCACAAAATACAAAAATAAAATAAAAGAAACTAATTACAAAAATAAAAATTACAAAACAAACAATCAAATTAAAATAAAATAAAATAAAAAATAAAAAAATAAAAGGAAACAGTAAAACACTCAAAACAGTAAGCCCTAAACAGATAGTCATACGCAAACTGAAACCCAAAACAAAAACAGCCCAAAGCCCAAAATAAAATTAACCCAACAACGGTAAAACCTGACCCAAAATGAAATCCGAAACCCACACGTTTCAATTTATTTATTTATTTATTTTACATTTATTTATTTTTTTATTTTTTTATTTTTTTGAAGCGCGAAGGCGGGATTTCTGAAAAGAGATAATGTGGTCCTTGATGTTTCGACAGAGCGAGACACGTGTTGACAAGTAGAGGCACCGTATTTTTCACAAGCGGAAATTACGGGCTCATGAAAAGGCGCAAAGACTTTGTTGAACGCGTCCGTTCAGAAAAGACACGTCGTGATAAATGAATTGGGTATGGTTGGAAAGAGAGAAGGTGGTGGGACTGGAGGAATGCTGGAGATTCAGAAAATGCTAAGACGCTGCAATGGCTAGGGTTTGTCAAAGACTATGTCTATAAGAAGGAAAAAGAAGGGAAAACACACAAACTCAAAAACACAAAAGAGAAAAGAAGCAAGAAAAAGAAAAAAGTGAGAAATCAAATGGCCTCTTCCTACCCATTTTCGTTGGATCTCATGTTGGACAGATTTTACTCTATCTATTTCTCGCAAGTGCACGAACCAATTATAGTATAGGAATGCAAGCACGAGGTCGTTCCACAGAGACTTGGATGAAAAACACTTATTACTACTACTTAGACTCACAAGTAATTCTAAGACTAAACAGAATTTAAATGAAGTTTTGTTGAGTTTGTTGGAATGAAAACTACACAAAGGAAATGCAAAACAACAAGTGACTGAAAACTACTAAAAGGGAATGCAAAATAGCAAGTTACCAGCAAGTAGTTGTTTAGAAAATTTAGAGACAAAGGAGACAAGCACTAGGGGTTCAACTTCACCAAGACAATCCAATTTCAAGCTACAAGTTAACAATCACCTAAGTTGATTACAATTTCTGGAGTTCGTTCTTTCTTATGTATGATTATCCATATGGTGTTTGGTTTTAATCAAGTACTCAGAAAACACAACTTAGCTATGGTGTTTAGTCTAGGTTATGTATCTGAATCCATTAAGCTTAAGAAGAACACAAAGGAACCAAGTAAACATTTAAACATGGTGTTTGTCCTAAATGCATTACCCACTCATTCACTAATCGGTTCAAGAGTCATATGGTGTTTATGTAAACTTGAACTAGATAATCAACATGCATGTGTTCATAATGGCCAGTTATTTAAACATGCATAAAGATTCAACTAAGAACAAGTGAATGAGACCAGAAAATTAGAAGTAATCAACAAAGGGTAACATTAACTTAAAACATGAAATTGTCTTGTCAGGTTACATTGAAACCATAGCTATGGATTTAGCTGCTCATAATGAGAAAGAAATTAAGACATAAATGAGAAAACATAATGAATGCGATAAGAGTAGAAAAACCCCTTTTTTGAAGTTCTTGTGGTGTCCAAGGCTTCTCCAAGTGCTTCTCCACGTCTAATGCTTCTCCAAGAGCTTTCTCACGTCTAGAAGGATGTATGAAGGATATGGAGGTGATTTGGGATGAGTTTGAGTGAGTGGTGATGGCTGAGGAAGATGAAATTCGTAGGGAAATAGATGAGAGGTTTGCTGGAGTTGTTTTGGTGATTTGAGGCTGTTTAGAGCTTTTGGTTGATTGCTGGAGTGTTTGGGATTGTGAGAGTGTTTGAGGGTAATTTCTAAATGTGTTTGGGAAAATGATGGAAGTGTTTGAGGGGGGATGGAGTGAAGGATGGCTGAATTGTGGGGTTGTTGTTAAGCTCATAATTTCATACATATACGTACCCTATTTACTTACTTCTTTTGCTTAGTTTCTTAGAATTTTGAGTTATTTGCCTCTCTTTGTGTGTTTTGTAGGCCAATAGAGCAAGAGAGCATAATTCTGTTTTGTTTTTGTTAGGGTTTTCTTTTCCTTAATGTGGGAGAAACATGATGAGCAGCTGACCCAAATACTCAAAGAAGAACATGTGCTGCCATACTATGTGCATTTCCCTCTCATTGTCTTCAAGGGGAAGTTCTAAACTCTCTTTCTTTTATTTCTTTCATTCCATTCCTTTGCCCTAGATTTCATGTGCATTTCATGCTTTACATGGATTCAAACATTCAGGACAATGCTTCATTTAAGTTTGGGGGTGCAGGAAGTTTTTTTTTTAGTTTTTTTTAGTTTTTGTGTTTGTGTCTGAAAACGTAGGCTTCTTCATTGCTACAAATTTTTATTTTCTGCTACTGTTTTGAAAGTTTGGTCCACGCTGTGTTCTTCATTTTTGCATGCTGAATCTAACGACATAAAGAACGTTAAAATTGACCAAGTGGTTTGAAAGTTACATGTCAAAACAGATTAGATGTTGAAATTGAGCAAAACAGCAATTTGAAACCTCACGTTTTTCTTTTTCTGTTTCTTTTTCTTTGAGTCATTTTCAGTCTTCCTTCCCACACCAATGATAAATCTTGAGTCTAACTTCTAATATGGCTCTTAGGAATTTGATAAGCATTGTGTTAGGTCTGAATCTTATTCTTTTGCTAGCTAAGTCTCACATAATTATGCTTGAGCTTTCTATGCACTTTAACCATGATTATACAACTCTTGCATGTCTTACCCAATTGTATGCATTTTTGCTTGTGTGATTCACTGGAATGTTAAGTTATAACTAAGATATGATTTAGGCCATCTTTGTTAAGCCTCTTTCTTTTTCCTCCATCAACCCATACAATACATATTCCATTGTAAACCCTTTTGTGCCCAAACACTTAGCCATTTCTTTCTATCACCTTATCATCCATTAAACATCCTACCATCTAGGGGACTTGTAGAGCATGATTGTATTTCAGATTGTAATGTATTCAAGGCAACAAATGAGCTAAAAAAAAAACGAAAACAAAAAGAGAAAAGAAGTGTGGCCAATGTAGTCACGACCCTAGGGTGATATAAGGAGAAATCAAGGTGATCTAGGGTGAAGAGCCGCAAAATTGGGCCAAATATTATACAAAGTGTGTAAATGTCAAAACCAAGTTGTGAAGTGATTCAATTGCAAAATCTGGTGTTGTGAGCTTTTCATTTTCTGTGCCTTACATTTCAAACGTCCATGATCTTGTTTACATATTATGCTCTACTTTGTTCCTTAGACTTTGTGTTTTCATATCCATTCTTTTTCTAACCATTACCATAACCCCATTACATCCATCAGTAAAGTCCTACTGATCTTGGTTTAGCTTGGCAAACTTGTGCTCATTCTTGCAGGAATTCATATCGTTGTTTGAGAGGCATGAGTTGTATCTTCATGGCTACTTCATACACACCTTGAGCCTGATTTTTGTGAGATTGTGGTAGCACTTGAATAATGTTTAGAACTTCCTTAGTGCTTGTTTTGTTCCTTGTTGAGCCATGTCTATGAAGTTTAATATTTCTGTCCGGTTGGAAGGTCAACGTTTTTGTATTTTGTTTTTGTTTTTGTTTTGCTTAAGGACTAACAAATCTATTAAGTTTTCTAACCATTTTGTTTTCTAGAGTCAGTAAAACGTTTGTGGGTATTTAATCTGTTAAACCCTCAGGAGACACAACTCCTCCTACTAGGGATGCCTAGAGGTTTAAAGGCTTGTTGCATACGCTCAATGCAATCGAGTTACCTACGAAAGTGGTCTAGTTAACTTCTTGTTTTGTTTTTGTTTTTCTTTTGTTTTGCTCGAGGACTAGCAAAATCTAAGTTTGGGGGTGTGTTAAGCTCATAATTTCATACATATATGTACCCTATTTACTTACTTCTTTTGCTTAGTTTCTTAGAATTTTGAGTTATTTGCCTCTCTTTGTGTGTTTTGTAGGCCAATAGAGCAAGAGAGCATAATTCATGCAATTAAAGCATGTTAAGGCATTTGAAGCAATATGGTGCAAAAACGTGCAAGAGCTGGAGACTGAGGTTGAAGTTCATTATGGCCTTATCGTCTTCATCCGAGCTTGGATTGGGCCAATACTTGTGTGGTTGGATCATAGACATTCTGAACTTCACAATGGACATCTTAAAGTTGTCATTTGATTCAGCCAAGCCCAATTCGTAAGCCCATGAAAATACACATCATGCTGACATATGGATGAGCTGATGGATGCTTGGTCATGCTGACATATTGATGAGCTAGGGCTGCTGGTGGGATTTGTTGGTGAAGTGCAACAACCATTTCTGATTATCTAATGCAAGTGTGTTAGGTGAAATTTGTGTGGTTGGTGAACTTAATTGTATAATCTGATTCACCTAACCCTTGTGCCTATAAATAGGGAGTCTCTAGAGAGCTTAGAGAGCCAGAATTTCATTCCATCATTTTACATTTCCATTGTACACAAAGAGAGGGAAAGTTGAGAGTCACAAAGGGAGAGAAGGGAGAAGGCAGCAGCTGGGAGGCTTTGGCCTCCTGGCAGCCATGGAGATGATTCTTTTCCATCTCTAGCATGTTGTCCTTATCTTCTTCTCCTCCCTTTGTCTTTTATTTTCTTCTTGTATTTTCTTTGTTTTACTTTGTTTTTCTGTTATTAGTTGTAATACACATCTTGCTAGTCTTGTATCATGGTTTGAGTTTATAAAGTTTGATTTCATTCATGAATTCTTCTTCACTATTTTAATGGAGCTGTTTTTGCATCCTTTGATTGATCACCTAAGGTTTTATGCGTCATGCTCTTGTTGGGAAGGTTTGGGGATCATCTTCATTCCATCCATTAGCAACTTATGTGATTTGGTTTCTAGGTCTCCTAATGTAAACACCATGCTTGGGGTCCTTGTGATGTTCAATGCAATTTGATCCAAACACCATGGACTTATTTGTGAGCATCTTCATGAGTGAATCAATTTGTTTACTTGCTGCCATAACATGATTAGAACAATTAGGGTGGATTCTAAAACCTCACCATCTTGTCTTAGTTCTTTTCTTTCTTCTTGTTTTGTTTCTCTTGTTTCCATTTCTGTTTTGTGTAGGAAAACTGAGTTGGATCATTCAATCACCAATCCCTGTGGAATCGACCTCGCACTTACATACGCTAAACTATCAACGGTTCGTGCACTTGCGAGTATCACAAGTTGAGGATGCAGTGAATCCATTTTGGTGCAGCTGAATCTATACGCAACAGTTGTGAATCCCAGACTTGCACACCTTGAATCTGGAATTGAAGAGGTATTTATAGGGGGGGGGAAGTGAGAAATCAGAATTGAATATAGCAATTACCTAACACACTTGCATTAGATAATCAGAAATGGTTGGTGAACTTCACCAACAAATCCCACCAGCAG
Source organism: Prunus fruticosa (assembly GCA_018703695.1). Lineage (NCBI taxonomy): Eukaryota > Viridiplantae > Streptophyta > Magnoliopsida > Rosales > Rosaceae > Prunus > Prunus fruticosa. Next base: position 22,921,919 of record CM031919.1, on the reverse strand, counting down.
CCATAGCTCATCATCATGTCAGCATGACCAAGCTTCACCAACAAATCCCACCAGCAGCCATAGTTCATCATCATGTCAGCATGACCAAGCAAGCAATGAGCTCATCTGCAAGTCAGCATGAAGTGTATTTTGATGGGCTCACGGATTGGGCTTGGATCAATCAAATGTCGACTTTGAGCTCTCTATCTTCAAGTTCAGAATGTCTTCTTTCCATGCACACGTAAATTGGCCTAATCCAAACAAAGATGAAAAAGATATATCCGAAATGAATTTGTAACTCAGTCTTCAGTTTTTACACATTGTTTTCACCATTTTACTTCAAATGCCTCAAGTGATACCTAGAGCTCAATGAACTGAATGACAAACACAAAAGAGGTTAAAAGCACAAGGTTAACTCAAAAACGTAACTAAATCGTAAGCTATAAGGGTATAAAATGATATACAATTGTGAACCGAACATCTCAACCTAGCTCCACCAACTCAGACATGGGGCCAAAAGGCGGCACCAGGAATGGGTACCCTACTTTGCCTCCGCAAGGGGGCCTGTGACTGCCAATGACTCAATACTCCTGGACAACGATGTTGCCATTGGAGTTGGCAGAAATTTAGTAACTCCTAAAGATATACGTGTGTTCGGGACAAGGGATGACAACCGGGTCACGAGTGATGCCCTGGCACTGAGCGTGCAGAGTCCAGCATGTGTTGCAAGTTTGGGTCATCGCCTACTTGCGAAATCCCATGAGGTAGAGGTGCTGAAAGGTCAGTTGGCGGAGAGCGAAGTATGGTTGAAGAGTGTCAGACTGCTATAAAAAGCTTGAAAAGGGAGAGGGCAAGGATAGTGGAGGTGAATCGACACCAGCTAGAAGTATTACGGGACGAGATTAAAAACCTAACAAAGATGGTAGAGTTGTATTCTCGGGACATGCGAAAGCAGCGCTGGAGGACCTAGACCGACCGGGTAAACGCAAGCAAGCAGATCGCGAGAGTAGTTATGCTCAAGCTAAGATTGCGATCTTTGGGAGCTCAAGTGGTGAGCCCCAGGAAGCTGTGCGTGAAGCCCCGGAAGAGGACAGCCAGAGGGCCAAACTCAAAGCTCCTATGGTCGAGACACCTAGCGCTGAAGAAATGATTTCTACTGTTTTTATTTTTTATTTTTGGTTGTTTTTGTTTTTGTTATTTTTGTTTCAGAAATAAAAGAGTAAAGTTTCAGAAGGAAAAAGAAAGAGACAAAGAAAACACACTTCCCAAACTTAAATCAAACAAAAACGACAAACGGAAAAGAAAGCACACTTCTCAAACTAAAATAAGACAAAGGTGATAGCCGAAAGGGAAAAACACAAAACACTAGAAAATGAAAGTAACGGGCAAAAACATAAAACACCAGAAAACACGGAAAAAAAAGTAAAGTAAAGTGAAAGTTAATGTGCTCCCCCTTGAAGCGATTAGGTCAGAGCATGCCCGGGAAATTTGAAGTGGTGTTGGCTCTCTCTTATCAGCATATTTCTATTTAAACCACATCTCTGCAAGCGGATGATACCCAGCATTTCTTCCTGCAAACTCAAAGAAAAACATCAAAAAATTCAGAAGCAAAACAAATGGCATCCTCATGCACTCACCTTGATGATCTCAACCTTGACCTCTCACTTGCACCACCGAATGCCCAGATAAGGGCTCCTCCAAATCCCTGTCTTCCCAAACTCCACATATCATCACGGTACGGCCTCAAACTTTGCTGAGGTAATACCGAACTTTTTGAGGGAGTGCCGAACAGAGCAGTGCTGCTGGGCAGCATGATTGGCAGTAAACTCACATCGGCAGATCACCTGCATGTGGCACAGAGGTCCAACAAAGCTGCAGTGGAGGAGTCCCACAATTTAACGGTGCTCCATGCGGTCTCGGCTACCAATTTAGGCATGCGATTGTTGGCGAGAACACGGGAGTGTGCCGCGCTGAGCGAGGAAGTAGCTTCCTTGAAGGCTATGGTGGCGGACTCCAGAAGCGGCTCTACTGTGCCAATCAGCACGTGGAAGCACTGGAGAGAAAAAATGAGGACCATGTGGAGCTGCTGCAAATTCTGCAAGTAAGAGACAATAGAGGCATGCCATGAAGATGAAGATGAAGATGAAGTTGTTTTTTTTTTTTTTGTTGTTGTTTTTTTTGTTTTTTGAATGCGGTGTTTGAATAAAAATGTGTTTTTAACACTTAGAAATAAACTAACTAACCACACCACGTAAATAAATATATAAACTAACTTAACAAAACAAATAAAAACAAAACAAAAAAGTTCCAAATTGAATTTTTTTTTTATAAAAAATTTATTATTATTTACAACTAACTGACCACACAAAGAAAAAAAGAAAACAAAGAAATTCCAAATTGCAATTTACAAGGAAAAATAAATAAAAACTCAATTTTTAATTTTTTTTTTTTGTTTTTTTTTGTTTTTTTTTAAACACACAAATATACAAGCAACTCATGGATGACCAGTTAAGGACCTCAGAAAATACAGCCAGGGGATCCGGGAAGGTTGGAGGGGTCACAAAGGTCCCTCTTAAAACCCAAACTTCTTAGACACCGAAGGTATCGCCTAAAGAACTCCTAGACACTATATTGACGGAAGTGCTTCCTGGAGTTACCATAAGTCAGCTCATATAAAAAATCTTTTTTTTAATTTTTTTTTAATTTTTGATTTTTTTAATTTTTTATAAAAAAGAAACAGAAAAATAATAACAAGTAAAGAGAAAGGATTGAAATGCTCCCCCTTGAAGCGATTAGGTCGAGTATGGATGCATTTGGAGGTCGCGACTTCTCCCACTGCTCCACACTTCCCATTATTATGATTGAGGTTGCCATTTCTCTCCATTTTTATGAAGCTGTCATAAATTACTAAAACAAACACACAAACTTGAAACGGAATTAAAAGGATTAGGAAATAAAAAAATAAAAACTAAAAAAAGAAAAGGAAAAATCAACACTTCCATGCTTCAAAGTAACAAGCAACAAAGTAAATCAAACTAGCTTATGGAGTTCGTTCTTTCTCAAATATGATTATCCATATGGTGTGTGGTTTTAATCAAGTATTCAGAAAAAGCATTTAGCTATGGTGTTTAGTCTAAACACAAATTTCGAACCCATTAAGAACAAGAAGAACAATAAAGAACCAAGTAGAATTTAAACATGGTGTTTGTCTTCAATATCTACCCATTCATTCACTAATCAGTCCAAGAGTCATATGGTGTTTATGTAAGACTTGAAAATGTGGCCAGAGCTTGCTCTTTTGCAGTTGACAACTCTCTTTCTAGACGATTCTGAATTTCAGAGGTCACTCGTCTAGGTTGCAACGATGGTCCTCGTTCAAAGATCCTGGAACGTTGAAACGAAGACCTCAATTGTTCAAGTAATGGCCTTTTAGACATAAACTACCTGAAACAGAAAATTAGATTAATTAGAAACACTAAAAGAATAGGGTAACCTTGGGCACATAACCAGGGAAGAACTTTCGTTCAGTCCCCGGCAACGGCGCCAAAATTTGTTGTTAATATTATGTTAACTCGCAATTGTACGGGGCAATTAGTAGTATAGCAAGACAAGTACGAGGTCGTACCCACGAAGACTGAGAAGTTCCAATTAGTTATGTACGTAGATTACCGAATTCAAGAAGTTAGGAAGTTAAGTGTTAAACAGAAATTAAAGTGAGAGTGATTTTGATTGTGAAAGGAAGTGAGCAAACTGAAATTGCAAATGAAAGCAAATAAACAAGTGTAACAAAGAGTGATTTTGAAGAACTGGAAAACGGATTTGGAGACTAGGGCATTCGAATCACCATAACAATTCAACTCTGGGTTATAAGGAGTCAAGTAACAAGTCTAATTCAGATTCAAAGATTGATTCTAGCTAAAGTATGATTAGGCCATGGTGTTTGGTCCTAACCTTGTGTTCCTAATTCCCTAATTTGATCATTTGTTGTCTAACCTAAAATTAAGCATTAGGAACCCATTAAGCATAGAAGAACAATTTAAACAACCAAGCATGTATCTAATCCCTGTTGTCGAATGTCCATACATACTCTTCCTATTCATAGTTCAATTCGAATTAAAGCATGGTGTCTACTCTTAATTCAAACCAAGATAGTTAACAAACAAGTTCTGATGGTGATCAATCATTCAAACAAGCATGTTAACTTATAAGCATAATGAATAAGAACATGAATCATGAATCAAACTTGAAACTCCAAACTTATAAACCCAGAATATTCATGTTAGGTTACATCGAAGCCCTAGTTATGGATTTAGTTACTCATAATGGAAAAGAAACTAAAACAGAAATGGGAAAACATAATGAAAACCATAAGAGTAAAAGAAACCCTTTTCTGAAGTTCTTGTGGTGTCCAATGCTTCTTCAAGAGCTTCTCCACGTCTAGAATGATATATGAAGGATATGGAGGTGATTTGGGATGAGTTTGAGTGAGTGGTGGTGGCTGAGAAAGAGGAAATTCGTAGGGAAATGGAAGGGAGGTTTTCTGGAGCTGTTTTGGTGATTTGGGGCAGTTTAGAGTATCAGGCTGTGTACCTAGAGTGTATGGGGTGGATGTGTGTTTTCTGAAGCTTGAAGCCCTCTCTATTTATAGGGCTAAGAGGGAGGAACATCATGATGAATTCCAACACCATCCTTCATCATTTGCTGCAGCACCTCAGGCTTTATTCACATGGGTTCAAAGCCGTAATCAGTTGTGGCTGCCTTTTGCTGCCAAACCATGTGATCTTCTTTTGGCTGCCAACCCATGTGGTCTTCTTTTAGCTGCCAACCCATGTGGTCTTCTTTTGGCTGCCAAAGTCAGATACAGCTGGGGTGAGGCACATGGGTTAAAGGAGGTGACAAGCTCATTAGCTGGCAGCTGCAATCCTGAGCATGGTGCAACTTGATGGGACCACGGATTGGGCTTGACTTCATCAATGGATACGTTTGAGCAGTCCATCTTGGAGTTCAGAATCTCTTCTTTCCATCCACATATTATTTGGGCCAGTCCAAGTTGGGAGGAGGAAGTTAAGGCCCAAACAAATTACTAACTCAGTCTGCTGGTTTTGCCCAATTGTGCAACTTTTCTTATCCAAAGCCACCATTGCTACCTAAGGCCCAATGAACTGAATGACAAACAGAAAAGGGATTAAAAGCACAAGTTTAACTCAATAACATAACCAAATCATAAGCTAGAGAGGTACAAAATGATATACAATTATGAACTGATCAAATACCCCCAGACTTAGATTTTGCTAGTCCTCGAGCAAAACAACACAAAACAAAGTTAAAAACAAAACAAGAAGTTAACTAAACCACTTCGCAGGTAACTCGATTGCATTGAGCACATGCAACAAGCCTTTAAACCTCTAGGCATCCCTAGTAGGAGGAGTTGTGTCTCCTGAGGGTTTAACAGAAACGATACCCACAAACGCTTTCCTGACTCTACAAAACAAAGTGATTAGTAAAGCTTTGAAATCAACTAATGAAAATGAAAGAAAACTTTTGTCATACCTCCAATACCATAGAGTTGCCAAGATAGGTGATTAATCAGTGTGTAAAGTGGAAGCTATAGCTCAAAGGCACACGGCTTCAAAGCAAGCACACTCAAACCTTGAATAGAGAACATGCTTCGACTCTAATTCTCACAGATAACACTCAATCACTCAGAACCAATGGTTTAATTCTCTCAAGAAAGCAAAAGTGAGTGTAAGAAATAGAAGCACAAGTTTAGGTTAGATCTCATGAAAGGAATCAAATACTAAGAATAGAGATACACACATACTTACAGCAATCATGAATACATCCTCAAAGATCAGCTAGGTCTTTTACAAGGTTGTAATGAAAGGCTAAGGTTAGGGGAAATGGATGAATTGGAAGGAAAAACAAGTAACTTAAGAACATACCAAGGTTGCATTCTTCTTTGATCTGCAAGGTATCATTGGTTTAGTATGGCATGGCTGCAACTTGATAGTATCATCTGGCACAGACTTTATTTTTCACACCTAGATCAAATCGAAACACTTTCTCTTTATCTTTCTTATTTGCTGATTAGATCTGCTTCTTCTTTAACTTCATTGCACAGATGCATACCAATTTTTATTTAGGTACATGGCAGCAACTTCCTTGCCTCAAACGTGATCTTGGCACACCTTGGTATATTTCTAAGCTAGGGTATGGCTGCAATGGTTAAATATCTCAAATTGAGATACAAAGGTAGGGAAAATGATGAGGGTGATAGAAGAAGAAGGCTTGAAGTGTTTGGCTGCAATAGAGCTAATGGAACACACAAATGGGTAGAGTGAAAAGAAAGCATAAAGAATGGTTATGCACACATAGCCTAACATCACTTCAATGAGTTCATTCATGAGTGAGAGCAAGCACATGATATCTGCAAAAGAGAGAAATCATCCTTAGTATTCAATCAAAATGGAACAACGAGATCATTTAGAGTGAAATGAAGAAAATGAGTAGAGATGAGAAGTAGAAACACTTTAAACCCTCTCAAGAAAGCAATTAGGCTCGATATAGCTCACTAGGGTAGTCTCCACTATTCTCCTTCAAGAATTTGAGCATGGTACTTTAGCCACCAGAATTCTAAGAGCAAAAGCTTTGTGAAGTGCAAAATTCTGATATGAAAACCTCAAATAGCAGCTCCATAGTATTGATTGTATTACATTCTAAAAAAAATTAGTGACAAGAGAACGAAAATTGAAAACACAAATGGATGAGAAAATTGAGAATTGAAAACCTTCCCCCCAGACCTGAATTGAACATTGTCCCCAATGTTAAAGCAAAGTGAAGATGATTGAGAACATGTAAATAATAGGGGAAAAGTTAAGAAGAAGGTTTAGAGAAACTCCCCCTTGATGCGATAAGGCCGACCGCTACCAAGCACCTCTCTTCTTGAACACATGGGTTGCCTCCCAAGAAGCGCCTTAGTTAATGTCTTGGCAAGACATTATGTAATCAGCTAAGTTGATGGTACAAAGGGAAGTTGATCCACCACATGGCCTGCTTGAATACTAGCTGAAATTCCCTCATAGAATGGCTTTAAACGTTGTCCATTTACTTTGAAAGTTGAGCCATCTTTAGGGTTTTGAATTTCCACAGCTCCATAGGGAGAAACATTGACCACGGTGAATGGCCCAAGCCACCTAGACTTCAATTTTCCTGGAAAGAGACGCAAACGTGAGTTGAACAAAAGAACTGACATACCTTTGGAGAACTCTTTCCGTTGAATGTTTCTGTCATGGTAACTCTTGGTTCGTTCTTTGTAAAGCTTTGCATTCTCATAAGACTCATGTCTAATTTCTTCCAATTCATTGAGCTGAAACTTTCTAACATGGCCAGCCTTGTCCAGATCAAAATTCAACTTCTTGATGGCCCAAAAAGCATTGTGTTCAAGCTCCATTGGCAGGTGGCAAGCTTTCCCAAACACAAGACGATAAGGGCTCATTCCGATGGGAGTCTTATATGCAGTCCTATAAGCCCATAATGCATCATTGAGCTTGGCAGCCCAATCTTTTCTTGTATTGTTCACCACCTTCTCCAGGATATGCTTAATTTCTCTATTGCTTATTTCCACTTGACCAGAAGTTTGAGGATGATATGGTGTAGAGACTCGGTGGGTGATGTTGTACTTTTTCATGAGTGCTTCAAATGGCTTGTTACAGAAGTGGCTGCCTCCATCACTAATGACAGCCCTTGGAGTACCAAACCTTGTGAAAATATTATCCTTCAAGAACTTTAGCACCACCTTATGATCATTGGTTTTGGTGGCTATGGCTTCCACCCATTTAGACACATAATCAACAGCAACAAGTATGTAAGTATAACCAAAGGAAGATGGGAATGGTCCCATGAAATCAATACCCCACACATCGAAGAGCTCCACAACAAGTTTGTTTTCAATGGCATTTCGTTCCTGCGACTTATGTTCCCCATCCTTTGGCACCTATCACACTTAACACAAAAATTAAATGCATCTTTGAATAGAGTGGGCCAAAAGAAACCAGATTGCAGAATTTTAAGTGCTGTTTTCTTAGCTCCAAAGTGACCTCCACAAGCCAATTCGTGGCTATGCCGAAGTATGCTTTCTTGTTCTTCTTCTGGAACACATCTTCTGAATGAGTTGATCCGGGCAATGCTTGAATAAGAAAGGTTCATCCCAGACATAATGTTTCACCATGGAAAAGAACTTCTTCTTGTCCTGAGAAGTTAGATCATTTCTAAGGACACCACAAGCAAGATAATTAACAAAATCAGCATACCATGGCTCTTTGACTTGGACAGCATATAGTTGTTCATCAGGGAAAGTCTCATTCAAGGGTAGCACAGCTGCTCCTTTTTCTTCAACCACAATTCTGCTCAAATGATCAGCTACCACATTCTCACATCCCTTCTTATCTCGAATCTCCAAATCAAATTCTTGCAGCAAGAGAATCCATCTAATCAAGCGTGGTTTGGCATCCTTCTTAGTGAGCAAGTATCTAAGAGCTGCATGGTCAGAATAAACAATTACTTTAGAACCAACAAGGTAAGAACGAAATTTTTCTAAAGCAAAAACCACAGCAAGCAACTCCTTCTCTGTTGTGGAGTAGTTGATTTGAGCATCATTCAAGGTCCGGCTAGCATAATGAATCACATGGGGCAGCTTGTTCTTCTTTTGACCTAAAACTGCACCAATAACAAAGTCAGAGGCATCACACATTATTTCAAATGGTAAAGACCAATCCGGAGCTATGATAATAGGGGCTGAAGTTAGCTCCCTCTTCAAGGTAGTAAAAGCTTTCATGCAAGCTTCATTAAACTCAAAAACAGCATCCTTAGCAAGGAGATTACACAATGGCCGTGTAATGCTTGAGAAACTTTTGATGAACCTTCTATAGAATCCAGCATGACCCAGAAAGCTTCTAACTCCTTTAACAGATGTAGGGGGTGGAAGATTTGAGATGAGATCGATCTTGGCTTTATCCACTTCGATTCCCTTGCTTGAAATCACATGGCCTAGCACAATGCCTTGTCTCACCATGAAGTGACACTTCTCCCAATTCAAAATCAAATTTGTTTCCTGGCATCTTTTAAGCACTAGAGACAAGTGGTGGAGACAATTATCAAAAGAGGAACCAAAAACTGAAAAATCATCCATAAATACCTCAATGAATCGTTCCACCATATCTGAAAAGATTGACATCATGCATCTTTGGAAAGTTGCTGGGGCATTGCACAAACCAAATGGCATCCTTCTATAAGCAAATGTACCAAATGGGCATGTGAATGTGGTTTTCTCTTGGTCTTCCGGAGCAATGGGAATTTGATTATAACCTAAAAAACCATCAAGAAAACAATAGTAAGCATGGCCAGATAAACGTTCAAGCATTTGATCAATAAAAGGCAAGGGGAAATGATCTTTTCTAGTGGATGTGTTCAACTTCCTGTAATCAATGCAAACTCTCCAACCGGTGATTGTTCTTGTAGGAACTAGCTCATTCTTCTCATTCTTCACAACGGTGATTCCGGACTTCTTTGGAACAACTTGCACAGGGCTCACCCACTTAGAATCAGAAATTGGATAGATGATTCCTACATCGAGTAGCTTTAAAACTTCAGCTCTAACCACCTCTTTCATGTTGGGATTTAGCCTCCTTTGGGCATCACGGGATGGTTTGCTGTCTTCTTCCATTAAAATCCGATGCATGCACATGCTTGGACTAATTCCTTTGATGTCTGCTATGGTCCACCCAATGGCTGTTTTATGCTCTTTTAGAACTTTAATTAAGCTCTCTTCTTCATGTGCGGAGAGACCTGCAGCAATTATAACAGGGAGAGTTTCATTAGCACCCAAACATGTATATTTAAGATGATTGGGAAGAGGTTTAAGTTCTAGCTTTGGTGGGATGACAATGGATGGCTCCAATTTCGTGGATTGTGGCCCAAGAGGCTCGATTGGTGGCCTAAAGGTTGGTGGGTATGGTGGAAACACTTCTAAGGCAGCCACCACTTCTTGGAACTCCGGTTCACAAAGATCTTCCTCTTCTTGTGTTAAGACAGCTTCTAGAGCATCATTAGACTTTCTCTGCAAAATTTTGGAAGAAACCTCATCCACAACATCAATTGAAAAGCAAGAATCAAGAGAGATAGAAGGTTGAGATAGAGCATTAAGCATTTTAAATTGAACAGTTTCACCCAAAACAGTCATGGAAAGGGTGTTATCTTTCACTTTGATCATTGTATCTGAGTGGCCATGAATGGCCTGCCTAGGAGAATGGGATCAACACGATCTCCATTTGGATTGTCTTCCATGTCCATCACTACAAAATCAGCGGGGAGAATTAGTGTATTAACTTGAACTAAAATATCTTCTACAATACCTTTTGGATATTTTATAGAATGATCAGCTAGTTCAAGTCGCATTGAAGTCTTCTTCATCCCTTCTAAGCCAAGCTTTTGATATACTGAATATGGCATTAGATTGATGCTTGCTCCCAAGTCCAACATGGCTCTTCCGACCTTCTTGCCTCTAATGTTAATGGGAATGTCAAAGCTGCCAGGATCATCTAGTTTTGGTGGAAGCTTCCTTTGCAACACAGCACTTACATTCTGGTCGAAGCTTTACTCCTTCATTTGGAGCGAAATTGAGCTTGTGAGTTTTTAAGTCCTTGATGAATTTTCCATATGCAGGAATCTGTTCAATAAGATCAAGCAAAGGCAAATTGATATTAACTTTACTCAAAATATCATAAATCTCTTTAAAAGCCTTATCTTGCTTTGCTTTCTTGAGACGGCCTGGAAATGGAATTTGTGGAACATATGGAGCGGGTGGCACGTATCTATCTTCTTGAAGATGTGGTGGCACAAATTTGTCATCCCTTTTATGCAATTGGAATTGATCGGATTTCTGAGAATCTGATTTGGCCTTAGGAGCAGATTGAGAAGTTTCATGTTGTTCTCCTTCCGTAGCCATGGTCTCCTCCTCTTCATCTTCTACAATCACAACATCATTTGAAAGATTAGAATCAACTTTATTATCAATGATCTTACCTGATCTAAGCACATGAATGGCCTTGGCTTCTGGGTTCTTTGGATTGATCATAGTTTGGCTTGGCCATTTCCCAGGCTCTCTTTGAGATATTTCAGCAGCTATTTGGCCTATTTGAACTTCCAATTTGGCAATGGCAGCTTGTGTAGTTTGCTGGAAATTGGATTGGTTGATTGCCATCTGCTTAACTATATCTTCCAATGATGATGTTTGTTGTGGCTTTTGGAATGAAGGGGGATTGGCTTGATTCTGAGTATTCCTCCATGAAAAGTTTGGATGATTCCTCCAACCTGGATTATAACTTTGAGAGTATGGATCATTTCTTGGACCTTGGTTGTAGGAATTTACCACCTTAGCTTCCTCTTGCACAAATTCTGGATATGTAGCCCCAAGTGGACAAGCTATGGTAGCATGGTCATGAGCTTCACAAATGCTACACACTTCCTTAGGAGGGTTTCTTGAGTTCAATGCAAGAAGAGCATCTAGCGTTTGTTCCAGTTTTGAAATCTGCACACTAGAAGCATCATTAGAACCACTAACAACACGCTTACCTCTTGTATCCGTATGTTGGGTCTCCATTGCTATTTCCTCAAAGAGTTCGTACGTTTCTTCTGGAGTTTTGGTTTTATAAGAACCACCTGCAAAATTTGTGACAATATTATGACTAGAAGAGGTTAGTCCTTTATAAAACATACGCATTTGAAGCTTCAATGGAATCCCATTATGAGGACATTGATTGAGCAGCCCATTGAACCTCTCCCATGCTTCACAAAATGACTCGTCATCTTGTTGTGCAAATAACAAGATCTTATCCCTAAGCATGTCGGTCTTTTGCGTGGAGAAGTATTTCTCCAAGAACTTCTTTTGAATGGCAGCCCATGTGGTGAGTGATCCCGGCTTCAAAGAATTCAACCAATATTTCGCCTTATCCTTCAAAGTGTATGGAAACACTCTCATTCGAAGTTGATCTTCTGTCACTCCTGTCAAGGGAAAAGAGCTAACAACATTAAAAATATCCTTTATATGGGTTAATGGATCTTCATTAGGTAAACCATAAAAGGAAGGTAACATATTAAGATGAGAAGATTTAAGCTCATAGTTTCGAGCTACAGTGGGCAGCAAGATGCTTGAAGGAGATGTTGGAATTGTTGGGATATCAAGGTCTCCCATGAACTCATTGGCAGCCATCTCTTCTTCTTCTTGGTCTGAACTTGCTTCCGAATTTGAAAGTGAAGAACCAGGAAGTTCAGCGTGGAGAGCAAGACTTGAAAATGTGGCCAGAGCTTGCTCTTTTGCAGTTGACAACTCTCTTTCTAGACGATTCTGAATTTCAGAGGTCACTCGTCTAGGTTGCAACGATGGTCCTCGTTCAAAGATCCTGGAACGTTGAAACGAAGACCTCAATTGTTCAAGTAATGGCCTTTTAGACATAAACTACCTGAAACAGAAAATTAGATTAATTAGAAACACTAAAAGAATAGGGTAACCTTGGGCACATAACCAGGGAAGAACTTTCGTTCAGTCCCCAGGGCAACGGCGCCAAAATTTGTTGTTAATATTATGTTAACTCGCAATTGTACGGGGCAATTAGTAGTATAGCAAGACAAGTACGAGGTCGTACCCACGAAGACTGAGAAGTTCCAATTAGTTATGTACGTAGATTACCGAATTCAAGAAGTTAGGAAGTTAAGTGTTAAACAGAAATTAAAGTGAGAGTGATTTTGATTGTGAAAGGAAGTGAGCAAACTGAAATTGCAAATGAAAGCAAATAAACAAGTGTAACAAAGAGTGATTTTGAAGAACTGGAAAACGGATTTGGAGACTAGGGCATTCGAATCACCATAACAATTCAACTCTGGGTTATAAGGAGTCAAGTAACAAGTCTAATTCAGATTCAAAGATTGATTCTAGCTAAAGTATGATTAGAACAATTAGGGTGGATTCTAAAACAACACCATCTTGTCTTAGTTACTTTCTTTCTTCTTGTTTTGTTTCTTTTGTTTTCATTTTTGTTTTGTGTAGGAAAACTGAGTTGGATCATTCAATCACCAATCCCTGTGGAATCGACCTCGCACTTACATATGCTAAACTACCAACGGCTCGTGCACTTGCGAGTATCACAAGTTGAGAATGCAGCTGAATCCATTTTGGTGCAGCTGAATTGACGCAACACATGATTCCGAGTCTTCTAGAAAAAGTTATACATGTTTTGGCAACTTAAGGTCAAATTCGGCAGCATCTGCGTTACTGGGCCAAAAATCACATTTGAAGGCCTTTCCGATTTTTCCTTGAGTTGGGCTGCATATGCTTGGAAAGATAAGACAAAGAGCTTCAAGATCCATATTTTTCCAGATTTTTCAGACTGTAGCCACAAGCCCAAAACGAGCCCACAAGATGGCTGCAATACATTGTCATGCATGACATATGCATGATGAAGTGTTGTTGATTGTGGGAAAGTTTGGTGAAGCATATTCAATTCCTATAATTGAGTGGAATTTTGCAGCAGCCAAATGAGCCAAAATATGATGAAGTGGGAGTTGCAACACTAAGCCTAAAGACAAGAGGAATTGTTTTCAAATGTAATAGTGTGTTAGGTGAATTAAGTGTTGTAAGTTGGTGAAGTGAGTGTGGTAGGTAAACCTATTGTATAATTCAGATTTTCACTTCCCCTAGGCCTATAAATAGGGAAGTTCTCTAAGCTTGTAAACACACCCCAAGAGGGGGAGCTCTCAAACACTTGTCTAGAGCTCCCTTCCCTTCTCTCCCTCAAATTCTCTTAGTTTCCATTTGTAGTTCTCAATTGTTGTAACAAGATCCTTGTACTAAATCTCAAACACTTTTCATTTTCCTTTTACTAATTCTCAAACACTTACTTCTTCTCCCCCTCTCTTCTTCCAAATCTCTCAAACACTTCTTCCCTCTCTAAAGCTCTCAAACACTTACATTCCTTCTCTAAAGTTCTCAAACACAATTCCCATTCCTTCACCAAATTCTCTAAGTTCTCAAACACTTCCCAAACACCTTCTATTCTCCAAGTTCTCAAATACTTTCTTCTCCCTCCTCAAAGTTCTCAAACACATTTCCTTCCTCTTCCAAAAATCCCCAAAGCTCTCAAACACCTTCTCTTCCAAAAGTCTCCATGTCTCAAACACTTCACAAACACCTTTCTCTCCCTTCCCTAAGTTCTCAAATTCTCCAAGTTCACAAACATTCTCCAAGTTCTCAAACATCCTCCAAGTTCTCAAACACTCTCTTCCAAATTCTCAAAGTTCTCAAACACTTCCCAAAACTCCCTTCTCTTTCTCAAACACTTCTTTCTATTCTCATCCAAACTCTCCATGTTCTCAAATGCTGTACAAAACCCTTTTTGCTTCTTTTGTTTTCATTTCTATTTTGTGTAGTAAAACTGAACAGGATCATTCAATCACCAATCCCTGTGGAATCGACCTCGCACTTACATACGCTATACTACCGAACGGCTCGTGCACTTGCGAGTATCACAAGTTGAGGATGCAGCTGAATCCATTTGGTGCAGCTGAAATCTACGCAACACTTCCTCTTCTTCCCAGCTTCTTCCTAGCCCCCACTCTCCCCACCCCAAAGGCACAACCCACAATAGGTTCTAAGGCGGTTCCACCCTTGCTACACAGGAGTTTTCAAGCTGATCACTGTGGAAAAAGGGACTACAATGTAACCAGGAATCGAGGAGAGTGAGCTTTTCATACGTTGTTGATTTTGATTTTATGAAATTATTAGATATTCATCTGTGGCTGTGCAGGAGCTTGAGAACAAGAGGAAGGAGAGGGCCCAGCTTGCATATGAGAGGAAGAAGCAGTTGAACAAGCTGAGGGTGAAGGCAGAAAAGAAACCACGATGTATTTGCCGAATTTGTGTACATATATTGTGTAAATATTGATCAATATTTAACACGAAGAGATTTGCCTTTTAAGATGAAAATGTTGTTGAGGATTGAGAATTAAATTTTGTTTTGTGTTAAGAAAGATATTACCAAAATAAAAGAAAAATTAATTAATTTTAAAAAGCTATAAAAATAAGACGGCGGTTTACGAAGAAGACAAACGTATAAATTGAACAAATACGACGGTAATTTGAACTTAGGACGTGGTAAATAAACACGACAGTAGTGTTGTAGGTACCGTCGTAGTATACTCCAAAATAATAAGTCGATAAATTAATCTCTCGCGTCATGGTATATTATTTAACACGTCGTTTTTTGGTAATATACCGACGTTTATTACATTACATTATACGACGTGAATTCCATAAAATTATATGACGTGAATTCCATTAAAGAATAACCGACGTGAATTTTTAAATTACACGGAACAATGGTAAAAAATGAATAATGGTTCGATTATGATGAGGAACAGAGTTCGTTCTGGTAATGATAGACGAATAATGGTAAAAAATTTGTACGTCGTTAGTAAATTCTAAAGACAGTAGAGTTATGGATACCGTCGTAGTATTGTATAATTCAAAAGTCGATAAATTTATATTTACAGTCGTGGTAACTTAATTTAAATCGGCAAATTTTTTGGTAATTAACCGTCGTAGATTTCTTTGAATTTATGCGTCGTTGACTAAGAAAATTGGGTCGTGTTTATTAATTAGTTAACACGGCGTCTTTTTTTTATTTCGTTGTCTTTATTTTCTACGGCGGTGATTTCATAGATGCCGTCGTTGTTTTTATGTTCAGATTTTAACTCCGAAAATACCTTTGTAATAAGACGACGCTTTTTTAATTTGGTGCGTCGTGATTTAAAAATATCTATACATGTACCCTTTTTTAGGTGTTTAAAGTATGTTTCTACGACGGGTTTCTATTACCGTCGTCTTTTAAAAAACAACGATAGTTTTTTGGTATACCGTCGTTGTTTCCTGGTCGTCTTTTGCCCTTTTTGTAGTAGTGAGAGAACTGGAAGTCCAATACTTTAGGAAAAATTAGCTCATCACCTTAATAAAATAGCCCATCACTTAAGGAAATTAGCCACACTACTACAATTTAGTTAAACCACGACTCAAAATAGACGACGGTTCACTTTAAAATCGTCGTTGTGTTTCAAAAGATGACGGTTTTGTAAAACCGTCGTAATATGTCATCTTATACAACCCTAAAATGGGTTAATTTTTAAAACATGGCGCTTGTCAATTAACAAGCGTCGTCTCTTAAATAAAGCTAAACAAAAGGAGCCGATTAAGTGAATTCGCCCTCAACCTAAAATTCAGATTTCCCCCTGTTTGTGTGAAAACCTTATCTCTCCATCCTTGAAACCTCCTACGCTCTTCTCTCTCCTTCCTTGAAACCCTCTCTGAAACACTCCCTCTCTCAACTTTCTACTCCTCATACGTACCTACCAGCCATCGACGCCGTCGACCCGCAGCGCTGTCGACGCAGAGACGCCATCGATGTCGTTGACGCCATCGTCTTCTTCGCATCATTCATCACCAGCCACCATCGACGCCATCTTCATCCCAGACTTTGTCGATACTCACAAATTGATGCCGTGAGGTCGACACCACCACCAAGAAGACATACAAGCTCTTCGACAAAAAAGAAATCAGAGAGAGAGAGAGGCAAAGAGGCGACGGTCATTGTCTATCTCTCGATGGCTCTCTCTTGCCGGAGCTCTCTTTCTTGTTGTCTCTCTCTAGCATGCTCGATCTCTCTTGCTGGCTGGCTCCATGAGAGCCTCCCTTCCTCCATTCCACAGGTAATTATTTTCTATAATTTTTGAAGAATCAATTGCTATATCCCTAATATGATTTAGGGTTAAAATATTTGGGTGTGCAATTGTAAATTATCTGGGCAAATTGTTATATTTTTGTAAATATTTTCGATTTATATAGAAATTAAGGCAACTTTCTAAATTTTTTTTTTCTTTTCTGTTTTAGGGATTTATATATGTGTGAATCAGAAAGGTGAGAATCTACAAAAATATAACTTCTATCGTTATGCCCTTCTATGGTTATCGTTATACTCTTCAAAATTTTGCTTGACTTATATATGTCCCATGAACTTAGTCCCCTATTTATGAATTTGGTATCCATAAAAGGCCTTATCTCTTCAAAGCTGAAAGACTTTAACCATGAAACCCTCCCTCTTCTCTCTGCTGGTCCTCTGCCCCTGCATTGGTATTCTCTAAATTCCACAATCCTGTAAATAAAAAGTTTTTATGAGCTTCAATACTGTTCAGTTTCATTTGTACTTAATTGCTGTGTGACATTGTTGAAATGGGTTTATCCACCATTGTCTCTACATAAAGTTTTTAAGTTTGTTTAGATCATCAAGAATTCATATTTTTCTTATTATATTTCTTTAGCCTGCTGGATTGACATCTGTTATATTGATAGTTTGCACTGATCTGGTTCGTGGTGCAAAGAACAAGAGGCTCCAGGTTAAGAGACCCGTGAGAATGCCAACCAAGGTTCTGCACATTACCACCAGGAAGTCCCCTTGTGGTGAAGGTATGTTTCACTGTGTAATGTTTTTGTTGTTAACTTATGGGCAAGGCAAGATTTATGGCTTTTATGGCCATTTACTCAGAGTTGGGAGTTCTCTTGTTTGTGCCAAGTTATATAAGTAAAATTTATTGCTTACTGTGGCCTATTCATGACTGACCTTTTATTAAAGTATAGTGTCTCTGCATTTGCATTTTAAAGGGTTATGTATCTTTAAAATTTTGTTTGTGATTTACAAGTACCAACACATGGGACAGATTTGAGTTGCGTGCCCACAAGAGGGTGACCTCTTCAGCTCTCCTAATGTCGTCAAGCAAATTACTTCCATTACAATTGAACCTAGTGTGGAAGTGGAGGTTACAATTGCAGACTCTTATACTAGACGTATTTTCAGTGTGGCTGTCCTACTTAAAAATGAGCTTGTTTGTTGTGTTCTAATTTTGAATTTAAAGACTTAGTAGTTGTTGTTAATATTATGTTAACTCGCAATTGTACAGGGCAATTAGTAGTATAGCAAGACAAGTACGAGGTCGTACCCACGAAGACTGAGAAGTTCAAATTAGTTATGTACATAGATTACCGAATTCAAGAAGTTAGGAAGTTAAGTCTAAAACAGAAATTAAAGTGAGAGTGATTGTGATTGTAAAAGGAAGTGAGCAAACTGAAATTGCAAATGAAAGCAAATAAACAAGTGTAACAAAGAGTGATTTTTGAAGGGCTGGAAAACGGATTTGGAGACTAGGGCATTCGAATCACCATAACAATTCAACTCTGGGTTATAAGGAGTCAAGTAACAAGTCTAATTCAGATTCAAAGATTGATTCTAGCTAAAGTATGATTAGGCCATGGTGTTTGGTCATAAACTTGTGTTCCTAATTCCCTAATTTGATCATTTGTTATATAACCTAAAATTAAGCATTAGGAACCCATTAAGCATAGAAGAAAAATTTAAACAACCAAGCATGTATCTAATCCCTGTTGTCGAATGTCCATACATACTCTTCCTATTCATAGTTCAATTTGAATTAAAGCATGGTGTCTACTCTTAATTCAAACCAAGATAGTTAACAAACAAGTTCTAATGGTGATCAATCATTCAAACAAGCATGTTAACTTATAAGCATAATGAATAAGAACATGAATCATGAATCAAACTTGAAACCCCAAACTTATAAACCCAGAATATTCATGTTAGGTTACATCGAAGCCCTAGTTATGGATTTAGCTACTCATAATGGAAAAGAAACTAAAACAGAAATGGGAAAACATAATGAAAGCCATAAGAGTAAAAGAAACCCTTTTCTGAAGTTCTTGTGGTGTCCAATGCTTCTTCAAGAGCTTCTCCACGTCTAGAAGGATGTATGAGGGATATGGAGGTGATTTGGGATGAGTTTGAGTGAGTGGTGGTGGCTGAGAAAGAGGAAATTCGTAGGGAAATGGAAGGGAGGCTTTCTAGAGCTATTTTGGTGATTTGGGGCAATTTAGAGTATTGGGTTGATTTCTGGAGTGTTTGGGGTTGTGGGAATGTTTGGGGATGATTTCTGGATGTGTTGATGGAATGATGGAAGTGTGGAGGATGGCTGGAGTGAATTCTGTGGGGGTTGATGGTGTTTGGGGTTGTGCACTTCTCTATTTATAGGGCTAAGAGGGAGGAACATCATGATGAATTCCAACACCACCATTCCTCCTTTAATAGAACCCATAACTCTCACCTCATCTTGTCTGTGGTAGTGTGGTTGGAATCACTTTCATCCCATACTTCTTTTGCTGCTGCACCTCCAGCTTTCTTCACATGGGTTTTCTTTTGGTTGCTGGAAAACAGTTGGCAGCTGCAAACCTGAGCATGGTGCATTTGGATGGACTCACAAATTGGGCTTGGCTTCATCAATTGATATGTTTGAGTAGTCTATCTTGTAGTTCAGAATCTCCTCTTTCCAACCACAAGTGATTTGGCCCAATCCAAGCTCATATGAAAAAGATAAGTCCGAAATGAATTTGTAACTCACTCGGCTCGTTTTTGCACAATTGTGCAACTTTTCTTATCCAAAGCCACCATTGCTACCTAAGGCCCAATGAACTGAATGACAAACAAAAAAGGGATTAAAAGCACAAGTTTAGCTCAATAACATAACCAAATCATAAGCTAGAGAGGTACAAAATGATATACAAATATGAACGGATCAGTAGTGTTGTTTCCAATTTTCTTGATCTACCAAATATGAAGTCTGCACTTCCTTGAATGTGACTTTGGTAGAAGTAGTGTGATCCAGTCTCATCCAAGAGTGTACCTTGTGTCCCCAACACCCTTACTTTGCATTCCATATCCTCCAGGTACTGCAACCACTCAAGTTCTAAAATTGCATACCAATTACTTACTGAATACTATAATTTACATAATTTCAATTTTAATCTTTTCTGAAAAGTAGAACTTTATTTTTGTTAAAGCTTATAACTTCTATCTGCTTGGTTGTGAGAATTTGAAAGGTGAGTGTAGTTTGCATTTCTCCAATTCTATAGTTGTGTTGTGTTTCTCTTATTTAGTGTTGGATAATATGCTGCTGTTGGACAAAAGACCAAGCACTTGATCTCTTACTCGTAACCCATCATGTTTCTTGTATGTTTTTTTTACATGCTTGTCCTTAATTTAATTCTTTGTATAGAAAACATGTGAGTGTCTCTGCCTTGAGTCTAAATATCCAATCTTTTGTTTTGTGCTATCATGGGAAATAGGTCATGTGTGTGTTTACTTGATTAGTGGCTTAGAGACAATAGAGTGACTTCTATAATTATCTGGATTGTATATCTCACTATTACATTATTTTGGCTTGTCAAGCAATTTCCTACGCCATGGAAGTGGTTCTAAGGAAACTACTGCTAGCGTGGGGGAAGTAGTGTTGATTCAACCTGCTATTAAATGCAGGGGAAAAGTGGTGATGATGAAGGTATAACTATGTGTACATATGGAGAACTTGACTTGAAGGATAATTAGGTATAGGAATTTTGGTGTACTATTGTAATTAGGCTTGCAGCCTTAGAGTACTTTCATTTTTTAGATTTTATTGTGTTCTATTGTACTCTTGATATTCTATTTATGAAAGAAACAATTTTTGAGTATATATGTGTGGCATGGGTAATAGCATATTTGAGTATATATTTCTGATACCATTGGAAAAAAAAAAAAAAAAAGAAGCTAAAATGTAAAATTACTACGTCAATTTCTGATATAATAGACGACCGTTGTCTTTACACCTAATAGACGACAGTTCGTTAAAAAAACCGTCGTCTTTACACCTAATACACTACGGTTTTGAGTAAAAGCGTCGTCTTTACTAATAATAGACGATAGTTCTTTCTAAAAACCGTTGTCTTTACATATAATAGACGACGGTTTTAAGTAAAAGCGCCGTCTTTACGAATAATAGACGACGGGAATTTACCGTCGTGGTTTTATGCATCAAAAGATGTCGGTCGATTTCACAACGGTTGTTGTGTAGATTCAGCTGCACCAAAATTGATTCAGCTGCATCCTCAACTTGTGATACTCGCAAGTGCACGAGCCGTTCGGTAGTATAGCGTATGTAAGTGCGAGGTCGATTCCACAGGGATTGGTGATTGAATGATCCTGTTCAGTTTTCCTACACAAAATAGAAATGAAAACAAAAGAAGCAAAAAGGGTTTTGTACAACACTTGAAAACATTGAGACTTTTGGAAGAGATGAGAGATGTGTTTGAGAAAGAGAAGGGAGGAGTGTTTGGGAAGTGTTCAAGAACATGAGGGCTTTTGGAGAAGAAAGTAGAGAGGTATTTTGAGAACGTTGAGGATTTTGGAAGAGAATGGGAATTGTGTTTGAAAGCTTTGTGGATTTTGGAAGAGCATGTATTTAAAAGCTTTGAGAAGGAAGAAGAAAGTGTTTGGGAACTTAGGGAAGGGAGAGAAAGGTGTTTGTGAAGTGTTTGAGAGCATGGAGACTTTGGGAAGAGAAATGTGTTTGAAGGACTTTGAGAACTTTGTGGATTTTGGAGAATTTGAGAACTTAGAAAAGGGAGGAGAAAGTGTTTGAGAAGTGTTTGAGATAAAAAGGAAAATGAAAGTAGAATGATCTTATTACAACAATTGAGAAATACAATGGGAAACTAAGAGAATTTGAGGGAGAGAAGGGAAGGGAGCTCTAGAGAAGTGCTTGAGAGCTCCCCCCCCCTTGGGGTGTGATTACAAGCTTAGAGAACTTCCCTATTTATAGGCCTAAGGAGGTTGAAAATCTGAATTATACAATTGAATTATCTAAACACACTAACTTCACCTAACACACTACACTTAATTCACCAACTTAACCTAACACACAATTGCATTTGAAAACAATTCCTCTTGTCTTTAGGCTTAGTGTTGCATCATCCACTTCAACATCTTTCAATTCATTTGGTTGCTGCAAAATTCCACTCAATTATAAGAATTGAATATGCTTCACCAAACTTTCCCACAATCAACAACACTTCATCATGCATATGTCATGCATGACAATGCATTGCAGCCAGCTTGTGGGCTCGTTTTGGGCTTGTTTCTCCATCCATAAAATTCTGGAAAAATATGGATCTTGAAGCTCTTTGTCTTATCTTTCCAAGCATATGAAGCCCAACTCAAGGAAAAATCGGGAAGGCCTTCAAATGTGATTTTTGGCCCAGTAACGCAGATGCTGCCGAATTTGACCTTAAGTTGCCAAAACATGTATAACTTTCTCTAGAAGACTCGGAATCATGAACCGTAAAATTCTACAGAAAATATACTTCCGTATCTTTCCAATGATGTATGGCTCATTATCTGGTTCTTCTTGAGTAAGTACAGTCCAATCCGTGAAGTTGACTGATCTGCAGACACCGTTTTGAGTTAACTTGTCTCCAAAATGCAATTAGTGAGTCCTTAAGCTTATTACACTGAAACAAACACAAAACTTATTAAAAGCACAAGGTTAACTCAAAAACATAACCAAATCATAAATTAGAAGGGTACAAAATGATATGTAAATATGCACCGATCAAATACCCCCAAACCTAGATTTTGCTAGTCCTCGAGCAAAACAAAAAGAAAACAAAGAGAAAAACAAAACAAGTAGTTAAGTAGACCACTTTCGCAGGTAATTCGATTGCATTTAGCGTATACAACAAGCCTTTAAACCTCTAGGCATCCCTAGTAGGAGGAGTTGTGTCTCCTGAGGGTTTAACAAATTAGAATACCCACAAAGGTTTTTCTAACTCTACAAAACAAAATAATTAGAAAACCTATTAGAATTTGTTAGTCCTTTAAGCAAAATAACAAAAACAAAAATAAAAGCAAAAACAAAAATAAAAATAAAAACAATCACAAAACACAAAAAATCAAAATAGAAACTCAAAACAACCTTTCCGAACATTTCTGAAGAGAAATGACTCATGCACATGACTCAAAAGTTTTAACAATAAAAGCTCAATTTAGACATTATTTACAAGGCGGCAAAGTTTAAAACACAACATGCTCAAAGTGTGGTGGTGTGATAGCCAAATGCAACAAATTCCCCAATCTTAGTTTTCACACAATTTCAAAAATCATACAAAGCACAAGTTCAACTTCAAATCTCACCAAAGTTGTCCTCTCACAAATGAATCACTCGGAAGAGGGTTACAATGCAACACTCAGTTATAAACATGAGATTAGAGTTAAACCATAAAGACTTAACTCGAAATAGAAAGATGAAGAACTTGCATTAATATGATCTCAAGAAGGATGCTACACACTTAGAAAAATGAATGCAATTCATCCACATGACATTTAAGATCAATTTAGGTCTTTAGCATAGGTTGTAATGGGGCCAAGGGTGTAAGGTGAGTAAGAAATGAAGGGTATGGATAAAACAAAGTCCAAGGAACTCAAAATATAAGAGCATAAAACAATTGTTTACAAGACTTCGAATCATCACAATGAGAATTTATTTTTACATGATCAAAACTCCTTATACCTTCATTTACATTGATTCATACTCCTTTATTGAACAACCACCAATTTATTTTGAAGGCCCAAAAATGGAAATTCAATCAACCACCACTTAATCACAACTTTTCGCTTTTCTTTCACCAATTGTGTGAATATATATATTTTTTAAAGAACACCTCTTCCCAAACCTAGTATGAAAAATGGCTTAAAAAAAGAAAAAACAAAAAAACAAAAACCTGTTGGACAGATTTTACTCTATCTATTTCTCGCAAGTGCACGAACCAATTATAGTATAGGAATGCAAGCACGAGGTCGTTCCACAGAGACTTGGATGAAAGACACTTATTACTACTACTTAGACTCACAAGTAATCCTAAGACTAAACAGAATTTAAATGAGGTTGTGTTGAGTTTGTTTGGAGTAACAACTACAAAAAGGGAAAGCAAATAGCAAGTGACTGAAAACTACTAAAAGGGAATGCAAAATAGCAAGTGATCAGCAAGTAGATGTTTAGAAATTTAGAGAGAAAGGAGACAAGCACTAGGGTTTAGCTGCTCATAATGAGAAAGAAATTAAGACAGAAATGAGAAAACATAATGAATGCAATAAGAGTAGAAAAACCCCTTTTTTGAAGTTCTTGTGGTGTCCAAGGCTTCTCCAAGTGCTTCTCCACGTCTAATGCTTCTCCAAGAGCTTCCTCACTTCTAGAAGGATGTATGAAGGATATGGAGGTGATTTGGGATGAGTTTGAGTGAGTGGTGATGGCTAAGAAAGATGAAATTCGTAGGGAAATGGAAGAGAGGTTTGCTTGGGGCTGTTTTGGTGATTTGGGGCTGTTTAGAGCTTTTGGTTGATTGCTGGAGTGTTTGGGATTGTGAGAGTGTTTGAGGATAGTTTCTGAATGTGTTTGGGAAAATGATGGAAGTGTTTGAGGGAGGATGGAGTGAAGGATGGCTGAATTGTGGGGTTGTGAATCCCAGGCTTGCACACCTTGAATCTGGAAATGAATTGGTATTTATAGGGGAAGGGAGGTGAGAAATCAGAATTGAATATGGCTAATGGACTCAACACTTGCATTAGATAATCAGAAATGGGCTAATGGACTCAACACTTGCATTAGATAATCAGAAATGGTTACTCCACTAAATCCCACTAGCAGCCCTAGCTCATCCTCATGTCAGCATGACCAAGCTTCCATTCAGAAACCAATAGCTCATCCTCATGTCAGCATGACCAAGCTTCCATTCAGAAACCAATAGCTCATGCCTAGCTCACCATGACTAAGCATGCAATGAGCTCATCTTCCTCCAGCATGATGTGTAATTTGATGGGCTCACGGATTGGGCTTGGATCAATCAAATGTCGACTTTGAGCTGTCAATCTTCAAGTTCAGAATGTCATCGATCCAACCACACAAGTATTGGCCCAATCCAAGTTCGGATGAAGAAGATAAGTCCGAAATTAACTTGTAACTCAGCTCTCCAGCTTTTACACATTATTTTCACCATTTTACTTCAAATGCCTCAAGTGATACCTAGAGCTCAATAAACTGAATAACAAACACAAAAGAGGTTAAAAGCACAAGGTTAACTCAAAAACATAACTAAATCATAAGCAATAAGGGTACAAAATGATATACAATTGTGAACCGAACAATACCTTCATTTACATTGATTCATACTCCTTTATTGAACAACCACCAATTTATTTTGAAGGCCCAAAAATGGAAATTCAATCAACCACCACTTAATCACAACTTTTCGCTTTTCTTTCACCAATTGTGTGAATATATATATTTTTTGAAATGTAACACCTCTTCCCAAACCTAGTATGAAAAACACATCCCAATTAAAGCTCATAAGTTCCTTAGAAAGGTAAATATTTGTTTTTCAGGCTAAGGCGAGGAAATATAATTGGTAAATGAAAGAAAAGGTTTACATGTAGGCTCAAAATGGTTAACAATGGAAAATCGTGCATAAGCATGCATAAGGTTAGCTTGAAAGGCACAAACGATCCAAAGAGGGCCTTAATATCATTTCTTAAATGTCATGAAATCAAATTGTATAAGAATGAATGACTTTTAAGTGTTCAACCAAATCAATGAATAATGAGATCAAACAACAACTTAGATGACAAGAAATTAAGAGTATGTGTATATAATACTCATGAAATGAAGTACAAGGCTCAAAAGCTCACTTTATATGGTTGGTTATATAAGTCTAATTTATGCTTCATACAATTCTTTTGATCATGCAAATCCTTTAATTGGAAAATTATGAAACAAATGGCAAGTGTAAAGAAGGTTTCAAGCATATCATGCTAGAACAATGCCAAATTTTATTTTATAATTATTTTAATTTTAATTTTTAAGTTTTTTTTAACAATAAAAAGTTACAAAAAAAATAAAATAAAATAAAATTCAATTTTCATTTAAGTCATGCAATATTTATCACAATCTCATCATATGTGTTCGGAAAGTGACTCAAAAACAAAACAAAACAAAACAGGACCCAAAATAAAAGAAAAACAAGCAATAAATTGTTTTAATTTTTAAAAAAAAAAAATTTAGGAAAAACCAAATTTATTTGCTAAACTTCAATACCCCCAAACCTAGAAATGAACATTGTCCTCAATGTTTAAAAATTAGCCACAAACAATGTCATAACAAGAAATGAAAGGTACTAAAGTAAATAAAAAATCATAAAACACACAAGAATTAAAATACACAAATAAAATACAATAATTACAAAAATAAAAATTACAAAACAAACAAATAAAAATAAAAATGAAACAGTAAAACACTCAAAACAGTAAACCATAAAACAGATAGTCATATGCAAACTGAAACCCAAAACAAAAACAGCCCAAAGCCCAAAATGAAATTAACCCAACAACGGTAAAACCTGACCCAAAATGAAATCCGAAACCCACACGTTTCAATTTTTTTGTTTTTTTTGTTTTTTACATTTTTTTTTTCGAAGCGCGAATGCGGGATTTCTGAAAAGAGATAATGTGGTCCTTGATGTTTCGAGAGAGCGAGACACGTGTTGACAAGTAGAGACACCGTATTTTTCACAAGCGGAAATTACGGGCTAGGGAAAGGCGCAAAGACTTTGTTGAACGCGTCCGTTCAGACAAAGCAAAGTCGTGATAAATGAGTTGGGTACAATTGGAAAACGCGAAGGTTATGGGACTCAAGGACTGCTGGAGATTCAGAAAATGCTCGAGACGCTGCAATGGCTAGGGTTTGTCAAAGACTATGTCTATAAGAAGGAAAAAGAAGGGAAAACACACAAACTCAAAAACACAAAAGAGAAAAGAACAAGAAAAAGAAAAAATTGAGAAATCAAATGGCCTCTTCCTACCCATTTTCGTTGGATCTCAACCTAGCTCCACCGACTCAAACATGGGGCCAAGCAGCGGTACCAGTATGGGTACCCTACTTTGCCTCCGCAAGGGGGCCTGTGACCTGTCAATGACTCAATACTCCTGGACAACGATGTTGCCATTGGAGTTGGCAGAAATTTAGTAACTCCTAAAGATATACGTGTGTTCGGGACAAGGGATGACAACCGGGTCACGAGTGATGCCCTGGCACTGAGCGTGCAGAGTACAGCATGTGTTGCAAGTTTGGGTCATCGCCTACTGCGAAGTCCCATGAGGTAGAGATTCTGAAAGGTCAGTTAGCGGCGGAGCGAAGTATGGTTGAAGAGTGTCAGAGTGCTATAAAAAGCTTGAAACGGGAAAGGGCAATGATAGTGGAGGTGAATCGACACCAGCTAGAAGTATTACGGGACGAGAATAAAAGCCTATCAAAGATGGTAGAGTTGTATTCTCGTGACATGCGAAAGAGCAGCTGGAGGACCTAGACCGACCGGGTAAACGCAAGCAAGCAGATCGCGAGAGTAGTTATGCTCAAGCTAAGATTGCGATCTTTGGGAGCTCAAGTGGTGAGCCCCAAGAGGCTGTAAGTGAAGCCCCGGAAGAGGATAGCCAGAGGGCCAAACTCAAAGCTCCTATGGTCGAGACACCTAGCGATGTGAAGAAATGATTTCTACTGTTTTTATTTTATGTTGTTGTTTTTGTATTTTCGTTATTTTGTTTCGGAAATAAAAGAGGAAGGTTGCAGAAAGAAAAAAAAAAAAAAAAAGAAAAGACACTTCCCAACTAAAATAAACCAAAGACGACAAACGGAAAGAAAACACATTTCCCTAATTAAAATAAGACAAAGGTGATAGCCGAAAGGGAAAAACACAAAACACTAAAAAATGAAAGTAACGGGCAAAAACATAAAACACCCTAAAACACGGAAAAAAAAAAGTAAAGTAAAGTGAAAGTTAATGTGCTCCCCCTTGAAGCGATTAGGTCAGACATGCCCGGGAAATCCGAAATGGTGTTGGCTCTCTCTCATCAGCATATGCCTATTTAAACCACACCTCTGCAAGCGGATGATACCCAGCATTTCTTCCTGCAAACTCAAGGAAAAACATCAAAAAATTCAGAAGCAAAACAAATGGCATCCTCATGCACTCACCTTGATTATCTCAACCTTGAGCTCTCACTTGCACCACCGAATGCGCAGATAAAGGCTCGTCCAAACCCTGTCTTCCCAAACTCCACATATCATCACGGTACGGCCTCAAACTTTGCTGAGGTAATATCGAACTTTTTGAGGCAGGTCCGAAGGGGGAGTGCTGCTGGGCAACATGATTGGCAGTAAACTCACATCGGCAGATCACCTGCATGTGGCACAGAGGTCCGACAAGGCTGCAGTGGAGGAGTCCCACAATTTAACAGTGCTCCATGCGGTCTCGGCTACCAATTTAGGCATGCGATTGTTGGCGAGAACACGGAGGTGTGCCGCGCTGAGCGAGGAAGTAGCTTCCTTGAAGGCTATGGTGGCGGACCTCCAGAAGCGGCTCTCCGTGCCAATCAGCACGTGGAAGCACTGAGAGAAAAAATGAGGACCATGTGGAGCTGCTGCAGATTCTGCAAGTGCGAGACAATAGAGGCATGCCATGAAGATGAAGATGAAGATGAAGATGAAAATGAAGAAGAAGTTGTTGTTATTGTTTTGTTTTTTTTTGTTTTTTTTTTTTTTTTTTTAATGCGGTGTTTGAATAAAAATGTGTTTTTAACACTCAGAAATAAACTAACTAACCACACCATGTAAATAAATACATAAACTAACTTAACAAAACAAAAAACAAAAACAAAAACAAAAACAAAAACAAAAAAAAAAAAAAAAAAAAAAAAACAAACAAAGAAGTTCCAAATTGATTTTTTTTAAAAAAAATTTATTTACAACTAACTGACCACACAAAGAAAAAAGAAAACAAAGAAATTCCCAATTGCAATTTACAAGGAAAAATAAAAACTCAAATTTCAAATTTTATTTTTAAATTTTTAAATTTTTAAATTTTTTTTTTAAACACACAAATATACAAGCAACTCATGGATGACCAGTTAAGGGCCTCAGAAAAAATACAGCCAGGGGATCCGGGAAGGTTGGAGGGGTCACAATGGTCCCTCTTAAAACCCAAACTTCTTAGACACCGAAGGTGTCGCCTAAAGAACTCCTAGACACTGTATTGACGGAAGTGCTTATTGGAGTTACCATAAGTCAACTCATATGAAAAATCTTTTTGAATTTTTGAATTTTGAATTTTTAGTTTTTAAGATAAGAAAAAAAATTAAGATAAAATGAGACAACAAACCATAAATGAAAATGAACTAAGTACTCTAAACAAACTCAAACAAATGACATAAATTGTTGTACTAAAAGAAACAAACCAAGAAATAAACAGAATTTAAAGAAGAGAAAGGATTGAAATGCTCCCCCTTGAAGCGATTAGGTCGAGCATGGATGCACTTGGAGGTCGCGACTTCTCCCACTGCTCCACACTTCCCATGCTTATGATTGAGGTTGTCATCTCTCTCCATTTTTATTGAGCTATCAAAGATTGCTAAAACAAACACACAAACTTGAAAAAGAATTAAAAGGATTAGGAATGAAAACTAAAATGAAAAGGAAAAATCAACACTTCCATGTTTCAAAGTAACAAGCAACAAAGTAAATCAAACTAGTTTATGAAGTTCGTTCTTTCTCAAATATGATTATCCATATGGTGTGTGGTTTTAATCAAGTATTCAGAAAAAGCATTTAGCTATGGTGTTTAGTCTAAACACAAATTCCGAACCCATTAAGAACAAGAAGAACAATAAAGAACCAAGTAGAATTTAAACATGGTGTTTGTCTTCAATATCTACCCATTCATTCACTAATCAGTCCAAGAGTCATATGGTGTTTATGTAAACTTGAACAAGATATTTAATTAAGAGCAAGTGAAGGAAACCATAAACTAGAAATAACCAACATGCTACTTAAACCTCTTGTGTGTTGTGTAAGCTGGGACTCAAACCCAGTTCTCTTACTTGTCAAGCAATTGTCCTTGTCCGTTGGACTACAAACACAACTTGTCAATTAACGTCATTAACCTTAAAGCATGAAACTGTCTAGTTATATACAAAAAACAAAAAAAAACAAAAAAAAGTAAGGAAACCAAATAGAATCAAACAATGTTACCGATCCCGGCAATGGCGCCAAAAACTTGTTGTGTAGTCAGCGCACCAAAATTGATTCAGCTGCACCAAAATTGATTCAGCTGCATCCTCAACTTGTGATACTCGCAAGTGCACGAGCCGTTCGGTAGTATAGCGTATGTAAGTGCGAGGTCGATTCCACAGGGATTGGTGATTGAATGATCCTGTTCAGTTTTCCTACACAAAATAGAAATGAAAACAAAAGAAGCAAAAAGGGTTTTGTACAACACTTGAAAACATTGAGACTTTTGGAAGAGAGGAGAGATGTGTTTGAGAAAGAGAAAGGAGGAGTGTTTGGGAAGTGTTCAAGAACATGAGGGCTTTTGGAGAAGAAAGTAGAGAGGTATTTTGAGAACGTTGAGGAATTTGGAAGAGAATGGGAATTGTGTTTGAAAGCTTTGTGGATTTTGGAAGAGCATGTATTTAAAAGCTTTGAGAAGGAAGAAGAAAGTGTTTGGGAACTTAGGGAAGGGAGAGAAAGGTGTTTGTGAAGTGTTTGAGAGCATGGAGACTTTGGGAAGAAAATGTGTTTGAAGGACTTTGAGAACTTTGTGGATTTTGGAGAATTTGAGAACTTAGAAAAGGGAGGAGAAAGTGTTTGAGAAGTGTTTGAGATGAAAAGGAAAATGAAAGTAGAATGATCTTATTACAACAATTGAGAAATACAAGGGGAAACTAAGAGAATTTGAGGGAGAGAAGGGAAGGGAGCTCTAGAGAAGTGCTTGAGAGCTCCCCCCTTGGGGTGTGATTACAAGCTTAGAGAACTTCCCTATTTATAGGCCTAAGGAGGTTGAAAATCTGAATTATACAATTGAATTATCTAAACACACTAACTTCACCTAACACACTACACTTAATTCACCAACTTAACCTAACTCACAATTGCATTTGAAAACAATTCCTCTTGTCTTTAGGCTTAGTGTTGCATCATCCACTTCAACATCTTTCAATTCATTTGGTTGCTGCAAAATTCCACTCAATTATAAGAATTGAATATGCTTCACCAAACTTTCCCACAATCAACAACACTTCATCATGCATATGTCATGCATGACAATGCATTGCAGCCAGCTTGTGGGTTCGTTTTGGGCTTGTTTCTCCATCCATAAAATTCTGGAAAAATATGGATCTTGAAGCTCTTTGTCTTATCTTTCCAAGAATATGCAGCCCAACTCAAGGAAAAATCGGGAAGGCCTTCAAATGTGATTTTTGGCCCAGGAACGCAGATGCTGCCGAATTTGACCTTAAGTTGCCAAAACATGTATAACTTTCATGAACCGTAAAATTCTACAGAAAATAGACTTTCGTATCTTTCCAATGATGTATGGCTCATTATCTGGTTCTTCTTGAGTAAGTAAGTACAGTCCAATCCGTGAAGTTGACGTTCTGAGACACCGTTTTGAGTTAACTTGTCTCCAAAATGCAATTAGTGAGTCCTTAAGCTTATTACACTGAAACAAACACAAAACTTATTAAAAGCACAAGTTTAACTCAAAAACATAACCAAATCATAAATTAGAAAGGTACAAAATGATATGTAAATATGCACCGATCAACGGTTCAAAAACCGAATACACAACGGTGGATTACCGTTGTCTATTGTGATTTTTGTAGTAGTGCCCATTCCCTTAATGGGCTAACCCATCACTTTAGGAAGGCCCAAGCAACCAAAGAAACTGTCAGCCAACCTCCAGCACCTAGCCAGAAGCATAAACTATGTTAAAAGTCAAAATATCTATGTCTGGAGGCTGCTGGGAGGCTCCAAGCACGTGGGTAAGGAACAAGCCTCAAGGAACGACATTCAAAGGACCATGGGGTATTAGCGCGCACAGGAGAAGGGGCATCCTTCGAACCAGCACTCTTACCTATTTCTTGCTCCCACCAAGTATGGCGATAGAAAAGGGAAGGAAAAAATGAGAAGAGATAGCCAAAGATAGGAGATTATCACTGGAGCGGCTACAGGAAGATTTCTGCACCCCCAAAATCTGGTCTCTGTGTATTGGGCAGAGAAGGATTTCACAAAACAAGGATAGATTAAAGGAAGAGAAGAGAAATGAAGGGAAGACTTAGCAAAATTGGAGAGAACCCATTAGGGTTTCTTGGAAAGGAGGAGCTTCCAGTGGTTATAAAAGGGGCTATCCTCTACCCACGATGAGAACCACAACAAGAGAGCAAGCATCATCTCTCAGCTCTGAAGCCCAGCAATTTCATGCTCTATTCCTCCATCTCTTCCCATTTTCTCCTCTGGCAAGCTGTTCCAGAGCTTGACAGAGTCTTCGTCAAGCTGCCGGAAACCACTTAATAGACTCATTATACCTCTCTCTCTCTCTCTCTCTCTCTCTCTCTCTCTCTCTCTCTGTGTGTGTGTGTTCAACAAACCTTCTTAGAATCCCTATTTCTCATAAGAACTCACAGCCCTCTCTCTCTTTAATGCTAAACTCATGATTGCTTTGCTCCCATGCCACAAGCTTCTCATGCCAAGCTAAGAATTTATCTATAAGCAATCGTTATTTTTGTAAGTGAAGATAACCAGGGTGCTTCCTAAGGCTCCACCACTCTTTCTTTTCTCCATGCAAAACAAATCGGAGTAAAAGGACCACACCCAAGGGGTGTTGGCCAAAAACCCTCCAATGCCTAAGTTAGTTCAATTGATTCGTAGAGAAACAATAGCTAAAAAGGATACGAATCTCTCGTGGGGAGATGATATATTCATATTTTGCATATATAATCTATCTTTATTTGCATTGTTTTCATGTGAAATTGGTTAGTTTAATGTGCTTGGTGAAGATTTTGTAGGAAATCATACCTAGCAAGGCTTTGGAGAAAAAACTATAATTTTGGAAGCTTAAGGGATCAAAATGGGTGGAATTATCATCTCAACAAAATCTCACGAAGTCACTCTGTCATTTCATCAAACACCTAGAGTGCATCTGCTCAAGTGACAGTTTATATCCACAACTGGTCTCAGTGACCAGCGCCAGAGAGATTGCGTTAGAGAAGCTTACCATCACATTAATGCCTCTCTCATGAAGAAGAACCCAACGTAAGTTGCCGATACTGTAGAAATGGTGGGTTGCATCATTTGAGCAATTGCAAGAGATGCGAGATGACAAAATAATGAGATGGTCTGAAAGGAAAGAAAGCAATATGAATGAATTGCACTTTTGTCATCATTAAAAGCTGATTGACTTAACAATTGTGAAACAATCACAATTGTTGGTTACCTTTTTGATTGAGCCACCATGGTTAGCTACTTTTGGAGCAAAGCGTGGGTATCGGCTGGACCCTTGAGCATACTTTCCTATTTTCCTGTAAAACCCCAAGGCCAATTCCTTCTTTGACTTGAAGCCGCATGTAACTTCCTTTTGAGAATAGGTATTGGTTTTTCTAATACATTCCTATTTTTCCTTTCCTTTCCTTCCTAAATAAATATTATCTTCCTTATTTTTGGAGGAGTCCCTTGGCCTATAAATACAAAGCTTTAACCTAATAGCCAGGATCTTTTTTCCACCATCGTCTTCTCTACCATATTTTTCCACCAACTTTCATACAACCGGAGAAATATCAGAGGAAGCCAAGATTTTGCTGCTGCATTATTTGAGGAGCTTTTGAAGGTGTTCCTGTGAAGATTCTGAAGATCAAGTCCATATGCCAAATTGGTTTTATGACAATAATTCTCTTGTTTATATTTTCTTATGTCATGAACTAATTTCCCTTGCTAGGGCTACGATGTAGCCTAACCATGAATACTTAATTTTTATAGTTATATTAATTCCTTATTATTATCCCATGTTGAGTATTTGTTACTATTCTTAATGATTTAAATATCTAGCTAATATTTAATTGATGATCCAAGCGGAGACCGAGAGGAGATGTTTGGTGTTTGCTTCTTGTAACAAATACCATGACTTGAATGAGTGCCCGAGAGGGACTAACATGACTCATGCAGTTTTCTTGTAGGTTCTCATAGAACTTAATGGGTTCTTGGTTTTCTAAATCCGTTGCTCGAGAGAGAATGGGCTGTTAATTGAGAATACTTTTGGTTGAGCCCGAGAGGGGATATCGAATGAATTAGGAGAAACCAACTGTCAACAGGGATAGTAATTAGGGTTAACTGGCTATAAGAATTAAGTAGAATTGGTTATGGTGAAATCAGATGCTCTAGTGTCTCATCATCTTAATTTTCTATCGTTAATTAAATTGTTATTTTTCATAATTGTTTTAGTTTTCTTGAATCAATCAATCTTCTTAATTAACTGTTCAAATAAACTTCTGAATTAATCATAATTGGTAGTTAATAGGAAATTACAGTCTTCGTGGGAACGACATTCTACTTATTTCTATATTACTTGTACGAATTGTGCGCTTGCAATAATTACACAACAAGTTTTTGGCGCCGCGGCGGGGACGTTTTATTTTCTATTAATATCAATATATTTTAATTCTGAGTTTAATTTGAATTTCTTCTTTTTGTTTCAGGTACTTTGATCCGTGTATGCACCGTTCTCGTACCCTAGAACTCATACCACTTGACCCAGAAATTCGAACGTACGTTTCATAAGCGGAACAAAGGAAACAAAAAGCACACTTTGGTGGAACCTAACAGATCATGTCTAGTGATCGGTGCATAAATTACATATCATTTTGTACCCTTTTAGCTTATGATTTGGTTATGTTTTTGAGTTAAACTTGTGCTTTTAATTTGTTTTGTGTTTGTTTCAGTGTTTTAAGTTTGAGACTCAATAAATGCATTTTGGAGACAAATTAGCTCAAAACAGTGTCTGCAGATCAGTCAACTTCACGGATTGGACTGTACTTACTCAAGAAGAACCAGATAATGAGCTATACATCATTGGAAATATACGGAAGTCTAGTTTCTGTAGAATTTTACGGTTCATGATTCCGAGTCTTCTAGAGAAAGTTATACATGTTTTGGCAACTTAAGGTCAAATTCGGCAGCATCTGCGTTACTGGGCCAAAAATCACATTTGAAGGCCTTTCCGATTTTTCCTTGAGTTGGGCTGCATATGCTTGGAAAGATAAGACAAAGAGCTTCAAGATCCATATTTTTCCAGAATTTTCAGACTGGATCCACAAGCCCAAAACGAGCCCACAACCTGGCTGCAATGCATTGTCATGCATGACATATGCATGATGAAGTGTTGTTGATTGTGGGAAAGTTTGGTGAAGCATATTCAATACATATATTTGAGTGGAATTTTGCAGCAGCCAAATGAGCCAAAAGATGTTGAAGTGGATGATGCAACACTAAGCCTAAAGACAAGAGGAATTGTTTTCAAATGCAATTGTGTGTTAGGTTAAGTTGGTGAATTAAGTGTAGTGTGTTAGGTGAAGTTAGTGTGTTTACATAATTCAATTGTATAATTCAGATTTTTAACCTCCTTAGGCCTATAAATAGTGAGGTTTCCTAAGCTTGTAAACACACCCCAAGGGGGGGAGCTCTCAAGCACTTCTCTAGAGCTCCATTCCCTTCTCTCCCTCAAATTCTCTTAGTTTCCCTTTGTAGTTCTCAATTGTTGTAATAAGATCATTCTAGTAAATTTTCTTTCTCCTACATTCTCCAAACACTTCTCTATTCTCTTACAAACATTCTCAAAGTCCTCAAACACTCTCTTCCAAAATCCACAAAGTTCCCAAACACCACTTTCCTTACTCTTCCAAATTCCCCATGTTCTTAAACACATTCCCTTCCAAATTCTCAAAGTCCTCAAACACTTCTCCCATTCCTTCATCAAATTCTCAAACACTTTCCAAACACTTTCTTCTCCCTTCTCAAAGCTCTCAAACACATGCTCTTCCAAAATCCACAAAGTTCTCAAACACCACTTTCCTTTCTTCTCCAAAAGTTTCCATATTCTCAAACACTTTCCAAACACTCCTCCCTTCTCTTTCTCAAACACATCTCTCCTCTCTTCCAAATTCCCAATGTTCTCAAACCTTCTCTTCCAAAATCCTCCAAGTTTCCAAACACTTTCTTCATCAAATTCTCCAAACACTTTCTCAAACAATTCTCTACTTCTACTTTCTTCTCCAAAAAGCCTCCATGTCCTCAACCACTTTTCCCAAACACTTCTCCTTTCTTCCTCAAAGTTCTCTAAGTTTCCTTAATGTTTTCTTAGTTGTAATTTATTTTTCTTGTAATGTACATTCTTTCTTCTTGTTTTGTTCTTTTGTTTTTATTTCTATTTTGTGTAGGTAAATTGAATTGAATCATCCAATCACCAATCCCTGTGGAATCGACCTCGCACTTACATACGCTAAACTACCAACGGTTCGTGCACTTGCGAGTATCACAAGTTGAGGATGCAGTTGAACCGATTTTGGTGCAGTTGAATCTACGCAACAAGTTTTTGGCGCCGTTGCCGGGGATCGGTAACATTGTTTGATTCTATTTGGTTTTCCTACTTTTTATTTATTTTTATCTTTTTTATAACTAGACAGTTTCATGTTTTAAAGTTAATGGCGTTAATTGACAAGTTGTGTTTGTAGTCCAACGGACAAGGACAATTGTCTAATAAGCAAGAGAACTGAGTTTGAGTCCCAGCTTACACAACACCCAAAACACAAAAAAAGGTTCAAGTAGCATGTTTATTATTTCTAGTTTATGGTTTCATTCACTTGCTCTTAATTAAATATCTTGTTCAAGTTTACATAAACACTATATGACTCTTGGACTGATTAGTGAATGAATGGGTAGATATTGAAGACAAACACCATGTTTAAATTCTACTTGGTTCTTTATTGTTCTTCTTGTTCTTAATGGGTTCGGAATTTGTGTTTAGACTAAACACCATAGCTAAATGCTTTTTCTGAATACTTGATTAAAACCACACACCATATGGATAATCATATTTGAGAAAGAACGAACTTCATAAGCTAGTTTGATTTACTTTGCTGCTTATTACTTTGAAGCATGAAATTGGACGTGTGTTGATTTTCCTTTCCATTTTAGTTTTTATTTCCTAATCCTTTAATTCTGTTTCAAGTTTTCTGTGTTTGTTTTAGCAAGTAATGTCAGCTTAATAAAAATGGAGAGAGATGGTAAACTCAATCATAAGAATGGAGAGTGTGGAGTAGTGGGAGAAGTCGCGACCTCCAAATGCATCACGCTCAACCTAATCGCTTCAAGGGGGAGTATTCCAATCCTTTCTCTTTAGTTGTTTTGTTATTTCAGTAATTTTAATTTTCTATTTCTTTTATTTAAAAAAAAAATTAAAAATATTTTTTATATGAGCTGACTCGTGGTAACTCCAGTGAGCGTCTCCGTCAAATAGTGTCTAGGAGTTCTTTAGGCGACACCTTCGGTGTCTAAGAAGTTTGGGTTTTAAGTGGGACCTTTGTGACCCCTCCAACCTTCCCGGATCCCCTGGCTGTATTTTCTGAAGCCCTTAACTAGTCATCCATGAGTTGCTTGTATATTTGTTTGTTTTTTTTAAAAAAAAAAAATTAAAACAAAATTTGAAATTTGAAATTTGAGTTTTTATTTTTCCTTGTAAATTGAAATTTGGAACTTCTTTGTTTTTTTTCTTTGTGTGGTCAGTTAGTTGTAAATAATAATAAAATAAAATAAAAAATCAATTTGGAACTTCTTTGTTTTCTTTGTTTTGTTTTGTTAAGTTAGTTTATGTATTTATTTACGTGGTGTGGTTAGTTAGTTTATTTCTGAGTGTTAAAAACACATTTTTATTTCATTCAAACACTGCAAACAAAGAAAAAAAAGTTAAAAAGTTAAAAAACAAAAAAAACATTCAAATAAATTAAAAATAAAAACAACATCTTCATCATCTTCATCTTCATCTTCATGGCATGGCTCTATTCTCTCTTACTTGCAGAATCTGCAGCAGCTCCACATGGTCTTCATTCTTTCTCTGCAGTGCTTCTACGTGCTGATTGGCACAGGAGAGCCGCTTCTGGAGTCCGCCACCATAGCCTTCAAGGAAGCTATTTCCTCGCTCATCGCGGCACACTCCCGTGTTCTCGCCAGGAAACGCATGCCCAAATTGGTAGCCGAGACCGCGTGGAGCACAGTTAAGTTGTGGGACTCCTCCACCGCTGCCTTGTCAGACCTCTTTGCCACATGCAGATGATCTGTCGATGTGAGCTTGCTGCTAATCATGCCTCCCAGGAGCAGCCCTGCTCGTTCGGCACCGCCTCAGAAAAGTTTGGTATTGCCTCAGCAAAGTTTGAGGCTGTACCGTGATGATATGAGGAGTTTGGGAAGACATGGTTTGGACGACCCCTTATCTGCGCATTCGGTGGTGCGAGGGACAATTCAAGGTTGAGATCATCAAGGTGAGCGCATGAGGATGCCATTGTTTTGTTTCTGAATTTTTTGATGTGCTTCTTTGAGTTTGCAGGAAGAAATGCTGGGTATCATCCGTTTGCCGAGGTGTGGTTTAAATAGACATATGCTGATGAGGGTGCCAACACCATTTCGGATTTCCCGGGCATGCTCAACCTAATTGCTTCAAGGGGGAGCACCTTTACTTTAATTTTCTCTTTTTTATTTTCTCCGTGTTTTCTGGTGTTTAATATTTTTGCCCGTTACTTTCATTTTCTAGAGCTTTGTGTTTTTGCTTTTTCCTTTCGGCTATCATCTTTAGTTTATTTTAGTTAGGGAACTGTGCTTTTTTTTCCGTTTGTCGTCTTTGTTTGATTTAAGTTTGGGGAAGTGTGTTTTCCTTTTTCTTTTTACTTTATTTTATTTTTCTTTATTCATTGTTTTTCTTTTTAATTTAAAATTAACTTGTTTTTTTTGTTTGACAGGTTTCTTAAGAATTTGGTTAGAAGAGACAAAATTAAAGATGCGTCTTGGACACCTGGTGCAAGAATCCCATCTCTTCTTTTAAATTCTTGTTTGAATTCCGTGATTATTTCAGTTTTTGTTAATTTTTTTTATTTATTTATTTTTGTAGTATAATTTAAAACTCATAGGATATTCTTTGAAGGAGCTAAACTTTTGGTAACTCCAGGAAGCAACCGCAGTCTATCCAGTGTCTAGGAGTTCTTTAGGCGACACCTTCGGTGTCTAAGAAGTTTGGGTTTTAAGAGGGACCATTGTGACCCCTCCAACCTTCCCGGATCCCCTGGCTGTGTTTTCTGAGGCCATTAACTGGTCATCCTTAAATTTTTCTCTTAAAAGAAAAAGCAGTTACTTGTGTGTTTACTTAACTAAAAATAAAAATGCATGTTTGGGTTTTCATGTTTTTGTTTGATCGTCGTTCTTTAAATTTAAGGTTATTCGTGTCTTTGAGATAACATAACGTTTTTATTTCCCAATTAAAAAAAACGCACATACATTTTTAAAATTAAAAATAAATAAATAAAAACAGAAATCATTTCTTCTTGGCGCTCGGTGTCTCGACCATAGGAGCTTTTAGTTTGGCCCTCTGACTGTCCTCCTTCGGGGCTTCACGCACAGCCTCTTGGGGCTCATCACTTGAGCTCCCAAAGATCGCAATCTTAGCTTCAGTATAACTTTTCTCGCGATCTGGTTTCTTGCGTTTACCCGGTCGGTCTAGGTCCTCCAGCTGTTTTCGCATGTCGCGAGAGTACAACTCTACAATCTTTGTTAGGTTTTTCTTCTCTTCCCGCAACACTTCTAGCTGGTGTCAATTCACCTCCACTATCCTTGACCGCTCCCTTTTCAAGCTTTTTATAGCACTTTGACACTCTTCAACCATCCTGTGCTCCGCCGCTAACTGACCTTTCAGCACCTCTACCTCATGGGACTTCGCAAGTAGGCGATGAACCAAACTTGAGACACATGCTGTACTCTGCATGCTCAGTGCCAGGGCATCACTCATGACCCGGTTGTCATCCCTTGTCCCGAACACATGTATATCTTTAGGAGTCACCAAATTTCTACCAACTCCAATGGAAACATCGTTGTCCAGGAGTATTGAGTCATTAACAGTCACAGGCCCCGTGCGGAGGCAAAGTAGGGCATCCATACTGGTGCTACTGCTTGGCCTCGTGTTTGAGTCGGTGGAGCTAGGTTGAGATCCAACGAAAAGGGGTAGGAAGAAGCCATTTGATTTCTCACTTTTCTTTTTCTTTTTCTTGCTTGTTTTCTCTTTTGTGTGTTTTTGCGTTTGTGGTTTTCCCCTTCTTTTTCTTTCTTATAGATGTAGTCTTTGACAAACCCTAACCATTGCAGCGTCTAAGCATTTTCTGAATCCCCAAGCGTTCCTCGAGTCCCACGACCTTCTCACTTTTCAACCGTTTCCAACTCATTTGTCACGACTTGCTTTGTCTGAACGGACGCGTTCAGGAAGTCGTCGCACCTTTCCATGGCCCCGTAATTTCTGCTTGTGGAGTCTGCGGCGCCTCTATGCGTCGACACGTGTCTCGCCCTGTCTGTTGGTCCCTTACACTCGCAGAGACGAAATTAGGACCCATGTTTCAGAATCCAATTCACGTTTGATCTTAAATTAAAAAATTATAATTAAAATTAAAACATGTGGGCTTCAGATTTCAGGTTGGGTTGGGTTTTACTGTTGTTGGGTTAATTTCATTGTGGGCTTTGGGCTTTCAATTGTTTGGGTTTCAGTTTGCGTAAGACTATCTGTTAGGGCTTACTGTTTTGAGTGTTTTACTGTTTCGTTTTTTTTTATTTTTTATTTTATATTTTATATTTGTTTGATTGTTTTGTAATTTTTATTTTGTAATTGTTTTATTTTATTTTTGTATGTTTTGTGATTTTTTATTTGCTTTAATACCTTTCATTTGTTGTTATGACATTGTTTGTGGCTAATTTTTAAACATTGAGGACAATGTTCATTCTAGGTTTGGGGGTATTGGAGTTTAGCATGTATTATTTTTTTTCTTAATTAAAAAAAAATTAAAAATTGTTGTTTTTCTTCTATTTGAGTATTGTTTTGTTTTTGAGTCACTTTCCGAACACTTATGATGAGATAGTGATAAATGTTTGCATGACTTAAATAAAAATTGGATTTCATTTTATTTTAGTGTTTTTTTTTTCTTTATTAAAAAAAAAAAAAAAAAATTGGCATTGTTCTATCATGATATGTTCGAAACCTTTGCACTTGCCATTTGTTGCATAATTTTTCAATTAAAGGATTTGCATGATGTAGAGAATTGTATGAAGCATAAATTAGACTTATATAACCAACCATATAAAGTGAGCTTTTGAGCCTTGTCCTTCAATTCATGAGTGTTATATACATGTACTCTTATTTTCTTGTCATCAAAGTTGTTGTTTGATCTCATTATTCATTGATTTGGTTGAACACTTAAAAATTCATTCATTCTTGTGCAATTTGATTTCATGACATTTAAGAAATGATATTAAGGCCTTCTTTGGATCGTTTGTGCCTTTCAAGCTAACCTTATGCATGCTTAAGCATGATTTTCCATTGTTAACCATTTTGAGCCTACATGTAAACCTTTTCTTTCATTTAACCAATTTTATTTCCTCGCCTTAGCCTGAAAAACAAAGATTTACCTTTCTAAGGAACTCATGAGCTTTAATTGGGATGTGTTTTTCATACTAAGTTTGGGAATGGGTGTTACATTTCGAAGGAAAAAAAAAAAATTCATACAATTAGTGAAAGAAAAGAGAAAAGTCAAGTGGTGGTTGATTGAAAATTTCATTTTTGGGCCTTCAAAATAAATTGATGTTTGTTCAATTAAAGGAAAGGAGTATGAATCAATGTAAATGAAGGTATAAGGAGTTTTGATCATGTAAAAGAAAAAAAAATCTAATCGTGATGATTCGAAGTCTTGTAAACAATTATTTTATGCTCTTACATTGCGAGTTCCTTGGACTTTGTATTATCCTTACCCTTCATTTCTTACTCACCTTACACCCTTGGCCCAATTACAACCTCTACTAAAGACCTAAATTGATCTTAAATGTCATGTGGTTGAATTGCATCCATTTTCTTACTTTTAAGTGTTTGGCATCCTTCTTGAGATCATATTAATGCAAGTTCTTCATCTTTCTATTTCGAGTTAAGTCCTTATGGTTTAATTCCATTCTCATGTTTATAACTGAGTGTTGCATTATAACCCTCTTCTGAGTGATTCATTTGTGAGAGGACAACTTTGGTGAGATTTGAAGTTGAACTTGTGTTTTGTATGATTTTTGAAATTGTGTGAAAACTAAGGTTGAGAAATTTGTTGCATTTGGCTATCACACTACTACACTTTGAGCATATTATGTTTTGAACTTTGCCGCTTTGTGAATAATGTCCAAAATTGAGCTTTTATTATTAAAACGTTTAAGTCATTTCTCTTTAGAAAATGTTCGGAAAGATTGTTTTGAGTTCGTTTTATTTTTTTTGTTTTTTGTTTTGTTTTTGTTAATGTATTTGCGTTTGTATTTGTTTTTTGTTTTGCTTAAGGACTAACAAATCTAATAAGTTTTCTAACCATTTTGTTTTGTAGAGTTAGAAAAACGTTTGTGGGTATTTGATATCTGTTAAACCCTCAGGAGACACAACTCCTCCTACTAGGGATGCCTAGAGGTTTAAAGGCTTGTTGCATACGCTAAATGCAATCGAGTTACCTACGAAAGTGGTTTAATTAACTTCTTGTTTGTTTTTATCTTTGTTTTCCTTTTGTTTTGCTCGAGGACTAGCAAAATCTAGGTTTGGGGGTATTTGATCGGTGCATAAATTACATATCATTTTGTACCCTTTTAGCTTATGATTTGGTTATGTTTTTGAGTTAAACTTGTGCTTTTAATTTGTTTTGTGTTTGTTTCAGTGTTTTAAGTTTGAGACTCAATAAATGCATTTTGGAGACAAATTAGCTCAAAACAGTGTCTGCAGATCAGTCAACTTCACGGATTGGACTGTACTTACTCAAGAAGAACCAGATAATGAGCTATACATCATTGGAAAGATACGGAAGTCTAGTTTCTGTAGAATTTTACGGTTCATGATTCCGAGTCTTCTAGAGAAAGTTATACATGTTTTGGCAACTTAAGGTCAAATTCGGCAGCATCTGCGTTACTGGGCCAAAAATCACATTTGAAGGCCTTTCCGATTTTTCCTTGAGTTGGGCTGCATATTCTTGGAAAGATAAGACAAAGAGCTTCAAGATCCATATTTTTCCAGATTTTTCAGACTGGAGCCACAAGCCCAAAACGAGCCCACAACCTGGCTGCAATGCATTGTCATGCATGACATATGCATGATGAAGTGTTGTTGATTGTGGGAAAGTTTGGTGAAGCATATTCAATACATATATTTGAGTGGAATTTTGCAGCAGCCAAATGAG
The DNA here is from genome assembly GCA_018703695.1 of Prunus fruticosa. Classification (NCBI taxonomy): domain Eukaryota; kingdom Viridiplantae; phylum Streptophyta; class Magnoliopsida; order Rosales; family Rosaceae; genus Prunus; species Prunus fruticosa. Next base: position 22,878,549 of record CM031919.1, on the reverse strand, counting down.
CCAAAAGATGTTGAAGTGGATGATGCAACACTAAGCCTAAAGACAAGAGGAATTGTTTTCAAATGCAATTGTGTGTTAGGTTAAGTTGGTGAATTAAGTGTAGTGTGTTAGGTGAAGTTAGTGTGTTTACATAATTCAATTGTATAATTCAGATTTTTAACCTCCTTAGGCCTATAAATAGTGAGGTTTCCTAAGCTTGTAAACACACCCCAAGGGGGGGAGCTCTCAAGCACTTCTCTAGAGCTCCCTTCCCTTCTCTCCCTCAAATTCTCTTAGTTTCCCTTTGTAGTTCTCAATTGTTGTAATAAGATCATTCTAGTAAATTTTCTTTCTCCTACATTCTCCAAACACTTCTCTATTCTCTTACAAACATTCTCAAAGTCCTCAAACACTCTCTTCCAAAATCCACAAAGTTCCCAAACACCACTTTCCTTACTCTTCCAAATTCCCCATGTTCTTAAACACATTCCCTTCCAAATTCTCAAAGTCCTCAAACACTTCTCCCATTCCTTCATCAAATTCTCAAACACTTTCCAAACACTTTCTTCTCCCTTCTCAAAGCTCTCAAACACATGCTCTTCCAAAATCCACAAAGTTCTCAAACACCACTTTCCTTTCTTCTCCAAAAGTTTCCATATTCTCAAACACTTTCCAAACACTCCTCCCTTCTCTTTCTCAAACACATCTCTCCTCTCTTCCAAATTCCCAATGTTCTCAAACCTTCTCTTCCAAAATCCTCCAAGTTTCCAAACACTTTCTTCATCAAATTCTCCAAACACTTTCTCAAACAATTCTCTACTTCTACTTTCTTCTCCAAAAAGCCTCCATGTCCTCAACCACTTTTCCCAAACACTTCTCCTTTCTTCCTCAAAGTTCTCTAAGTTTCCTTAATGTTTTCTTAGTTGTAATTTATTTTTCTTGTAATGTACATTCTTTCTTCTTGTTTTGTTCTTTTGTTTTTATTTCTATTTTGTGTAGGTAAATTGAATTGAATCATCCAATCACCAATCCCTGTGGAATCGACCTCGCACTTACATACGCTAAACTACCAACGGTTCGTGCACTTGCGAGTATCACAAGTTGAGGATGCAGTTGAACCGATTTTGGTGCAGCTGAATCTACGCAACATCTAGTGGGGGAATTTGGCCCCCAGCTGGCAACTCCTTCAGCGATCCGACGTCCGGCTATTGCACCCAACAATTTTGAGATCAAACCAGCCATGATCACCATGCTGGAGAATTCATCTGTATTTTGTGGTCTACCGAATGAAGATCCCAACATCCATCTTGCGATATTTTTGGAGATTTGTGATACGTCCAAGTTCAATGGAGTAACTGACGATGCGAATCCGTTTAAGGCTATTCCCCTTCTCCTTGAAAGATAAATCCAAGCTTTGGTTACTGTCACAGCCACAAGACTCCATTCGTACTTGGGATGATTTATCTAAGAAATTCCTTGCTAAATTTTTCCCACCAGCCAAAACTGCAAAATTCCGACAAGATATCATGTCATTCGCTCAATATGATAAGGAACCTCTATATGAAGCCTGGGAACGATTCAAAGACTTATTGCGCAAGTGTCCTCACCATGAGCTACCAACCTGGATTCAAGTTCAGACTTTCTACAATGGGTTGAGTCAAACAAGTAGGACACTAGTTGATGCAGCTGCTGGAGGGGCTTTAATGGCAAAAACGGCTACCGAAGCATTTGAATTATTGGAGACCATGGCATCCAACAACTACCAATGGCCAAGTGAGAGAATGAATCTGAAGCCAGCTGGGGTCTTGGAAGTCGATGCTATGACTTTGTTAACAGAACAAATTTCTAACCTTACTAAAAAAGTTGATTCTTTAAGTGTTAATGCTATAAACACTAGTACTAATTTTGGTTGTGAACTTTGTGCAGGCCCTCATCCAAGTTTAGAGTGTACCACAGGGAACCCATCTGCGTTTGCTGAGCAAGTCAATCAAGTTGGAGAATTTAATCGACAAAGGAATAATCCTTATTCCAATACATACAACCCGGTTGGCGAAACCATCCGAATTTTTCATGGACCAATACTCAGAATGTGCAAAGACCACCACCTAGCTTTCCGGCTCAAGAGAAGAAAATAAATTTGGAAGACGCACTTACTCAGTTGACTATGTCTACCAACCAATTCATGACTGAAACAAAAACCCAATTTCAGAATCAGCAAGCTTCTATTCAGAATTTGGAGGTGCAAGTTGGCCAATTAGCTAATGTTATAAGTGGAAGAAACCAAGGAGTATTTCCAAACCAACCTGAAGTTAACCCGAAAAATCAAGAACAAGCAAAGGCAATCACTCTTCGTAAAGGGAAGCAAGTAAATACAGGTTCAACTTGGAACAAGAAGCATTAGAGAAAGAAAAAGAAGCTAAGAAGTCTGCAGCTGAAATGGGGCATGCATTTTCACCACCAATCACCACCACAGAAAAATCCCAAGAAGAAGAAAATTCTATACCAATTCCTTCTCCTCAATTGAAGCCATATGTCCCACAAATCCCTTTTCCGCAGAGGTTGAGAAAAAATAAAGTTGATGGGCAGTTTGCAAAATTCTTGGAGATGTTCAGAAAGCTACAGATCAACATTCCTTTTGCTGAAGCTTTGGAACAAATGCCAAGTTATGCAAAATTCATGAAAGACATTCTCTCCAAGAAGAGGAAATTTGGAGAGCACGAGAAAATCCAACTAATAGAAGAGTGCAGTGCCATCCTACAACGGAAGCTTCCACCAAAACAAAAAGATAGAGGGAGTTTTAAAATTCCATGCACTATTGGAAATAATTTCTTTGAAAGAGCTTTATGTGATTTGGATTCTAGCATTAACTTACTACCTTTATCTGTTGCTAAAAAGATTGGTATTGGTCAAATTAAACCCACTACCTGTTTCTTTGCAGATGGCGGACAGGTCAATCACATACCCAGATGGAATTATAGAAGATGTTCTAGTAAAGGTTGATACACTTATATTTCCGCGGATTTTCTGGTTTTGGATATGGAAGAAGATTCTGACATGCAGCTAATTTTGGGCCGCCATTCTTGATTACTTCACGCACTCTGATTGACGTAGAAGAAGGGTTACTAACTTTGAGAGTTGGGAATGAAAAAGCAACATTCAAAGTTTTTGAAGCAATTAAATTTCCAAGAGAAGCGGAGGATTGTTTTCACATGGAATTAATTGATGAAATTGCTTCAGACACATTTAACAAGGAGAATCCGAGACATCCATTGGAATCTACATTGGTCCATGCTGCTACCTCCCAAGATGACAACCCCATGGTTGCTGAATATGCCTTATATTTGGATGCATCACAACCATACCATCCAAGGCAAAGGAATCAGTTCGAACCACTAGGAGCAGCACCTCCTACGGCTGCACCTTCTGTGATTGCTGCACCTACACTTACTCTGAAGCCATTGCCAACACATTTGAGGTATGCTTATTTGGGAACTTATGAAACTTTACCAGTTATTATTGCTGCAAATTTGAGTGAAACTGAAGAAGAAAAAGTATTACGAGTTTTGAGAAAACATAAGACTGCAATTGGGTGGACAATCGCTGACATCAAGGGTATTAGCCCTTCTATGTGTATGCACCGAATACTAATGGAAGAGGAGCATAAGCCATCCGTGGAGCATCAACGCCGATTGAACCCCAACATGAAAGAAGTGGTTCGTGCAGAGGTATTAAAATTGCTTGATGCAGGTATTATTTACCCTATATCTGATAGTAGTTGGGTAAGTCCTACACAGGTTGTGCCAAAGAAAGGAGGGATGACTGTTGTGAAAAATGAAAATAATGAGTTAGTCCCAACAAGAACTGTTACAGGATGGAGAGTCTGCATAGATTACAGGAAATTGAATTCTACAACCAGAAAAGATCACTTCCCGCTACCTTTTATTGATCAGATGCTAGAAAGACTTGCTGGGCATGCCTATTACTGTTTCCTAGATGGATACTCAGGATATAATCAAATCCCTATCGCGCCTGAAGACCAAGAAAAAACGACATTTACATGTCCATTTGGCACTTTTGCCTATCGTCGTATGCCTTTTGGGTTATGTAACGCTCCAGCCACTTTTCAGCGTTGCATGATGAGCATTTTCTCTAACATGGTGGAGCGATTTATTGAGGTATTTATGGATGACTTCTCTGTTTTCGGTTCATCTTTTGATTCTTGTTTGGATAATTTGGCATTGGTGTTGGCAAGATGTGAAGAAACCAATTTAATTCTTAATTGGGAAAAATGCCAGTTTATGGTACAAGAAGGAATTGTGTTGGGGCATAAAATTTCAGCAAGAGGTATTGAAGTTGATCGTGCAAAAATTGAGACCATAGAAAAGCTGCCACCTCCCTCTCCAGTGAAAGGAATTCGAAGCTTCCTGGGACATGCTGGGTTTTATCGTCGATTTATAAAGGATTTCTCAAAAATTACAAAGCCTCTTTGCAAGTTGTTATTGAAGGATTCTGAATTTAACTTTAATTCAGACTGTTTGGAGGCATTTAATTTATTGAAGACAAAGCTCACCACTTGCACCAAGTCATTATGGCACCTGATTGGGAATTACCATTCGAGATTATGTGTGATGCAAGTGATTATGCTATTGGAGCCGTCTTGGGTCAAAGGAAGAATAAATTACTACATGTAATTCACTATGCAAGTCGTACATTGAATGATGCTCAACTGAACTATGCCACTACGGAAAAGGAATTGTTAGCAGTGGTATTCGCATTGGATAAATTTCGTTCTTACCTATTGGGTGCGAAGGTAATTGTGTATACGGATCATGCAGCGTTGAAATTTTTGCTTGCCAAGAAGGAAGCAAAACCAAGACTAATTCGATGGGTTTTATTACTTCAAGAGTTTGATATTGAAATTCAAGATAAAAAAGGGTCTGAGAATGTGGTGGCCGACCACCTCTCTCGGCTAGTCCTTGAGGATGAAGTTATAGAAGATGTTGGGCCTATCCTAGAGACATTCCCGGATGAGCAATTATTTTCCATCCACTCTAAGCAAGAATTCATCACTCCCTGGTATGCAGATTTTGTAAATTACCTAGCTTGTGGTATTCTTCCCCCTACGATGTCCTTTTATCAGAAAAAGAAATTCCTATCATTGGTTAAACATTATTATTGGGATGATCCATATTTGTGGAAGCACGGTCCTGACCAAGTTATACGAAGATGTGTACCTAGACAGAGATGGCTGACATATTATTGCATTGTCATACTTTGGCATGTGGAGGCCATTATGGTGCTTCCAAGACTACGGCCAAGGTTCTACAATCCGGATTTTTCTGGCCTACTTTGTTTAAAGATGCTCAAGACTTTGTTGCAAGGTGTGATCCTTGCCAACGTACAGGAAATATATCAAGTCGAAACCAAATGCCCTTGAATAATATTTTGGAGGTGGAATTTTTTGATGTTTGGGGTATTGACTTCATGGGTCCGTTTCCGGCATCATATGGGAATTTGTATATTTTGGTTGCAGTGGATTATGTATCCAAATGGGTCGAAGCAGCTGCCCTACCCACGAATGACGCCAAGGTTGTGGTCAGATTTCTACGAAAGAATATTTTTACAAGATTTGGGGTCCCTCGTGCAATTCTCAATTTAATTCCCTTCTTGCAAAATATGGCATCACCCATAAAGTGTCTACTCCCTACCATCCGCAAACTAGTGGGCAAGTTGAAGTTTCGAATAGGGAATTGAAGAAAATCTTGGAAAAGACGGTGAGTGCCTCTAGGAAAGATTTGTCATTAAAATTGGACGATGCACTATGGGCTTATAGAACGGCGTTCAAAGCGCCAATTGGGATGTCACCATATAGACTTATTTTTGGGAAAGCATGCCACCTTCCGGTGGAATTGGAGCATAAAGCGTTTTGGGCTATTAAAACGCTCAATTTTGACATGAGTTCAGCAGGGGAGAAGAGGAAGTTACAATTGAATGAGCTAGAGGAACTTCGAAATGAATCGTATGAGAATGCGAAAATTTACAAGGACCGTACAAAGAAGTGGCATGACAAGCACATCTTGAAGAAGGAATTTTATGTGGGTCAAAGCGTTCTCCTCTACAACTCACGGTTGAAACTTTTTCCTGGGAAACTTCGCTCTCGTTGGTCTGGACCATTCACAGTGTTAACAGTGTATCCTTATGGGACAGTTGAAATCAAGAACGATCGTGATGGTACAACTTTCAAAGTTAATGGCCATCGACTCAAACCTTATGTGGCAGCCGCATTTCTTGAGGAGGAGAGCACTGTCCTACTCGATGACCCCAAGTAAACGCATCCAAAAGTCGGGCTATTGACTCTAAACTCAGCGCTTGTTGGGAGGCAACCCAACTAGGTACCTTCGTTCCTTTTTTTTTTTTTTGTGTTTCCTGCATTCATTTCCTTTACTATTCTTTGTCATTGCATTTCTCCTCTTTTTAAACATTGAGGACAATGTTTCGTTTAGGTTTGAGGTGGGTAACATTCGTTTTATTTTTATTTTTTTCGTTTTTAGTCTTTTTCGAGTCATGCAAAACATTGGTGTTTATGTTTCGATAATACTGTTTTAATCTGTGATAGAATTGAAGATTTGGCCCGCGTTGCCTTCTTCAGTTTTTCGTACTGAATCCAGCCATATAAGGCTCGTAATTTTCTGACTTTTCGTTTGGAAGTTATAGCTGTTTTTCTGAACAGGGGTCTGGAACTGGAATATTTCTGCGATTCTGTACTGTGTTCTGTATTTAACGTCAGTTTTCATGAAGTTCTAATCTGTTTTTCTGGTATTTGTCTAAAGAAAAGTTGTGTGTTTCTTTGTCTATTTTCTGAGCATATAAGGCTTGTTAAAATCCATGAGGTAATTTAAGAGATAATTGTTGAAAACTGATCTGAGGTCGAAATTGAAAAGAAGCAGTTTTTCCGAAATGTAAATTCTAGTTAAAGCTATTACTTTTTCTTGCTAATAGAGATGTAAATGCCATGTTTTGATCATGAATGCTTTACTAAAGTGTTGCCATAAAGGGTTATTACATTATAATCTTTGCACTTCACAATACCATACTCGTAATGTTTTGGTGGACAAGGTTGTTATGTTCGAATAACTATGGAATATTAGTGGAGACTACCTTTGTGAGATAATTGAGCCAAAAGCCATTTTTTGAGAGGGGTTTTATTGTTTCTACTCTTAAACACTCTTTGATTTTATTCTTAATTAGATTGCTCTCATTAGGTTTGTATTGGATACTAAAGAATTTTCTTATTTTTGTAGGTATGTCGCTTCCAAGTTGGATGGACCATAAGAGATGATGTTAGGCTATGCATGTTTTCACCCTCTAAAAAACCTTTTCGTCCTACCCTTTGTGTGCGTCATTAACCCATTTGTAACCAAACACTTGGCCCTTCCTTCATCACCCCTACTATCTTTTAACCTATATAACCCGTTTCTAAGCCATACCTTATAGCTTAGGATGTGCCAAATTGATGCAAATAAGAAGGTTGAGCCCTACCTACACCAAAGAATTGGCGTGTACCGAGGTGTTTGTGCAAAATTGCAAGAAAAAAAAAAGAAAAAAAAAGTATAAGAAAAGAATATATTTTGCAAATCAAAAGAATAAAAGTTCAAAATCACTCCAAATGGAGTAGGAAATATGCACAATCCCTGGACGCTGAGTATTACAAAAAGTTCAAAAAGAGCTGGCCGTGTATGTGATCGTGAATAATGCTTTGGTACATTCTAAGTTTTTGTTATTCCTTTCCTTTCTTTCTTAACCCGAACCTAGCTTTTCATTACAACCAAAGTAAAAGACCTAACTGATCTTTTGGGAAATCTTGCTTGGAGGAGAGGTATGTACTCTAGTTCGTAATATTCAATTCTTTTCATGAGACATTATTTTCACAAATTGCCATTCTTCAAGCTAAGCATATGTGTTAATATTTGATTTCCATTACATATCTTCATACACATATGTGACATTTGAGTGTAAGCCTAGGATTCTGAGAGAAAAATTATAGAGTGATATCCGGTGAGGATTAGAGTCAAGGCGAAATAATTCCATGGTATTCGAGTGTGGTTGTCTTTAAGCTTTGATGTTATGAGTTTTGGTATTACACACAACACTATGATGCAATTTACTCAAAGTGGCATATCTTTAGTGATGCAAATGTGATTGACAAGCATTGATTTTTATTAACCTGTTAAAGTGGTGTCTTTAACGACTTTGTTTTGTAGTAAAACGTTTGTGGGTATTCGTAACTGGTAAACCCTCAGGAGACACAACTCCTCCTACTAGGGACACCTAGAGGTTTAACGGCTTGTGGCACATGCTAAGTGCCATCGAGTTTACCTGCGAAAGTGGTTTAGTTAGTTTTTCGTTTTGTTTTCTTTTTGTTTTTATTTCTAATTTTGCTCGAGGACTAGCAAAAGATAGGTTTGAGGTAGTTTGATATATTCATATTTTGCATATATAATCTATCTTTATTTGCATTGTTTTCATGTGAAATTGGTTAGTTTAATGTGCTTGGTGAAGATTTTGTAGGAAATCATACCTAGCAAGGCTTTGGAGAAAAAACTATAATTTTGGAAGCTTAAGGGATCAAAATGGGTGGAATTATCATCTCAACAAAATCTCAAGAAGTCACTCTGTCATTTCATCAAACACCTAGAGTGCATCTGTGCAAGTGACAGTTTATATCCACAACTGGTCTCAGTGACCAGCGCCAGAGAGATTGCGTTAGAGAAGCTTACCATCACATTAATGCCTCTCTCATGAAGAAGAACCCAACGTAAATTGCCGATACTGTAGAAATGGTGGGTTGCATCATTTGAGCAATTGCAAGAGATGCTAGATGACAAAATAATGAGATGGTCTGAAAGGAAAGAAAGCAATATGAATGAATTGCACTTTTGTCATCATTAAAAGCTGATTGGCTTAACAATTGTGAAACAATCACAATTGTTGGTTACCTTTTTGATTGAGCCACCATGGTTAGCTACTTTTGGAGCAAAGCGTGGGTATCGGCTGGACCCTTGAGCATACTTTCCTATTTTTCCTGTAAAACCCCAAGGCCAATTCCTTCTTTGACTTGAAGCCGCATGTAACTTCCTTTTGAGAATAGGTATTGGTTTTTCTAATACATTCCTATTTTTCCTTTCCTTCCTAAATAAATATTATCTTCCTTATTTTTGGAGGAGTCCCTTGGCCTATAAATACAAAGCTTTAACCTAATAGCCAGGATCTTTTTTCCACCATCGTCTTCTCTACCATATTTTTCCACCAACTTTCATACAACCGGAGAAATATCAGAGGAAGCCAAGATTTTGCTGCTGCATTATTTGAGGAGCTTTTGAAGGTGTTCCTGTGAAGATTCTGAAGATCAAGTCCATCTGCCAAATTGGTTTTATGACAATAATTCTCTTGTTTATATTTTCTTCTGTCATGAACTAATTTCCCTTGCTAGGGCTACGATGTAGCCTAACCATGAATACTTAATTTTTATAGTTATATTAATTCCTTATTATTATCCCATGTTGAGTATTTGTTACTGTTCTTAATGATTTAAATATCTAGCTAATATTTAATTGATGATCCAAGCGGAGACCGAGAGGAGATGTTTGGTGTTTGCTTCTTGTAACAAATACCATGACTTGAATGAGTGCCCGAGAGGGACTAACATGACTCATGCAGTTTTCTTGTAGGTTCTCATAGAACTTAATGGGTTCTTGGTTTTCTAAATCCGTTGCTCGAGAGAGAATGGGCTGTTAATTGAGAATACTTTTGGTTGAGCCCGAGAGGGGATATCGAATGAATTAGGAGAAACCAACTGTCAACAGGGATAGTAATTAGGGTTAACTGGCTATAAGAATTAAGTAGAATTGGTTATGGTGAAATCAGATGCTCTAGTGTCTCATCATCTTAATTTTCTATCGTTAATTAAATTGTTATTTTTCATAATTGTTTTAGTTTTCTTGAATCAATCAATCTTCTTAATTAACTATTCAAATAAACTTCTGAATTAATCATAATTGGTAGTTAATAGGAAATTACAGTCTTCGTGGGAACGACATTCTACTTATTTCTATATTACTTGTACGAATTGTGCGCTTGCAATAATTACACAACAGGAGAACCGGGTGGCCAGAGCCGTGTGTGGTGGCCGGAGCCTTGTGTGAGAGAGAGAAAGAGTTATGGTGGCTAGGGTTTGTGAGAGGGAATTTCTGTAGAGATGGAAAGGAATTATTCTTCCCCAATTTGGAGAGATTGATGTAGTTAGGAATTTGATTTAAATCAAATCCTAATTAAGGCAAGAATCAAATAATTCACAATTAGATCAAATAACTCCCAATTAGGTCAAATAATTCCCAAATTGATTGACTTAATTATTTGACCTAGGATATGAGATATTTTTCTTCCACAAATGTCCCCCAACTTCTGCATGGCATGTGGTGGCTTGGAGGAGGTGTGAATTAACTATTGGGATGTCTAGTTGTAACTGGACTTCCTTCTATGACTCGGGCTCCTGAGTGGAGGAGGTCTTTGACTTGCTAATCTTTTGATAGTATGAGTCAAGGCGATCATGTGTGGCACACGAACATGATGGAAGTCATCGATAGATAGGAAGGGGAGGTCAGTGACAGTCCGCTCATTCCTCTCACCTATTGTGATGGTAAGTTGTATCTCTTTGATCTGCCATAGTTTTTCTGAAACTTTGTTGTGTATCTGACTGACTTCTGTCTTCTACTTGCAGAGAATGACATCGGCAAGAAGCTCGATCACGGCTCAGACATGACCAAGGTTCAGCATGCTCTGAACATCCCTATCAGGTTCCATGAATGCCGCTGGTTGCCGAACGAACATCGGAAGGAGGTTGGTGCTCTTCCCTCTACCGTAGATGTTGGAAGATGGAAGCTGTATGGCTCGGACCTAGATGGTCTACTAGTTGAGCAGGAGGAGTCATCAACCGGACTTCCTCCTTCTCCCATGAGCAAGTCTTCCTCAAGGGGGGTCTTGTGTGCTGAGAAGCACCTCGTCGAGCGTGAACAGCAAAAAGGTCAATGGCATGCAAGAGGTCCGAGATATTTAGCTCAAGTCTCCGCTCAAACTACCGAAAACCCGTGATCTACCTTGTAAGGAGGCCGCTGAGAAGCAAGGTTTGGGTCGTTGTGCCGATCCAGGGATTAAACTAAGAGGACTGTACCTCTGCCTAGCAACCATGACTCATCTGAGAGGCCACAAGCTATCAAGCCCGGGGGTGACTCATTGTTGCAAGTTGCGGCCAAGAGAGCTAAAGAGTTGTCTGCTCGAGCAAAAAGTCCTTCAGTTGCGCGAACTGTTAGTCCGGAGTTGGTGATAGCTCTGTTGGGGGTGAGCCTGTGTCTGATCTTCTCAAAATGAGATTTCTGTCAAGTCCATATGCTTGTGCTAAGCTGGTTGACCACGTGTATCAAGCTGGTGACCATGTCGTGACAAGCGCTGATCAAGTTTAACACCCACGTGGAAGCCACGGAGGCATCCAAGCATGAGATTGCTGCTAACGCGTACATGCTGGGATACTTGGATTGCCGGAATGGTGGTTCTCCCTGCTGCCATCTCGAAGATGATGATGGTGAGCAGCTCTGCCCTTGACCTGCCCCCTGCTCACTGTGAGTTGATAAATGTTGTGGACGTAGAAGTAGTTGAAGAGCAGGTAGAAGATGAAGCTGTAACAGAGGAAAACAACTGTTGTACTTTCTAACCAACACAAATTAATGTGCAAACAATCAATTAAAAATACCCGCAAGTACATGAATCTATTGAGGTATAGATTATATAAGTACGGGGTCGATCCTACGAAGAACTGTCGGCTTCCTATAAGTTCTAATCCGAGTACGTAAAGACACTAATTTAACACACCACAAATGCACAATACAAATTGGAAGCTAAGAATGAGTAAAGAAAGGTAAAACAAAAGAAACAAAACAAGAAACCAAAGAAAAACACAAACAGCATTTTCTATCGCCCTGTATCACCACTGGTATCACCTGTGAACAGTGTCTCGTGACCAGTCGTATGAACAGTGTGACCAGTCATTTTTGCACATAATCGAAACTTGAATTTGCGTGGCGCGCGACCGGTCGTTTTTGGGCAGAATCGTTTTCTCTTTTTCAGTTTCGACCTCTGTCCAGTTTTTGATCTATAACTTTCCAACCGTCTATCCAAATTTTATGTTCTTTATACGGTTGGATTCAGCATAGAAAATGGAAAAACAAAAATGGACCAAAAGTCCAAAATAATTACGGAACACAAATAAAATCAGTGACAAAGACACATAACATGTCAAACACGCACACACACACACACACACATTTGGGGGGGGGGGGGTGGTTTGATTTGGTTCAAGTGACCTAATTCTAATGCATGAAAGCAAATGAACTTTAAACTTAAATGAGAACGCCAGAGATGGATTATCAAAGTGTGAAAATTAAAACGTGACAAACACTAGGGTTTCGGAATCCACCCTAAACAATTCTACCCTTGTTCATGGACACTCAAGTGATGAACTCTAAATGTGTTGATAAAGATGTTCGCAATCAAGACCGGGACTAGTGGCTCAAGACACATTGATTCTCTCTAATATACGTAAAGTGCAGGGCTAGTGCTACAATACTTGTGCCTTCCGTATAACCAAATATAGGTGTGCTTAGTACTTCGATTCAATTACAAGAAAAACCCATTAAGTTCAAAGAGAATATGAACATCACAAGAACCCTAATAGCATGATGTTTACATTAGGTATTCAAGAAACCAATTCACATGGATGATTCTTACTTCATCCATTTATTGCTTAGGAAAACATGAAGATACACAGAATCCCAACAACCTCAAGAAATTCAAAGGTGATCAATCAAAGAGAAACATACATCAAGGATAGATTAATTTGGTGAATTGGAATTCATCAACAATATCTAGAAATTCATACACTCAAGCATCAAAACAATAAGGTTTTCATATTTAGGGCTTCAACCTAAGCCCTAGCTATGGAGTTTAGTTCATCATACTTATTTCAAATACAAACTCAAAACAAAACTAGAAAGAAGTTACGGATTTTGAGAAAATGGTGAAAGCTTGAAGTCTTCAATGGTGGAAGTCTTCTCCCTTCTTCATCCTCTAGCTCTCTAGCTCTTTTGCTCCAAAACCTGCTCAATCTCTCCAAGGATGAATCCCACGTTCAAAAGCTCTTTTCATTTCAGATTGCACTCCTCTGCCCATCATTTCCAGCACACTTTTAATATAAAACTCATTCTTTTGTTAAAGCCTTTGTCTTTGTCCCCTTGCCATGATGGGTTTCTTTTGCTCTTGTCTTCACCAAGATGCTCTTTGTTTCAGATAATATCTCTCAACCAAAGTAATTTCTTGTTACCAAGTGTTATGGTAACAAGAAGAATCAAGATAACATTATGGAGGTAAAAAACTGGCCTACTTCGGATTTCCAGAGCTGCTTTAACATATAGGATCAGTTGGATAGGCTATACTTGTCCAATGGAGCTCAAATTTGGATATGTTGTAGTTAACATCCATTGGAACAAGTTTCATGAAGAGCTTCACCTCATCCAAGCACCATAACATGTTGATCCAAGGCCAATAAGTTGACCTATGAAAATGAACAAAATCAGAATTTATAACCAATAATGCACTTTTAGCTCATTTTCATTATAACCAAGGTAAAATCTAAGAAAACACAAAAAGGAAGTAAAAAGCTATAAAATGTCAAGAACTAACTCAAAATAATAGGTGAATAACATGATAAATCATGTATAAAAATGAACCGAACAAACTTCCCAAACTTATCTTTTGCTAGTCCTCGAGCAAAGCAGAAATTAAAACAAGACTCGAAACAAATCTTTCCGAACACTTTCCAAAGAGAGAGTGACTCATGCAAACGACTCAAAAGTTTTCACAAGGAAAGCTCAGTTTATACATCATTCACAAGGCAACAAAGTTCAGAACACAACATGCTCAGAGTGTAGTAGTGTGATGGCCAAATTCAACTCATTCTCCAATTTCAGTTTTCACACAACTTTGAAAATCATACCAAACACAAATGTAACTTCAAATCTCACAAAAGTTGTCCTCTCACAAATGAATAACTCGGAAGAGGGTTACAATGCATCACTCAATAGTACATATGAGAATAGAGTTAAACCATAAGGGACTTAACTCACAATTAGCAAGATGAAAAACATGCATGAATATGATCTCAAGAAGGATGCTAAACACTTAAAAGGTGAAAAATGGGTGTAAATCAACCACATGACATTTAGGATCAATTTAGGTCTTTATTACCATGGGTTGTAATGGGGCTAAGGGTATAAGGTGAGTGAGAAATGAAGGATATGGATACAACGAAGTCCAAGGAACTCACAACATAAGAGCAAATAACATTGATTACAAGACTTTGAAACATCACGCTTAAGCTTTTTTTTTTTTTTTTTTCAATTTTGTTTTGTTTTTGTTTTTATTTATGTGATCAAATAGACCAAAAAGCCTTATACCTCCACTTATTTTGATTCACACTCCTTTCTTCCATTTGAACAACCATCAATTTATTTTGTGGCCAATGATGAAACATGGAATTGAAATTTGAATCCATTGTCACTTAACCACAATTTTTCTCTTTTTTTTCACCAATTGAGTTAAGTTCTCTTTTTCTTTTTTTCATTTCGATAAGTAATATCCCTTCCCAAACTTAGCATGAAAAACACATTAGAGCTCATGAGTTCCTTAGAAAGGTAAATTCTTGTTTTTCAGGCTAAAGCTAGGAATTGTAATTGGTTCAATGAAAGAAAAGGCTTACATGTAGGCTCAAAGTGGTTACAATGGAAAATCATGCTTAAGCATGCATACGGTTAGCTGAAAGGCACAAACGGCTCAAAGAGGGCCTTAATATCATTAATCAAATGTCATGTAATCAAATTGCACAAGAATGAATGTCTTTTAAGTGTTCAACCAAGTCAATGAATAATGAGATCAAACAACAACTCGGATGACAAGAAAATAAGAATATGTGTATAACACTCATGAATTGAAGCACAAGGCTCAAAGCTCACATTATATTGACAGGACCGACCCAAATTCCACTTTGGAATCTGAGCCGAACCCTGTATGTGCCCGACACCTGCCGGGTGCCAACACAATTGACCTTATTGCCCTTCTAGTCAAAATTTCAACCATAACTAGGGTTTGACTTCTACCGAAAATTCGGGCAGAGTCTCCCTTGTAATTAGACAAGGCTACACCTGTCCACAAGCAACCAAAATACACACCAACTGCCAGCATGCAAAATATTTACATTCCAATAGTAAAACAAACATACTAGGGCAATATCAGAAGCTCTATACAGAAGGTTACAAGAAGAAAATAATTAAACAAGACCCTACATCGTCAAGAGGTGTGGCGGAAGCTGGACTCGGCCCCCTGGTGGCGCATGACACACAACTACTGCGCTGGGGCCGTAAAACATTGAAAAAGGTGAGTGGACCAAAAACAAAACTTTAGAAAATAAACTACGAACATACTAACCCCTCTGTAAAAATAGTTATAAAACTAAAACATTTCTTTTATCTATATTCATACTGAAATCAATGCATTCATATTTATATCTATAGAATCATTCAAATACTTATCAAACATGAAATCTTAAAAGCATTGAAATCAACTATAATCTACCACCTAGGTGTACCCATTTAGAAATCCGTCAATTCCTTTATAATCCGTCAATTCCCTTCTTGTGCCACCAGAGTGACACATTCTCGCAGGTCTCGGTGACGCAAGGTCAACCCAAACCGCAATCTCGGAGGATTCAGGGGACACTAGGTCAACCTGATCCGCAATTCTCGCACCTCACCGGTTCGGGCATCCCCGTAACTCATGGGGCAGTGTCAAGCATGCTGACCTAACCGAAGGCAACTGGATGTCCGTAGACATCGTTATAACCGAAGGCAACCACTTAAATCCGAAGGCAACATATTATCGAAGGCAACCTTTATTAATCTTGGGTACCTATGGTGGTTTCTAAGAAAATATGATTTTAGAAAAGCTAAAAATAAATAAAATGAATTCTTATTTATTTAAGAACTCTGCTGCCATTTAATCTGTTATTTAATTAGATTTTCCCTTTTTCCTATATCCCTTAAGGATATCCCACTTTGGCAGCATATAAATTGACTTGCTTAAAAGCATATAATAATTAAAACATATAAAATCGCTAAATCCAGCTGTTAACACTTTGATCAATGAATAACTTATTCAAGATCAGATAATAAGAATAAATTGCATAAAATCATTTATAAAACAAAAAGTCCACTCACAGATACTCTAGCTAGCTGGACCCTTTTGAAGGTCCCTCCTGCTGGGTCACCTGGTGCCCGGGTGCCTGAATAACCACCACAATCTTTATTAATAACTCGCCTAGGAAAATAATATTAAATTAAAAACCCTAACCCCCGGCTCCTAAAAGTGCGTGCATCGCTTTAAAAGTCATTCCTTTGCCCACATTAGCTTTTCCTCCCAGTGGACACGCTTTAGAAGTATCTCGGGACTTAAAAGCGATAAAGTCCAAAAAAAGTCAACTCGGGACCCGTGGGGTCCACGACCTCAGAATTTCAATCCAATCATTCCTAGAGGTTCCACTATGCTTGGGACACATGTCCCGAGAGTTTGGTCTCGAATTGGACGGTCGGATTGCTCACGATCGCACGATCGGGCAAACGAATGATTTTTTCGTAACATTAACCCTAGGGTTGGCCTTTTCGGAGTATTGGGACTCCGATGACGATCCGTCGAATCCTACACGATTATAAAATTACCTAGATCAACATACTCCAGTTTGACTACGATCCAACGGCCCGAACGTATTGAACCCGGAAAACGCACACTATGCGAGATCCGTTCGGGGTTCAAACGTTATCCGAATTGAGATCCGCGAATTGCTACACGCTCGTGAGGACACGAGGATCATTCTGGGACCAAGAGTGGTCCCTGCTACCTGGCCGCCCACGCGCCGGCCGGAAAATGGGTGTGAATAGTAAATTTCGGCGGCAGGAAAATCTCCAAACTGCCGGCCCAAACTCCTATCCTAGGTAATACACCCTATTTGGAACAACTTTTGTTCTTGGACTATGGCAAAACAATGACCGGAAGTGACTGAAATCGCGACGTAAAACCGGCAGAAACTAAACTCGAATTTTAACCTGTCAAACCTCAAAATCTCTCCAATCCTATCCAACCATCAGCTAGAGTATGAAAATCAGTTGAAAAACCATACCTCATTTGTCCGATTTGGTGGCCGGATGACGATTAACGGAGCCGACGAAATTCTGCAAAAACTGACGCGATTTTCTGGTTTTTCTGGGAGATTCGTGGCGGCTGAACGGCGGTGCTGGCGGGGCTGGGTTGCGGAGGTGGCGGCGGTACTTTCTTGGCTGGTCCGGTGAGGTGTGGTGGGGTGTGTTGGTGGTTATGGTGGTTTGGAGGTGGCTGGAAAACCAGATGGGGGAGAAGGAAGAGACGCGGGGTGAGAGGGAGAGTGAGGAGAGAGAGAGAGAAATCTGATTTTTTTTCTTTAATCTGCTTTTTTTTTTTTTTTTTTTTTGGCCCTTTTACTATTTTACTCATAACTCCTTCAATACAACTCGGAATTAAATCCACTACGTGTCTATCGGACTCATTTTGTCGTGCTCTACGCAACGATACAACTAGATTTCCAAAAATTCTTCCCGGTCAAAAATTCAACTTAAAACCAAATAAAATATCTCAAGGGTATAATTGTCTTTTCCTCTAATAAATTATTAATTAAATATTAATTAAGATTTGGGTTGTTACATATATGGTTATACAAGTCTAATTCATGCTTGATACAATTTTTTGGATCATGCATGTCCCTCAATCTGAAGAATTATGAAATAATTGGCAAGTGCATAGAAGGTTTCAAACATATCATGCTAGAACGATGCCATTTAGTGAATAATAAAAAATAAAAAAATAAAAATTATTTTAACATTTTCAATCAAGTCATGTACACATTCATCACAATCTCATCATCATATATGTCCGGAAAGTAACTTGAAAACAAAATGACTCAAGACTGAAAAGAAAACAAAATAAAAGAAAGCAAGAAATTAAGTGAAACGAAAAAGACTTGCTATCCCTTCCCAAACTTAAAAATAAACATTGTCCTCAATGTTGAAGAATTTAAGCATCAACAATGTTATAACAAGAAATAAAGGGATTAAAGCAATTAAATAAATAAATAAAAACAAACAAGAATTAAAACTACAACACGGTTGCAAAACAAAACAAAACAAAACAAAACAAAACCAAACAAAACAGTAAGCCCTAACAACAGTCCTACGCACGCAGAAATCCAACCCAATGGAACGCCCAAACCAATTGAAAACCGTCCAACCCAAACAAAAGCCCAAAAGCGAAGAAAATTAAGACAAAGAAACATTGTTAGAAGCACAAAGAGTGAGAATTTTGAAAGATAGAAAAAAGTGGGCCCTGATGTCTCGGCTCCCGTGAGTCACGGACAAAGCGAGGGACTTGTCTCGTGCAGAGGTCCCTCTTACATTCCCAAGCTAGAATTATTGGCTTCGTAGGAAGGCGCGACGACTTTTTGTTTCTTGAAAGCGCTGAAAGGCAGAAATGCAATTAAAGGGGTTTGGGAACAGGTGAGGCGACAGAGGGGGATAGGCCGTAAGGGCCGTGCCAAACTGAGGAAGCGCAGTGGCTAGGGTTAAGCAGAAACTAAGTCTATAAAAGAGGAAGAGAAAGAGGGGGAAAAACACACAAACTCAGAAACACACAAAAGAGAAAAGAAAGAAAGAAAAGAAAGTCAAAAATCAAATGGCCTCTTCCTACCCATTTTCGTTGGATCTCAATCTAACTCCACCGACGCAGACATGGGATCAAAGAGGCGGCACCAGTATGGGTAACCTACTTTGCCTCCGCACGGGGCCCTTGATAGTAACTGACTCAATACTCCTGGACAACGATGTTACCATTGGAGTGGGCAGAAATTTAGTGACTCCCAAAATATACGTGTGTTCAGGACAAGAGATGACAACCGGGTCACGAGTGATGCCCTGGCACTGAGCGTGCAGAGTACAGCATGTTTCGCGAGTTTGGGTTATTGTTAAGCTCATAATTTCATACATATACGTACCCTATTTACTTAATTCTTTTGCTTAGTTTCTTAGAATTTTGAGTTATTTGCCTCTCTTTGTGTGTTTTGTAGGCCAATAGAGCAAGAGAGCATAATTCATGCAATTAAAGCATGTTAAGGCCAATGATGCAATATGGTGCAAAAACGTGCAAGAACTGGAGACTGAGGTAGACGTTCATTTCAGCGTTATCTTCTTCATCCGAGCTTGGATTGGGCCAATACTTGTGTGGTTGGATCAGAGACATTCTGAACTTCACAATGGACATCTTAAAGTTGTCATTTGATTCAGCCAAGCCCAATTCGTAAGCCCTTGAAGCTACACATCATGCTGACATAAGGATGAGCTGATGGATGCTTGGTCATGGTGAGCTAGGCATGAGGTATTGGTTTCTGGATGGATGCTTGGTCATGCTGACATATTGATGAGCTAGGGCTGCTGGTGGAATTTGTTGGTGAAGTGCAACAACCATTTCTGATTATCTAATGCAAGTGTGTTAGGTGAAATTTGTGTGGTTGGTGAACTTAATTGTATAATCTGATTCACCTAACCCTTGTGCCTATAAATAGGGAGTCTCTAGAGAGCTTAGAGAGCCAGAATTTCATTCCATAATTTACACTTCCATTGTACACAAAGAGAGGGAAAGTTGAGAGTCACAAAGGGAGAGAAGGGAGAAGGCAGCAGCTGGGAGGCTTTGGCCTCCTGGCAGCCATGGAGATGAATCTTTCCCATCTCTAGCATGCTGTCCTTATCTTCTTCTCCTCCCTTTGTCTTTTATTTTCTTCTTGTATTTCCTTTGTTTTACTTTATTTTTCTGTTATTAGTTTTAATAAACATCTTGCTAGTCTTGTATCATGGTTTGAGTTTATAAAGTTTGATTTCATTCATGAATTCTTCTTCACTATTTTAATGGAGCTGTTTGTGCATCCTTTGATTGATCACCTGAGGTTTTATGCATTTTGCTCTTGTTGGGAAGGTTTGGGGATCATCTTCATTCCATCCATTAGCAACTCATGTGATTTGGTTTCTAGGTCTCCTAATGTAAACACCATGCTTGGGGTCCTTGTGATGTTCAATGCAATTTGATCCAAACACCATGGACTTATTTGTGAGCATCTTCATGAGTGAATCAATTTGTTTACTTGCTGCCATAACATGATTAGAACAATTAGGGTGGATTCTAAAACAACACCATCTTGTCTTAGTTACTTTCTTTCTTCTTGTTTCGTTTCTTTTGTTTCCATTTCTGTTTTGTGTAGGAAAACTGAGTTGGATCATTCAATCACCAATCCCTGTGGAAATCGACCTCGCACTTACATATGCTAAACTACCAACGGCTCGTGCACTTGCGAGTATCACAAGTTGAGGATGCAGCTGAATCCATTTTGGTGCAGTTGAATCTACACAACAAGTTTTGGTGCCGTTGCCGGGATCGGTAACATTGCGTGATTTTATTTGGTTTTCCTACTTTTTATTTATTTTTATCTTTTTTATAACTAGACAGTTTCATGTTTTAAAGTTAATGAGGTTAATTGATAAGTTGTGTTTGTAGTCCAACGGACAAGGACAATTGCCTGACAAGCAAGAGAACTGGGTTTGAGTCCCAAGCTTACACAACACAAAATAAAAAAGGGTTCAAGTAGCATGTTGATTATTGCTAGTTTATGGTTTCATTCACTTGTTCTTAATTAAATATCTTGTTCAAGTTTACATAAACACCATATGACTCTTGGACTGATTAGTGAATGAATGGGTAGATATTGAAGACAAACACCATATTTAAATTCTACTTGGTTCTTTATTGTTCTTCTTGTTCTTAATGGGTTTGGAATTTGTGTTTAGACTAAACACCATAGCTAAATACTTGTTCTGAATACTTGATTACAACCACACACCGAATGGATAATCATATTTGAGAAAGAACGAACTCCATAAGCTAGTTTGATTTACTTTGATGCTTGTTACTTTGAAGCATGGAATTAGATGTTTGTAGTGAAGTTGAATCCCTAATCTTGATGTTTTAGTTTAGTTTATCATTTTCATTTAAGTTATGGTTTCCTAATCCAACAAATCTGAAATTCTGTTTCAAGTTTCCTTGTCTTTCTTTAAGCATTTCTGAAGTAGCTCAATAAGAAAGAGGGAAAGAGAGGAGACAACCCAATCCATAGAAACGTGGAGTATGGAGCAGCGGAGAAGTCGACCTCCAGCTGCTATGGCCAACCACGCTCCAGCTATTACTTCAAGGGGAAGCATTCCGATCATATCTCTTTCATTTGTATAATAATTGCTACTCATGCTTAGTTTTTTCTCATTTTCTGTTTTGTTTTTGTTAGGGTTTTCTTTTCCTTGATGTGGGAGAAACATAATGAGCAGCTGACCCAAATACTCAAAGAAGAACATGTGCTGCCATACTATGTGCATTTCCCTCTCATTGTCTTCAAGGGGAAGTTCTAAACTCTCTTTCTTTTATTTCTTTCATTTCATTCCTTTACCCTTGATTTTATGCGCATTGTATGCTTTACATGGATTCAAACATGAAGGACAATGCTTCATTTAAGTTTGGGGGTGCTGGAAAAGTGTTTTTTAGTTTTTGTGTTTGTGTTTGAAAACGTAGGCTTCTTCATTGCTACAATTTTTATTTTCTGCTACTGTTTTGAAAGTTTGGTCCGCGTTGATTTTGATTTACTTTGCTGCTTATTACTTTGAAGCATGAAATTGGACGTGTGTTGATTTTCTTTTTCATTTTAGTTTTTATTTCCTAATATTTTAATTCTGTTTCAAGTTTTCTGTGTTTGTTTTAGCAATTTATGACAGCTTCATTAAAATGGAGAGAGATGGCAACCTCGATCATAAGAATGGGAAGTGTGGAGCCGTGGGAGAAGTCGCGACCTCCAATTGCATCACGCTCAACCTAATCGCTTCAAGAGGGAGCATTTCAATCCTTTCTCTTTACTTGTTATTATTTTAAATATATGTTTCTTTTTTATAAAAAAGAAAAATTAAAAAATTAAAAAAATTAAAAAAGATTTTTCATATGAGCTAACTTATGGTAACTCCAGGTAAGCACTTCCGTCAATACAGTGTCTAGGAGTTCTTTAGGCGACACCTTCGGTGTCTAAGAAGTTTGGGTTTTATGCGGGACCATTGTGACCCCTCCAACCTTCCCCGGATCCCTTGGCTGTGTTTTCTGAGGCCCTTAACTGGTCATCCATGAGTTGCTTGTATATTTGTATGTTTAAAAAAAAATTTAAATAATTTTGAAATTTGAGTTTTCATTTCTTTTTCCTTGTAAATTGCAATTTGGAATTTCTTTGTTTTCTTTTTTTTCTTTGTGTGGTCAGTTGTAAATAATAATAATTTTTTTAAAAAAAAATCAATTTGGAACTTCTTTGTTTTTTGTTTTGTTTTGTTAAGTTAGTTTATGTATTTTTTTACGTGGTGTGGTTAGTTAGTGTTAAAAACACATTGTTATTTCACTGCAAAAAAAAAACAAAAGAAAACAAAAAAACAAAAAAAAACAACAACATTCAATTAAATTAAAAATAAAAAACAACTTCTTCATCTTCATGGCATGCCTCTATTCTCTCTTACTTGCAGAATTTGCAGCAGCTCCACATGGTCCTCATTTTTTCTCTGAAGTGCTTCCACGTGCCTCATTGGCAAGGAGAGCCGCTTCTGGAGTCCGCCACCATAGCCTTCAAGGAAGCTACTTCCTCGCTCAGCGCGGCACACTCTCGTGTTCTCGCCAACAATCGCATGCCTAAATTGGTAGCCGAGACCGCATGGAGCACTGTTAAATTGTGGGAACCCTCCACTGCAGCCTTGTCGGACCTCTGTGCCACATGCAGGTGATCCTGCCGATGTGAGCTTACTGCCAATCATGCTGCCCAGCAGCACTGCTCTGTTCGGCACTACCTCAAGAAAGTTCGGTATTGCCTCAGCAAAGTTCGAGGCCGTACCGTGATGATATGTGGAGTTTGGGAAGACAGGGTTTGGACGAGCCCTTACTGGGCATTCGGTGGTGCAAGTGAGAGCTCAAGGTTGAGATCATCAAGGTGAGTGCATGAGGATGCCATTTGTTTTGCTTCTGAATTTTTTGATGTTTTTCCTTGAGTTTGCAGGAAGAAATGCTGGGGTATCATCCGCTTGCAGAGATGTGGTTTAAATAGAAATATGCTGATGAGAGAGAGTCAACACCATTTCGGATTTCCGGGCATGCTCGACCTAATCGCTTCAAGGGGGAGCACATTAACTTTCACTTTACTTTACTTTTTTTTTCCGTGTTTTTCGGGTGTTTTATGTTTGTGCCCGTTACTTTCATTTTCTAGTGTTCTGTGTTTTTCCCTTTCGGCTATTACCTTTGTCTTATTTTAGTTTGAGAAGTGTGCTTTCTTTTCCATTTGTCGTCTTTGTTTTATTTTAGTTGGGAAGTGTGTTTTTTCTTTTTCTTTTCTTTCTGCAACCTTACTCTTTTATTTCTGAAACAAAAATAACAAAAACAAAAACAACCAAAAAAAATAAAAACAGGAGAAATCATTTCTTCACGAGTGCTAGGTGTTCTCGACCATAGGAGCTTTGAGTTTGGCCCTCCTGGCTATCCTCTTCCAGGGCTTCACGCACAGCCTCTTGGGGCTCACCACTTGAGCTCCCAAAGATCGCAATCTTAGCTTGAGCATAACTACTCTCGCGATCCGTTTGCTTGCGTTTACCCCGGTCGGTCTAGGTCCTCCGCTGCTTTCGCATGTCGCGAGAATACAACTCTACCATCTTTGATAGGCTTTTATTCTCGTCCCGTATACTTCTAGCTGGTGTCGATTCACCTCCACTATCCTTGCCCTCTCCCATTTCAAGCTTTTTATAGCACTCTGACACTCTTCAACCATACTTTGCTCCGCCGTGATCCGACCTTTCAGAATCTCTACCTCATGGGACTTCGCAGTAGGCGATGACCCAAACTTGCAACACATGTTGGACTCTGCACGCTCAGTGCCAGGGCATCACCTCGTGACCCGTTGTCATCTCTTGTCCGAACACACGTATATCTTAGGAGTCATTAAATTTCTACCAACTCCAATGGCAACATCGTTGTCCAGGAGTATTGAGTCATTGACACCACAGGCCCCGTTGCGGAGGCAAGTAGGGTACCCATACTGGTGCCGCTGCTTGGCCCCATGTCTGAGTCGTGGAGATAGGTTGAGATCCAACGAAATGGGTAGGAAGAGGCCATTTGATTTCTCACTTTTTTCTTTTTCTTACTTTCTTTTCTCTTTTGTGTTCTTGAGTTTGTGTGTTTTCCCTTCTTTTTCCTTCTTATAGACTTAGTTTGCTAAATCCTAGCCATTGCAGCGTCTGAGCATTTCTGAATCTCTAGCATTCCTCGAGTCCCACCACCTTCTCTCTTTCCAACCACACCCAACTCATTTATCACGACGTGACCTTTCTGAACGGACGCGTTCAGGAAAGTCATCACGACTTTGTATGGCCCCGTAATTTCTTCTTGTGGGAGTCTGCGGCGCCTCTATGCGTCGACACGTGTCTCGCTCTCTCGAAACATCAAGGACCACATTATCTCTTTTAGAAATCCCGCTTTCGCGCTTCTAAAAAAAAACAAATTTAATAATTAAAAAAATAAATGTAAAAAATAAAAAATAAATTGAAACGTGTGGGCTTCGGATTTCATTTTGGGTCGGTTTTTTGGGTTTCAAGGTGGGTTAATTTCATTGTGGGCTTTGGGCTTTCAAAAAAAAAATAAAATTGGGTTTTAGTTTGCGTAAGACCGTCCTTTTAGGGCTTACTGTTTTGAGTGTTTTACTGTTTCGTTTTATTTATTTATTTATTTATTATTTTTATTTGATTGTTTGTTTTGTAATTTTTGTAATTTTTATTTTTGTAATTATTTTCTTTTATTTTATTTTTGTATTTTGTTATTTTTGTATTTGCTTTAATACCTTCATTTGTTATCTTGACATTGCTTGTGGCTAATTTTTAAACATTGAGGACAATGTTCATTTCTAGGTTTGGGGGTATTGAAGTTTAGCAAATATATTTGGTTTAAAAAAAAAAATTATATATAAAAAATTAAAATTAAAAAAAAATTATTGCTTGTTTTTCTTTTATTTTGAGTTTTGTTTTGTTTTGTTTTTGAGTCACTTTCCGAACACATATGATGAGATTGTGATAAATGTTGCATGACTTAAATGAAAATTGGATTTCATTTTATTTTATTTAAAAAATATATTATAAAAAAAAGAGTAAAATTTTAAATTGAAAAAAATAAAAAAATAAATAAATTTGGCATTGTTCTAGCATGATATGTTTGAAACTTTTGCACTTGCCATTTGTTTCATAATTTTCCAATTAAAGGATTTGCATGATCTAAAGAATAGTATGAAGCATAAATTAGACTTATATAACCAACCTATAAAGTGAGCTTTTGGGCCTTGTACTTCAATTCATGAGTGTTATACACATACTCTTAAATTCTTGTCATCTAAGTTGTTGTTTGATCTCATTATTTATTGATTTGGTTGAACACTTAAAAGTCATTCATTCTTATGCAATTGATTCCATGACATTTAAGAAATGATATTAAGGCCCTCTTTGGATCGTTTGTGCCTTTCAAGCTAACCTTATGCATGCTTAAGCATGATTTTCCATTGTAACCATTTTGAGCCTACATGTAAACCTTTTCTTTCATTTAACCAATTATATTCCTCGCCTTAGCCTGAAAAACAAATATTTACCTTTCTAAGGAACTCATGAGCTTTAATTGGGATGTGTTTTTCATGCTAAGTTTGGAAAGAGTTGTTACATTTCGGAAAAAAAAAGGAAAAAAAAAAAATTCACACAATTGGTGAAAGAAAATAGAAAAAGTGGTGGTTGATTGAATTTCCATTTTTGGGCCTTCAAAATAAATTGGTGGTTGTTCAAGGAAATGAGTGAATCATTGTAAATGAAGGTATAAGGAATTTTTGATCATGTAAAAATAAATTTCAATTGTGATGATTCGAAGTTGTAAACAATTGTTTATGCTCTTATATTTGAGTTCCTTGGACTTTGTATTTTGTCCATACCCTTCATTTCTTACTCACCTTACACCCTTGGCCCCACTTACAACCTATGTTAAAGACCTAAATTGATCTTAAATGTCATGTGGTTGAATTGCATTCATTTTTCTACTTTTAAGTGTTTGACATCCTTCTTGAGATCATATTAATGCAAGTTCTTCATCTTTCTATTTGGAGTTAAGTCTTTATAGTTTAACTCTAATGTCATGTTTATAACTTAGTGTTGCATTATAGCCCTCTTCTGAGTGATTCATTTGTGAGGACAACTTTGGGTGAGATTTGAAGTTGAACTTGTGCTTTGTATGATTTTCGAAATTGTGTGAAAACTAAGATTGGGAAATTTGTTGCATTTGGCTATCACACTACCACACTTTGAGCATGTTGTGTTTTTGAACTCTGCCCTTTGTAAATAATGTCTAAAATAGAGCTTTTATTGTTAAAAGCATGAGTCATTTCTCTTCAGAAATGTTCGGAAGATTGTTTTGAGTTCTTTTCCATTTCTTGCCTTACATTCCAAACGTCCATTATCTTGTTTACATATTATGCTCTACTTTGTTCCTTAGACTTTGTGTTTTCATATCCATTTTTCTAACCATTACCATAACCCCATTACATCCATAAGTAAAGTCCTACTCATCTTGGTTTAGCTTGGCAAACCTGTGCTCATTCTTAGGAAATCATATCGTTGTTTGAGAAGCATGAGTTGTATCTTCATGGCTACTTCACACACACACCTTGATCGGTGCATATTTACATATCATTTTGTACCCTTCTAACTTATGATTTGGTTATATTTTTGAGTTAAACTTGTGTTTTTAATAAGTTTTGTGTTTGTTTCGATGTAATAAGCTTAAGGACTTATTAATTGCATTTTGGAGACAAGTTAGCTCAAAAAGGTGTCTGCAAATCAGTCAACTTCACGGATTGGACTGTACTTACTCAAGAAGAACCAGATAATGAGCCATACATCATTGGAAAGCTACGGAAGTCTATTTTTTGTCAGATTTTACGGTTCCATGATTCTCAAGTCTTCTAGAGAAAGTTATACATATTTTGGCAACTTAAGGTCAAATTTGCAGCATCTGCGTTACTGGGCTAAAAATCACATTTGAAGGCCTTACGGATTTTTCCTTTAGTTGGGCTGCATATGCTTGGAAAGATAAGAGAAAGAGCTTCAAGATCCATATTTTTCCAGAATTTTATGGATGGAGAAACAAGCGCAAAACGAGCCCACAAGCTGGCTGCAATGCATTGTCATGCATGACATACGCATGATGGAAGTGTTGTTGATTGTGGGAAAGTTTGGTGAAGCATATTCAATTCCTATAATTGAGTGGAATTTTGCAGATACCAAATGAATTGAAAGATGTTGAAGTGGATGATGCAACACTAAGCCTAAAGACGAGGAATTGTTTTCAAATGCAATTGTGTGTTAGGTTAGGTTGGTGAATTAAGTGTTGTGTGTTAGGTGAAGTTAGTGTGGTTAGCGGTAATCAATTGTATATTCAGATTTTCATCTCCCCTAAGCCTATAAATAGGGAAATTCTCTTAAGCTTGTAATCACACCCCGAGGGGGGGAGCTCTCAAGCACTTCTCTAGAGCTCCTTTCCCTTCTCTCCCTTGAATTCTCTTTGAGAGTTTTCCCTTTGTAGTTCTAATCGTTGTAATAAGATCATCTACTAAATTTTCTCTCTTTCTCTAAATTCTTCAAACACTTCCTAAACACTTTCTATTCTCTTCCAAACATTCTCCAATTTCTAAAACACATGCTCTTCCAAAATCCACAAAGTTCTCAAACACCACTTTCCTTTATTCTCCAAAAGTTCTCCATCTTCTCCAAATTTCCCAAAACGTTTCTCCCATCCCTTCATCAACTTCTCAAACACTCTCCCGCCTCCTCTCAAAGTCCTTATACACATTTCCTTCCCCCCTCTCTAAAGCTCTCAAATACTTACCTTCCTTCCCTAAGTTATCAAATTCTCCAAGTTCACAAACATTCTCCAAGTTCTCAAAGCATTTCTCTTCCCTTCCAAAAATCATCCAAGTTCTCAAACGCTCCTCCAAATTCTCAAAGCTTCGGAAACACTTTCTCTTCCAAAATCCTCAAGCTTTCCAAACACTTCTCTACTCTCTTCCACATTTCCCTTCTCTTCCAAAATTCTCCAAATCTCTCAAACACTTTCCTTCCTTCCTCAATGCTCTCTTTAAATGTTCTCTTGAAGTTGTAATTTATTTTTCTTGTAATGTACATTCTTTCTTCTTGTTTTGTTTCTTTTGTTTTCATTTTTGTTTTGTGTAGGAAAATTGAATTGGATCATTCAATCACCAATCCCTGGATTCGACCTCGCACTACATACGTTAAACTACTAATCGGTTCCGTGCACTTGCGAGTATCACAATTGACTGATGCAGCCTGAATCCATTTCGGTGTAGCTTGAATCAACGCAACACGCCAGCATGATTTGTGTGAGAATGTGGTAGCACTTGAATAATGTTTAGAACTTCCTTAGTGCTTGTTTCTGTTCCTTGTTGAGCCATGTCTATGAAGTTTAACATTTTGTACGGTTGGAAGGTTAACGTCTTTGTTTTTGTTTTTGTTTTTGTTTTGCTTAAGGACTAACAAATCTATTAGTTTCCTAACCATTTTGTTTTGTAGAGTCAAAGGAAACGTCGTGGGTATCGTATTGTTAAACCCTCAGGAGACATATCCTCTATTAGGGATGCCTAAGGTTTAAAGGCTTGTCGCATACGCTTACGCAATCAAGTTACCTACGAAAGTGGTCTAGTTAACTTATTGTTTTGTTTTTGTTTTTCTTTTTTTTGTTCTTCGGACTAGCAAAATCTAAGTTTGTGTGTTAAGCTCATAATTTCATAGATATACGTACCTATTTACTTAATTCTTTTGCTTAGTTTCTTAGAATTTTGAGTTATTTGCCTCTCTTTGTGTGTTTTGTAGGCCAATAGAGCAAGAGAGCATAATTCATGCAATTAAAGCATGTTAAGGCCAATGAAGCAATATGGTGCAAAGTCGTGTAAGAACCTGGATAATTCAGGTAGACGTTCATTTTAAAGCCTATCCTCTCCATCTGAGCTTGGATTGGGCCAATACTTGTGTGGTTGGATCAGAGACATTCTAAACTTCACAATTGCCATTGAAGTTGTCATTTATTCAGCTTAGCCCTAATTGAAAGCCCTCAGAAGCTACACATCATGCTACATAAGGATGAGTTGACTGGATGCTTGGTCATGGTGAGCTAGGCATGAGGATTGGTTTCCTGCTCCATGCTTTGTCACGTTGTAACATATTGATGAGCTAGGGCTGCCTGTGGAATTTGTTGGCGAAGTGCAACAGCCATTCCTTACTTTTTAACAATGTGTTAAGGTGAAATTTGTGTGGTTGGTGAACTTAATTGAGAATCTTATTCACCCTACCCTTGTGCCTATAAGTGGGGTTGTAGGAAAGCTTAGAGAGCCAGAATTTCATTCCATAATTACACTCCCATTGTACACAAAGAGAGGGAAAGTTGAGAGTCACAAAGGGAGAGAAGGGAGAAGGCAGCAGCCGGAGGCTTTGGCCTCTTGACAGCCATGGAGATGAATCTTTCCCATCTCTAGCATGCTGTCCCTTATCTTCTTCTCCTCCCTTCGTCTTTTATTTTCTTCTTGGATTTCCTTCTGTTTCACCTTATTTTCCGTGATTAGTTTTAATAAACATCTTGCCAGTCTTGTATCATGGTTTGTTTATAAAGTTTGATTTCATTCATGAATTCTTCTTCACTATTTTAATGAGCGTTTGTGCATCCTTTGATTTATCACCTAGCTTTTATGCATTTTGCTCTTGTTGGGAAGGTTTGGGGATCATCCTCATTCCATCCATTAGCAACTCATGTGATTTGGTTTCTAGGTCTCCTAATGTAAACACCATGCTCAGGGTCCTTGTGATGTTCTACTAATTGATCAAACACCATGGACTTATCTGTGAGCATCTTCATGAGTGAATCAATTTGTTTAACTTGCTGCCACAATATGATGAGTAACGATTAGGGGGCTGGGAATTTGTAAACAACACCATCTTGTCTTAGTTACTTTCTTTCTTCTTGTTTCTTTTCTTTTGTTTCCATTTCTGTTTTGTGTAGAAAAACTGAAGTTGGACCATTCAATCACCAATCCCTGTGGATTTCCAACCTCACACTACATATGCTAAACTACCAACGGCTCGTGCACCTGCGAGTATTACAAGTCGAGGATGCAGCTTAATCCATTTTGGTGCAGCTTGAAACCACCGTATCAGTCATCGCGTACCCTCGAAGTCCCATGAGGTAGAGGTGCTAAAAGGTCAGTTAGTGAGCGATGTATGGTTGAAGAGTGTCTAGTGCTATACAAAAGCTTGAAAAGGGAGAGGGCTAGGAGTGGGGAGGTGAATCAAAATGAGGAGAAGTATTGCGGGACGAGAATAAAACCATATCAAAGACTGGTAGAGTTTCTCGCAACATGTGAAGGAGTTGGAGGACCGAGACCTACCCGGTAACGCAAGCAAGTAGATCGTGAGAATGGTTACGCTCAAGCCAAGATGCCTCCTGGAGCTCAAGTGGTGAGCCCCAAGAGGCTTGCGCATGAAGCCCCGAAGAGGACAACTAGAGGGCCTAACTCAAAGCTCCAATGGTCGAGTATATCTCGACCCAGTAAGAAATGATTTCTACTACATTATTGGTGTTTTTTGTTGTTGTTGTTTTTTTATTTTTGTTATTTTGTTTGGAGAAATAAAAGAAGAAAAGTTGGAGAAAAAAAAGAAAGAAAAAAGAAAACACACTTCCCAAACTAAAATAAAACAAAGACAACAAATGAAAAAAAGGAAACACATTCCCAAACTTAAATAAAAGCAAATATGATAGCCTAAAGGGAAAGGTAGTAATATAAAGTACCAGAAATAGGTGGAGGGGAAAAAAATAAAAAATAAAAAATAAAGTGAAGGTAGAAACGCCCCCTCAAAATGCATGCGACCACAAATGCTCAAAATCTAAAGTGGTGTCCCTCCCTTATTTACTATATGTCCATTTAAACCACACAACGGTTACGGACCAGACCATTATCTTCCTGGACCAAGAAAAACCATCAAATAATCCGAGAAAAACAAAAACAATGGCATCCTCAGCTGATGCTCATTGATGACCTCAACCTTGAGTTATCACTTGCACCACCGAATGCCCACATAAGGGCTCCTCCAACCCCCCGTCTTCCCAAACTCTTCCTATCACCATGGTTCAGCTGCCAACTTCCTTCGAGGCTATGCCGAGTAACGTTAGATCGCAAGGATGACTCGTAACCAAACTCACATCGGAAATCATTGGCATATAGCACACAGTGTATGACAAGGTGGCAGTGGAGGAGTCCCACACTTTTACCATGCTCCACGCCGGTCTCGGCCATAAATCGGCTTGCCGCTCAATAGCAAGACGTGAGTGTGGAGCCTGAATCAGGGAGGTGCCTTGCTAAGGCTCAAGTGGAGAGCTTGCTAGAAACGGATCACCGCTGAACCAGGAGGAGAGACACTTGGAGAAGAGGAATGAGGACCATGTAGAGCTACTGATCTAATTGACAAGTGCGAGAAAAATAAAGGCAATAAGCAGAAGCCTCAGGTGGCTCAATGCAAGAAACATGTGTAGTGAGGAAATTTATGTATGCATTTTCAAGTTTATATTTGTAATCACAAGTTAAGAAATGAAATGAGCATTCGAGTCAAGTTCTAAGTGTGCAAACGATAAAGCATATACTTCCCAAACTTAACAACAAATTAAGAAACACAAACAAGTAAAGGAAAGCAAAAAGAGAAGAAAAACAAAGAGAAACTACAAGAAATTTGAAATTACCTTGGTTGGAGATTGAAACCCTAACTCAAAAAAAAAAAACAAAAAAAACAAAAAAAATAAAAGCAAGTTTGAGTCTAGAGAAACTCCACTTTGAAGTGATTAGGATGACAACAAACTTCTTCTGTCACCTTGGGTTGCCTCTCTAGAAAGCGCTAAGTTTAAAGTCTTTTGCCCAACTTCCAACATACTTTGGTCACCTTGGGGGGTTTTGGCTTAAATCACCTCCTTGTGCCGAACATGAAGTTTCTTCAAATCTCTTTGCCATCTCATCAACCCCTTTTCGTATTCTTTTTTTTTTTATGCCCATGAGAGATTTCAAAAGCACTTTTAAGCGTTTTTCAATACGGTGGATTAGATGGAGGAGGCACATATTTAGGATTGGGTGGCCTCTCACTTGAGTAGAAGGAAATGACATTGAACATATGATTGGTAATTGGAACATGGATGTTCAGCTTGTTCCTTGAGACTTCAAAAAGAGAATAAGACATTAGATTAATTGAAGCACCTAAATCAATTAAAGGTTTCTCAAACAATTTATCACCAATTTATACAAGGAATTGGTGAAACTCCCTGATCTTTCAACTGGGAGGAGCTCTTCCTTTGCAAAGAGAGGAGAAAACCTTCCGCTCAGAAGCGAATAGTTCGTATTCCTTGAGCTTGTTTGCATCCAAAGAGGAATGTTGATTTGCACTTTCCTGAAAAAGTTCCCAATATGTCCTTGGCATGTTGAATTTTCCTAGAACTCATCAACCTTAGGAAAATGAGCACATGAGATATCTTCATCAGGAGGTTCATTACATACCTTCCTTCATTGCCCTTCTCCAAGTTCATGCTCTGGTATCCATTCCAGAACTGAAGAAGCTTGCTTGTTTATCTTTCTCCTTATCTATTTCATCCTTTTCTTTAGGCTCTGAGCCACTTGTTCAACCTGCTTCTCATCATTTTTTTGAATCTAGATTTTCAAGAATTATCAACCTCACCAATTACCTTACCAATTCTCAAGGTAACGTCCAACATGCTCATGCCCGTTGTATTACTCACTGATTGGCTTGGCATCATTCCCGGATTTTCTTTGTACTCAAAGCGAGCAATTTGCCCCCATGATTCTCAGGTTGGATATGCCTTATCCGTTTTCTGCATGTGGGTGTCATTCCTTTGTATTCAGCTTTTTGTCTCCTCGATGAAACTACTGTCTTTTCTAGCCATTGAAGCAACAAGTTCTTCCAAAGATTTTCCTGTAAGATCGTAGGTGAGATTGATTTGAGTTTGATTGGTTAGGTGGCGGTGGATTGTAATAGTGCGATCGACCATGAGGTGGGCGAGTATTTTGTTGGCCTTGAATTGTTGAATGGCCCCTCGTTGAACATTTGAATTGTCATATCTCACCTTAATTCGAACTATTTCTCCATTCTGAACTTCTAGATTTGTTGGAAACATTCATTCTAAATGAGCCAAATGCATTTTTCTTCCTCCATTCACAAATTTATCTGTAGTATCTGCATAGTAACTTCCACAATTTCAACTTCGGCTGCCATTGGTGATGGTGGAGGTGACTCGTCTGATGTCCTGGAAGAAAACGAAATAAAAACAAATCAAGATAAAAATGAAACAAAACGAACAAAGCACTCCTAACAATAAACCAAAACGAACAAAAGCACTCCAAACATACTCAAACAAAACAATAAGTAACCGTGCCAGTTTCCTGAAAATCCGCCAAAAATTATTGGACTTTCTATCCGACACAAATTAATGTGCAAACAATCAATTAAAAATACCCGCAAGTGCACGAATCTATTGAGGTATAGATTAGGTAAAGAACGGGTCCAACAATCAAGACCGCGGCTTCCTATAAATTCTAATCCAAGTATGTAAAGAACACTAATTGAACACACCATAAATGCACAATACCAGTCGGAAGCTAAGAATGAGTAAAGAAAGGTAAAATAAAGAAACGAAACAAGAAACCAAAGAAAAACACAAACAGCATTTCTATCGCCCGTTATCACCACTGGATCACATGTGAAGATACACAAGAACCCAACAACCTCAAAGAGCATGCCTTCAAAGGTGATCAATCTAAAAGAGAAACATACATCAAGGATAGATTAATTCGGTGAATTGGAATTCATCAACAATATCTAGAAATTCATACACTCAAGCATCAAAACAATATGGTTTTCATGTTTAGGGCTTCAACCTAAGCCCTAGCTACGGAGTTTTAGTTCCTCATACTTATTTCAATACAAAACTCAAAACAAAACTAGAAAAAAATTACGGATTTTGAGAAAATGGTGAAGCCTTGAAGTCTTCAATGGTGGAAGTCTTCTCCCTTCTTCCTCCTCTAGCTCTCTAGCTCTTTTGCTGCAAAACTTGCTTAATTCTCCAAGGATGAATCCCACGTTAAAAGCTCTTTTCATTCCAGGATTGCAACTTCCCCCGTCCCATCATTTCCAGGACTTTTAATATAAAACTCATTCTTTTGTTAAAGCCTTTGTCTTTGTCCCCTTGCCATGATGGGTTTCTTTTGCTCTTGTCTTCACCAAGATGCTCTTTGTTTTAGTGAACATCTCTCAACCAAAGTAATTTCTTGTTACCAAGTGTTATGGTAACAAGAAGGAGAAATAGAACATTATGGAGGTAAAAAACGGCCTACTTCGGATTTCCGAGAGCGGTAAATATAGGATCAGGTGTATAGGCTATACTTGTCCAATGGAGCTCAAATTCGGATATATTGTAGTTAACATCCATTGGAACAAGTTTCATGAACAATTCACCTCATCGGTATGATCAGTTCATAATTGTATATCATTTTGGACCTCTCTAGCTGTATTATTTCTGTTATCTTATCCAAATTAAACTCTTCCTCTTCATCCCTTTTCTGTTGTATCCAGTCATTGGGCCTTAGGTAGCAATGGTGGCTTTCTGAATAAGAAAAGTTGCACAATTGTGCACAAACGAGGAGAACCTCAAGTTAGCAATTTGTTTCGGCCTTAACTTCCTCCTCCCAACTTGCACCGGCCCCAATAATATGTGGATGGAAAGAAGAGATTTGTAACCCTATATGGACTGCTGAAACGTTTAATCCATCGATGAAGCGAAGCCCAATATTGTGGTCCCATCAAGTTGCACGATGCTCAGGATTGTGGCCGCCCAGTCTTACCAAGCTTGTCACCTCCTTTAAGCCATGTGCCTCACCCCTAGGAAAACCTTCTGAGTTTTGGGCTCCAAAAGAAGATCACATGGGTTGGCAGCCAAAATAAGACCACATGGATTGGCAGCCACAACTGAACAGCTTCTACCGATGTGAAGAAAGTTGAGGTGCACAAATGATGAAAGATGGTGTGGGAGTTCATCACTATGTTCCTCCCTTCTAGCCCTATAAATAGAGAAGTCTTCAAGCTTCAAAGAAACACACATCCACCCCATACACTCAGGACACAGCTTCTATACTCTAAACTGCCCCAATCATCGAAAAGAGCTCCCCAAGTAAAACCTCCCTTCCATTTCCCTACGAATTTCCTCTTCTCAGCCACCACCACTTACTCTAACTCATCCCAAGTCACCTCCATATCCTTCATACATCCTTCGTTACGTGGTAGAAGCTCTTGAAGAAGCATTGGACACCACAAGAACTTCTAGAAAAAGGGTTTCTTTTACTCTTATGGCTTTCATTATGTTTTCCCATTTCGTTTTAGTTTCTTTTCCATTACGAGTAGCTAAGTCCATAACATGGCTTCCAATGTAACCTTATATGAATATTCTGGGTTTATAAGTTTGGAGTTTCAAGTTTGATTCATGATTCATGCTCTTATTCATTATGCTTATAAGTTAACATGCTTGTTTGAATGATTGATCACCATTATAACTTGTTTGTTAACTATCTTGGTTTGAATTAGTAGAGACCCACGCTTTAATTCTAGTTGAACTATTGAATAGGTTAGAGTATGTATGGACATTTGACAATAGGGATTAGAGACATGCCTGGTTGTTTAAATTGTTCTTCTATGCTTATGGGTTCCTAATGCTTAATTTTAGGTTAAACAACAAATGATCAAATTAGGGAATTAGGAACACAAGGTTAGGACCAAACACCATGGCCTGACTATAATTTATATAGAATCGATATCTTTGAATTGAATTAGACTTGTTACTCACTCCTAGAATCCTTAGAGTTGAATTTGTTGTGGTGATTCGAATGCCCAAGTCTTTATATCCTCCAGTTCTTCTGCTAAATCACTCTTTGTTACACTTGTTTATTTGCTTTCATTTGCAATTTCAGTTTGCTCACTTCCTTTCACAATCACAATCACTCTCACTTTAATTTCGTTTCTAGACTTAACTTCCTGAATTCTCAATCTTTGGAATTTATCACATAAACTAGTTCCAACTTCTTGCAGTCTTCGTGGGTACGACCTTGTACTTGTCTTGCTATACTACTAGTTGCCTCTACACCGCGACTTAACATAATATTAACAACAAATTTTGGCGCCGTTGCTCACGACGAGTTCTTTCCTGGTTATGTGCCCATGGTTAACCGTTCTTTTTAGTATTTCTAATTAATTGAATTTTCTGTTTCAGGTAGTTTATGTCTAAAAGGCCACGGGACTCAACAAGTGCGAAGGTTCGTTTCAACGTTCCAGTATTTGAACCAGGACCATCGCTGCAACCCTATAATGAGTGACCTCTGAAATTTAAGAGTCGTCTAGAAGAGAGTTGTCAACTGCAAAGAGCAAGCTCTTGCTACATTTAAAGATTGCTCTCCACACTTAACTTCCTGCTTTTCACCTTCACATTTTAAGAGTTTTAGAACTCAAGAAGAAGAAGAGATGGCTGCCA
>CM031919.1:22709100-22841471 GCA_018703695.1 Prunus fruticosa | reverse complement strand
TAAGTGAAACAGGCAAGGAAAGCATTGCGAGCCTTGAAGGGACTGGTGAGACTTCAAGCCATAGTTCGTGGCAGAGCTGTGAGACGCCAGGCAGCTACCCCTTTGAAGCGTTCACCATCCAACAGAAGAGGTCAGGCAGAGATTTGGAAAAGGAGCATTCTAGCTGCAGATGAGGGATGCAATGACAGCGAAAAGAAACAGCTCAGCAGCCCACAAAGGGAGTTCGAAGCAAAAGAAGCGACAGTAAGTGAGATGATTCATATGGACATAGAATTGCTAATTTGATTGGTATATATAATAGGGGAGAAAATGTTAGTTTAATGTCATTGTTTATTAAAGTTGGAACCATTTCTGTGAAGAACAGTTTTGGCGGTAAATCCTGCAGTCATTGCCTGATATAGTTCTTCATTCTGTTTTCTTTTTTTCTTTTCAATGGGAGAGTTCTTCATTCTTAATTGTACTTCTGAATAGATCCTAATATAATTTGACTTCATAAAAGCCACATAATTCCTGAGTCCTTATTTGATTTACTGAAGATCTTCGTTATGGACAGCTTGAATGCAGCAGCCAGAGAGGGTGGGATTGCAGTATAATTTCAAAGGAAGACATGGAAGCCATTCGGCTAAGAAAGCAAGAGGCCATGATCAAAAGAGAGCGGATGAAGAAATACTCATTTTTCTCTACGGGTACTTTAATCTGAAATCATCTGAATTTTTGTTTCAGATGAATTCAAATAAAAAGACAGGAAAACTTATGCCAAATCCAAAATGCTGTCAAAGTTCAAACAAATTTTTTTCTTTTTATTGTCTGCCATTTCCTCTTCTAACATCTATCTACCTTGTGCCACATAATTATTGTCTTTTTCAGGAAAGCAGAAATGTTCAAATGCTAGACGATTCAATGATCGACAATGCAACTGAAACGCTAACCGTTCATTCAAATCTAAGTGGTTGTACCGATGGAAAGTTTGGAGGATCACAAGTTAAACTGAGACATGTGAGAAATGAAGATTCAATGGAAGGATTGAGTCCACAATTTCAATTATTACCAAGGAGATCATTTTGCAATGCAGAAGAGAACAATTCTGCTCAACATCAACATGACAGATTGATGGCATCTTCTGCAGTTCTTCCAACTTACATGGCCGTGACAGCATCTGCCAAGGCGAAGACAAGGTCGCTAAGCACCCCGAAGCAACGCCTAGAATTCCAGGATCGAAAGTACTCCAATCATAGCTTTTCACACAACAATGGGCTTTCTCTTTGTTCTTCATATGATGCTGAATCTATTGGGAAGTATAGTAAGAATGGATGGGGTTCATTGGCAGATATATTCAAGCAATATCACCATTAACAAGCCTGTGAAGTTAAGAAGTCAACTTTTGCTGTGGAGATCAATGGGAAGTTCAGTATTAACAGTGATTTGAAAACATCTATCAGACAATTTTTACAACGAAAAAGAAAAAATATTCTAAAACTTTGCTCTGAGTACTGGTTTTACAAGTGGCTGAAGTTCATATTCGGCGAAATTTTCAAAGGTGAAGATGCTTTTATTGACCCCTAAATACTTCATTAGCAAGAAAGATTTCAACAAGTTGTTCGAAAAGGCATTTGCAATATCTCTCATTGCTGGTAATGCTCATTTTATACTTGTCAATTGAGGACTCAATTTCTTTTTCTTTTTTGGAGGATTTGGTGTTAGGAGTTTCCTGTAAGATGATAATGCAATGAAAAAGCAATGGTTTGTGTTGGAGTGCAATTAACATCTCCCATCTCCCATCTCCCATCTCCCTTTACTTTTACATGGCCAAATATTTATAAACATGGCATTTAATTTTAGAGTGAGCTAAAATGGGATTGATGCTAGAAGGAAACATAATTAAAGAGCAAATCTGTTGCTGCTCACTTCATCATATGATAGAGCATATATTGATTACATTTCACCAATGTCAACCCAAGAGTTACGGGTTAAAATAGGTCATAGGTTCATTATAAACCTTCATTGTATCGTAAGCAAAGTAGAAGGCCTAATAAGGCAAGGATTAGTGAGGTTGATGAGATCCCAAAGGGTGCAAATAAACTTAGCTATGGTATATTATAAATTTATAATACATTGCTCAGAGTTATGGAGAGGAATAGGACATAATTCAACTGACTGTGGAAGAAAGCAGTTCAATGGGAAGAGGCAGATGAAGTGCAAGAGCAAGAAGTTCAATGGGAAGAGGAAGGGAAGTTGCAAGCAGCTCAACCCAGCTATCTCTTAAGAAAGCCTAAGCTATAGGCAAAGGCTGCTTTCTTTATTATGATTTGGTTGATTACTTTGAATTCCTTGCTTCACTAATTCAGATTTTCTTGGTTTCTCTGAATTGTAGGCAATTAGAGGAGGTTTGGCAAGAAATGGAGGGACTCAACTTGCTGCTAGTAATGTGGGATCAAAATTGTTAGTGTTTTTGTGTGTGAATGCAGAGTGACGAAAGGTAGAAGAAACGAGAAGGAAGGAGATTTGCCAAAAACTGCTCTGCTATACGTGTAGCAGAGGAATGTTCATTATCTCATTAGTCTCACAGTCTCACACACTTGGAGTGAGGGAATATAACCGTTAGGCACAGT
Organism: Prunus fruticosa; assembly: GCA_018703695.1. Classification (NCBI taxonomy): domain Eukaryota; kingdom Viridiplantae; phylum Streptophyta; class Magnoliopsida; order Rosales; family Rosaceae; genus Prunus; species Prunus fruticosa. The sequence continues at coordinate 22,838,862 of CM031919.1, read as the reverse complement.
AGCTGGATCCTTTACATCTCAAAGTGATTTCAGCCATTCATCTAGACATCCAATAGGATCTTTACATCTGTCTTACAAAGCTAAAGAAAACGGAAAAACGGTTTAAGCAAACTAACAAGCCATCTTAAGGACTTATAATTCAACACTCCCCTGTAAGTCTTGAGTTGATTTAACTCCAAGCATACTCATGAGGTAATTAAATCGATCCTTAGCCAATGGTTTGGTGAAGATGTCAGCAAGTTGTTCACCTGTAGGACAGTACACCAAATCAATGATGCCTTCTTGTAGTGCTTCTTTGATGAAGTGATATCTTCTATCAATATGCTTTGTCTTCTGATGAAACACAGGGTTCTTAGTGATGAAAATTGCAGATGTGTTGTCACACTGCAGTGGAGTTGCTTCTGTCTGAAGTTCCCCAAAGTCTTCTGTTGTGTAGATACAGCTGCACCAAAATGGATTCAGTTGCATCCTCAACTTGTGATACTCGCAAGTGCACGAGCCGTTGGTAGTTTAGCATATGTAAGTGCGAGGTCGATTCCACAGGGATTGGTGATTGAATGATCCAACTCAGTTTTCCTACACAAAACAAAAATGAAAACAAAAGAAACAAAACAAGAAGAAAGAAAGTAACTAGGACAAGATGGTGTTGTTTTAGAATCCACCCTAATTTTTCTAATCATGTTATGGCAGCAAGTAAACAAATTGATTCACTCATGAAGATGCTCACAAATAAGTCCATGGTGTTTGGATCAAATAGCATGAACATCACAAGGACCCCAAGCATGGTGTTTACATTAGGAGACCTAGAAATCAAATCACATAAGTTGCTAATGGATGGAATGAAGATGATCCCCAAACCTTCCCAACAAGAGCATAACGCATAAAACCTTAGGTGATCAATCAAAGGATGCAAACCAGCTCCATTAAAATAGTGAAGAAGAATTCATGAATGAAATCAAACTTTATAAACTCAAACCATGATACAAGACTAGCAAGATGTTTATTAAAACTAATAACAGAAAAACAAAGTAAAACAAAGGAAATACAAGAAGAAAATAAAAGACAAAGGGAGGAGAAGAAGATAAGGACAGCATGCTAGAGATGGAAAAGATTCATCTCCATGGCTGCTAGGAGGCCAAAGCCTCCCAGCTGCTGCCTTCTCCCTTCTCTCCCTTTGTGACTCTCAACTTTCCCTCTCTTTGTGTACAATGGAAGTGTAAATGATGGAACTCTGAATGTGAGTTGAATGTGGAATGGAAGTGGTATTTATAGGGAGAGGGGAGTGGGAAATCTGAATTGAATATGGCAATGACCTAACACACTTGCATTAGATAATCAGAAATGGTTACTCCACTAAATCCCACTAGCAGCCCTAGCTCATCCTCATGTCAGCATGACCAAGCTTCCATTCAGAAACCAATAGCTCATGCCTAGCTCATCATGACCAAGCATGCAATGAGCTCATCTTCCTGTCAGCATGATGTGTATTTCCATGGGCTCACGAATTGGGTTGGGCTGAATCAAATGATGACTTTAAGATGTCCATTTTGAAGTTCAGAATGTCATTGATCCAACCACACAAGTATTGGCCCAATCCAAGTTCGGATGAAGAAGATAAGTCCGAAATGAACTTCTAACTCAGGCTCCAATTTTTGCACGTTTGCACCATTTTGCTTCAAATGCCTCAAGTGTATTCCTCTCATGCCAACCAGCCCTTAATATGCATGGATTGCATGAATTATGCTCTTTTGCTCTCTTGGCCTACAAAACACACAAAGAGAGGCAAATAACTTAGAAATCTAAGAAACTAAACAAAATGAGTAAGTAAATTGGGCATGTATATGTATGAAAATGTGAGCTTAACACACCCCCAAACTTAGATTTTGCTCGTCCTCGAGCAAAACAAAAGGAAAACGAAGAAAAACAAAACAAAATAAGAAGTTAACTAGACCACTTCCGTAGGTAACTCGATTGCATTGAGCGTATGCAACAAGCCTTTAAACCTCTAGGCATCCCTAGTAGGAGGAGTTGTGTCTCCTGAGGGTTTAACAGATGCGATACCCACAAACGTTTTACTGACTCTACAAAACAAAATGGTTAGAAAACTTAATAGATTTGTTAGTCCTTAAGCAAAACAAAAAAAACAAAAACAAAAACGTTAACCTTCCAACCGAACAGAAATTTTCAACTTCATAGACATGGCTCAACAAGGAACAAAACAAGCACTAAGGAAGTTCTAAACATTATTCAAGTGCTACCACAATCTCACAAAAATCATGCTCAAGGTGTGTGTGTGAAGTATCCATGAAGATACAACTCATGCTTCTCAAACAACGATATGAATTCCTGCAAGAATGAACACAAGTTTGCCAAGCTAAACCAAAATCAATAGGACTTTACTCATGGATGTAATGTAATGGTTAGAAAAGGAATGGATAATGAAACACAAAGTCTAAGGAACAAAGTAGAGCATGTCATATAAACAAGATCATTGATATTTGAAATGTAAGGCACAAAAATTGAAGAGCTCACAACACCAGATTTTGCAATTGAATCACTCCACAATTTGATTTTGACATTTACACACTTTGTATAATATTTGGCCCAATTTTGCGGCTCTTTACCCTAGATCACCTTGATTTCTCCTTATATCACCCTAGGGTCGTGACTACATTGGCCACACTTCTTCTCTCTTTTTCTTTTGATTTTTTTTTTAAAAATTTTATTTTTATAGCTCATTTATTGCCTTGAATACATTACAATCTCAAATACAATCATACTCTACATGTTCCCTAGATGGTAGGATGTTTAATGGATGATAAGGTGATAGAAAGAAATAACTAAGTGTTTGGGCACAAAAGGGTTTACAATGGAATATGTATTGTATGGGTTGATGGAGGAAAAAGAAATAGGTTTAACAAAGATGGCCTAAATCATATCTTAGTTATAACTTAACATTCCAGTAAATCACACAAGCAAAAATGCATACAATTGGGTAAGACATGCAAGAGTTGTATAATCATGGCTAAAGTGCATAGAAAACTCAAGAATAATTATGTGAGACTTAGCTAGCAAAAGAATAAGATTCAGACCTAACACAATGCTTATCAAATTCCTAAGAGCCATATTAGAAGTTAGACTCAAGATTTATCATTGGTGTGGGAAGGAAAACTGAAAATGACTCAAAGAAAAGAAACAGAAAAAGAAAAACGTGAGGTTTCAAATTGCTGTTTTGCTCAATTTCAACATATAATCTGTTTTGACATGTAACTTTCAAACCACTTGGTCAAATTTAACGTTCTTTATTTCGTTGGATTCAGCATGAACAAATGAAGAACACAGCGCGGACCAAACTTTCAAAACAGTAGCAGGAAAAAAAAATTGTAGCAATGAAGAAGCCTACGTTTTCAACACAAACACAAAAAACTAAAAAAAAAACTTTCCTCACCCCCAAACTTAAATGAAGCATTGTCCTCAATGTTTGAATCCAAAGCATGCAATGCACATGAAATCCAGGGTAAATGAATGAAATGAAAGAAATAAAAGAAAGAGAGTTTAGAACTTCCCCTTGAAGACAATGAGAGGGAAATGCACATAGTATGGCAGCACATGTTCTTCTTTGAGTATTTGGGTCAGCTGCTCATCATGTTTCTCCCACATCAAGGAAAAGAAAATCCTAACAAAAACAAAACAGAAAATGAGAAAAAACTAAGCATGAGTAGCAATTATTATACAAATGAAAGCGATATGATCGGAATGCTCCCTTTGAAGTGATTAGCTGGAGCGTGGTTGGCCATAGCAGCTGGAGGTCGACTTCTCCGCTGCTCCATACTCCATGTTTCTATGGATTGGGTTGTCTCCTCTCTCTCCCTCTTTCTTATTGAGCTACTTCAGAAATGCTTAAAGAAAGACAAGGAAACTTGAAACATATTTTCAGATTTGTTTGATTAGGAAACCATAACATAAATGAAAAGGATAAACTAAACTAAAACATCAAGATTAGGGATTCAACTTCACCACAAACATCTAATTCCATGCTTCAAAGTAACAAGCATCAAAGTAAATCAAACTAGCTTATGGAGTTCGTTCTTTCTCAAATATGATTATCCATATGGTGTGTGGTTTTAATCAAGTATTCAGAAAAAGCATTTAGCTATGGTGTTTAGTCTAAACACAAATTCCAAACCCATTAAGAACAAGAAGAACAATAAAGAACCAAGTAGAATTTAAACATGGTGTTTGTCTTCAATATCTACCCATCCATTCACTAATCAGTCCAAGAGTCATATGGTGTTTATGTAAACTTGAACAAGATAATTAATTAAGAGCAAGTGAATGAAACCATAAACAAGAAATAATCAACATGCTACTTGAACCTTCTCTTTGGTGTTGTGTAAGCTGGGACTCAAACCCAGTTCTCTTGCTTGTCAGGCAATTGTCCTTGTCCGTTGGACTACAAACACAACTTATCAATTATCCTCATTAACTTTAAAACATGAAACTGTCCAGTTATAAAAAAGATAAAAATAAATAAAAAGTAGGAAAACCAAATAGAATCAAGCAATGTTACCAATCCCCGGCAACGGCGCCAAAAACTTGTTGTGTAGATACAGCTGCACCAAAATGGATTCAGTTGCATCCTCAACTTGTGATACTCGCAAGTGCACGAGCCGTTGGTACTTTAGCATATGTAAGTGCGAGGTCGATTCCACAGGGATTGGTGATTGAATGATCCAACTCAGTTTTCCTACACAAAACAAAAATGAAAACAAAAGAAACAAAACAAGAAGAAAGAAAGTAACTAGGACAAGATGGTGTTGTTTTAGAATCCACCCTAATTTTTCTAATCATGTTATGGCAGCAAGTAAACAAATTGATTCACTCATGAAGATGCTCACAAATAAGTCCATGGTGTTTGGATCAAATAGCATGAACATCACAAGGACCCCAAGCATGGTGTTTACATTAGGAGACCTAGAAATCAAATCACATAAGTTGCTAATGGATGGAATGAAGATGATCCCCAAACCTTCCCAACAAGAGCATAACGCATAAAACCTTAGGTGATCAATCAAAGGATGCAAACCAGCTCCATTAAAATAGTGAAGAAGAATTCATGAATGAAATCAAACTTTATAAACTCAAACCATGATACAAGACTAGCAAGATGTTTATTAAAACTAATAACAGAAAAACAAAGTAAAACAAAGGAAATACAAGAAGAAAATAAAAGACAAAGGGAGGAGAAGAAGATAAGGACAGCATGCTAGAGATGGAAAAGATTCATCTCCATGGCTGCTAGGAGGCCAAAGCCTCCCAGCTGCTGCCTTCTCCCTTCTCTCCCTTTGTGACTCTCAACTTTCCCTCTCTTTGTGTACAATGGAAGTGTAAATGATGGAACTCTGAATGTGAGTTGAATGTGGAATGGAAGTGGTATTTATAGGGAGAGGGGAGTGGGAAATCTGAATTGAATATGGCAATGACCTAACACACTTGCATTAGATAATCAGAAATGGTTACTCCACTAAATCCCACTAGCAGCCCTAGCTCATCCTCATGTCAGCATGACCAAGCTTCCATTCAGAAACCAATAGCTCATGCCTAGCTCATCATGACCAAGCATGCAATGAGCTCATCTTCCTGTCAGCATGATGTGTATTTCCATGGGCTCACGAATTGGGTTGGGCTGAATCAAATGATGACTTTAAGATGTCCATTTTGAAGTTCAGAATGTCATTGATCCAACCACACAAGTATTGGCCCAATCCAAGTTCGGATGAAGAAGATAAGTCCGAAATGAACTTCTAACTCAGGCTCCAATTTTTGCACGTTTGCACCATTTTGCTTCAAATGCCTCAAGTGTATTCCTCTCATGCCAACCAGCCCTTAATATGCATGGATTGCATGAATTATGCTCTTTTGCTCTCTTGGCCTACAAAACACACAAAGAGAGGCAAATAACTTAGAAATCTAAGAAACTAAACAAAATGAGTAAGTAAATTGGGCATGTATATGTATGAAAATGTGAGCTTAACATCTTCTAACACAAATCTAAGCCAAATGGCATGTGCAGTGGCTTCTGATGCGCTAATGTACTCTGCCTCTACAGTAGACAATGCAACACAATTTTGCTTAATTGAAGCTCAAGAGAAAACTCCACTGCCAAAAGAGAATGCATATCCAGATGTGCTCTTACTGCCCTCATCGCTGATCCACCCCAGTCACTGTCACAGAAGCCAATCAACATTGCATTTTTCGGTTAGTCCATCATAAAAAATTTGCATTTGTAAGTATAGAGGTAACCCGTGATGTGGACATTGCATTAGAGTTCCTTTGAAACGCTCCCAGCATTCATTGAATGGTTCGCCATCATGTTGTGAGAAGTTGAAAATCTTGGACCTCAAGGTGGCTGTCTTTTGGGCGGAGAAAAACTTCTCCAAGAACTTCTTAGCAACAGCATCCCAAGTGGTTAGTGATCCAGGGGCTAACGACATCAACCAAGTCTTTGCTCTATCTTTCAAAGTGTAAGGGAAGACCCTCATCCTCAGATTTGCTTCAGACACATCCTTCAAAGGCAAAGTACAAACAACAGTATAAAATTCTTTAATGTGAGCCAAAGGATCTTCATTAGGTAAACCATAAAAAGAAGGAAGCATTTGAAAGTGAGAAGATTTAAGCTCATAGTTTCTAGCTTCTCTGGACAGCAAGATGCATGAAGGTGAATTTGGTATGATTGGTTGAGCAAGATCCTCCAAAGCAAGTTGGTCATGGGCTGCCATCTTTTCTTCTTCTTCTTCTTGATCTGAGTTAAAGATGTTGAAGAGAGTACTCTTCAGAGCTTGTTGAATTGGAGGTTTCGGCTTCTAAGGGATTGAGGATAGATTCAATGGCTGCCTCCCTTGCTTGATCAAGCCTTCGTTCAAATTCAGCCAGTGATGGTTGTTGTGAACCACGGATTGGTTGGATCCTAATGGTTCCGGATTGAGAGTGTTTCTTGACCGCTGATACAACTTGTTCAAGAAATGGTTTGCTCGACATGCAAATACCTGAAAACAAAGAAAAACTAAAGAAAGTAAGCAATAGAAATGAGACTCTTAATCAAGTCCCCGGCAGCGGCGCCATTTTCTTGTTGGACAGATTTTACTCTATCTATTTCTCGCAAGTGCACGAACCAATTATAGTATAGGAATGCAAGCACGAGGTCGTTCCACAGAGACTTGGATGAAAGACACTTATTACTACTACTTAGACTCACAAGTAATCCTAAGACTAAACAGAATTTAAATGAGGTTGTGTTGAGTTTGTTTTGAGTAACAACTACAAAAAGGAAAAGCATATAGCAAGTGATTGACAACTTCTAAAGGGAATGCAAAATAGCAAGTAACCAGCAAGTAGATGTTTAGAAAATGTAGAGACAAAGGAGACAAGCACTAGGGTTTCAACTTCACCATGACAATCCAATTTCAAGCAACAAGTTAACAATCACCTAAGTTGATTACAATTTCTGGAGTTCGTTCTTTCTTATGTATGATTATCCATATGGTGTTTGGTTTTAATCAAGTACTTAGAAACACAACTTAGCTATGGTGTTTAGTCTAGGCTATGAATCTGAATCCATTAAGCTTAAGAAGAACACGAAAGAACCAAGTAAACATTTAAACATGGTGTTTGTCCTAAATGCATTACCCACTCATTCACTAATCGGTTCAAGAGTCATATGGTGTTTATGTAAACTTGAACTAGATAACCAACATGCATGTGTTCATAGTGGCCAGTTATTTAAACATGCATAAAGATTCAACTAAGAACAAGTGAATGAGACCAGATAATTAGGAGTAATCAACAAAGGATAAAATTAACTTGAAACATGAAATTGTCTTGTCAGGTTACATTGAAACCCTAGCTATGGAAATTAGCTGCTCATAATGGGAAATAAACTAAGACAGAAATGAGAAAACATAATGAATGCAATAAGAGTAGAAAAACCCTTTTCTTAAGTTCTTGTCCAAGGCTTCTCCAAGTGCTTCTCCACGTCTAATGTTTCTCCAAATGCTTCCCCATATCTAGAAGGATGTATGACAGCCAAGGAGATGATTTGGGATGAGTTTGGGTGAGTTGTGATGGTAGAGAAAGAGGAAATTCGTAGGGAAATGGAAGGAAGGTTTGCTGGAGCTGTTTTGGTGATTTGAGGCAGTTTGGAGTGTTGGGTTGATTTCTGGAGTGTTTGAGGATTGTGGGGTTGTGAATCCCAGGAATTGTTGTGATGAAAGTGTTTGGAATGGAAGTGGTATTTATAGGGATAGGGAAGTGAGAAATCTGAATTGAATATGGCTAATGGACTAACACACTTGCATTAGATAATCAAAAATGGTTACTCCACTAAATCCCACTAGCAGCCCTAGCTCATCCTCATGTCAGCATGACCAATCTTCCATTCAGCAGCCCTAGCTCATCCTCATGTCAGCATGACCAAGCTTCCATTCAGAAACCAATAGCTCATGCCTAGCTCACCATGACTAAGCATGCAATGAGCTCATCTTCCAGTCAGCATGATGAACAACTTCTTGGGCTTACGAATTGGGCTAGGCTGAATCAAATGACGACTTTAAGATGTCCATTGTGAAGTTCAGAATGTGTCTGATCCAACCACACAAGTATTGGCCCAATCCAAGCTCGGATGAAGAAGATAAGTCCGAAATGAATTTCTAACTCAGTCTCCAGTTTTTGCATGTTTTTGCTCCATTTTGCTTCAAATGCCTCAAGTGGTACCTAGAGCTCAATGAACTGAATAACAAACACAAAATGGATTAAAAGCACAAGTTTTATTTAAAAACATAACCAAACAATAGGGTAGAGTGTTACAAAATGATACATAAATATGCATTGATCATTACGTACAAGAGGCTGCCTACAATGCTTCTATATTGCTCCTCCCTTGTTACTCCACTTCCATCATCTTTAGTTAGCTTCTCAGTTGCTACAAGGGGTGTGGTCACAATCTTGCACTCATTCAAACCAAACTTGTTCAATAGAGAGCTTGCATATTTCTTTTGGTGGATGAATATGCTAGAGCTTGTTTGAACCACTCCCATACCAAGAAAATGATGTAGAAGACCCAAGTCTGTAATCTCAAGTCTGTAATATCATATTTCATCATCATGTCTTCCTTGAATTCATCCAGCAGTTTCCTGCTACTTCCTGTATACACAATGTCATCAACATAAATAGAAACAATTAGGATGTCTTTGTCTCCCCTTGTCTTGGTATACAAGGTAGCTTCACTTAGGCTCTTCTCAAAACCACACTGAGTGAAGTAGGTGTCTATCTCTCCATACCAAGCTCTAGGTGCCTGTTTTAGTCCATAGAGAGCTTTGTGCAGCCTATACACCTTGTCTTCTTTGCCTTTGACCACAAAATCCTCTGGTTGGTCTATATAGACTTCTTTGCCTTTTACATCAAGCTGATATAGCTTCCATTCTTTTTGAGCAGCTAGAGCAATGAGAGTTATAATGGTTTCCAATAGAGCCACAGGAGCATAGGTTTCATTGTAGTCCAATCTAGGTTTCTAAGCATACCCTTCGGCAACTAACCTTGCTTTATTCTTTTGGACTGAACCATCTAAGTTTAGCTTTGTTTTGTAAACCCACTTGACTCCAATAACTGGTTTCTCAGTTGGTTTATCCACTAGTTCCCATGTACCATTTTTTTCAATCATTTGTAGTTCATCTTCCATAGCTTTTAGTCATGATTTGTCTTGAGCTGCCCCTGCATATTTCTCTGGTTCAATGATGCACAGATTGAACTGTGCAAGCACATCATCTAGCCTTCTCCATTTCAATGGTGAGTAATCATAAGCTTGAGTATTTCTCTCTTCACTGCTTATATCACTTGACCTGTGTTGTGATGAAGTGTGAGATAACAATGGACTCCTTTCTTGTTGAAATTGAGTGTGAGGGGACAAAGTAGTACTCTCATCTTTATTTTCCATACCAAGACCATGTTCACTTTGAATTCCATCTCTAAAAGATGCCACTGTCTATTAGAGTTCTTCTGACCAGCTCCAAGAACTTTCTTCATCAAAGATAATGTCCCTTGATAGAGTGAGTTTCTTGGAGATTGGATTATAGATTTTATAACCTTTCTCACAAGTTGCATACCATACAAACACTCTTTTCACACTTTTAGGTTCCAGTTTATGCCTTAGTTTAGTAGGCACATGAACATAACACAAGAAGCCAAAGATTTTTAAATGAGCAATACCAGGCTTTCTTCCACTATAAGCTTCAAATGGTGTGATATTATTCAGAGCCTTTGTAGGACACCTATTCAAGATGTACACAACTGTGTGAACAGCTTCAGCCCATAGGAAATAAGGTATTCCCTTCTCATGTAACATTGACTTGGCCATTTCAACCACAATCCTGTTCTTCCTCTCTACCACTCCATTCTGCTGAGGGGTGTAGGCCATTGTGAGCTGCCTTTGGATGCCATGATCTTCACAAAACTGTACAAACTCAGAAGATAGAAACTCTCCTCCTCTGTCACTTCTCAAGCATTTCACCTTGTATCCAGATTGAAGTTCAATCATGGACTTAAATTTCTTGAAACAGTTGAAAGCCGTATATTTGTTTCTTAAAAAAAAAAGACCCAAATCATCCATGTGAAGTCATCAATAGTCAACATAAAGTATTTGTTGCCTGCAACAGATTCATTTCTCATAGGACCACAAAGGTCAATGTGAACTAACTCAAGTGGAATACTTGCTCTTTGAGCTTGACCCTTTGGAAAACCATTTATGTGTTGTTTTCCAAGTTGGCAGCCCTCACACACACTGTTTTTCTCTTCTAGTTGAGGTAATCCATGCACCATATCTTTGTCTCTCGGTTGTTTTATCCCTTTGAAATGTAGATATGCTAGCCTTTTATGCCAAGTCCATGTGCAATGAGTGACAGTTGCTTGCATGGCCAGTTAGTTTTCAACTAATAGACATAAAGGATAGCACCTATTCTTCTTCATTGGCACCTTGATGATGAGACAGTTCATTGAGAAATTGTCAAACACTTTGCACATCCCTTCTCCAAACACCAGGAAGTATCCATGCTCATCAATTTGCCCAACACTCAGCAAATTTTCCTTTAGTCTGGCTGATACATCACTTCCCTAATATATTTTCTGCCTTTTGTTGTGTCAATAACCAATGAACCCATGCCAGCCACATTCATATGATTGCTACAACCACTATTAATGTACCATTCCCCATTTGTTTTTGTCTCAGTGATTGTACAGTTAGGATAGAAAAAATTTCCAGTGACTTCCATTTGACTTGCATAATTTGCCTTATGCACAGACTTTCCTCCAGTGCACTCTCTAGCTAAATGACCAAATCAGTCAAAATTATAGCATTTTGGCTTCCCTTTATACTTGCATTCACCAAAATGATACTTTGAGCACACCTTGCACTTAGGTTTTACAGCTTCTTGGCCTGTTGGTTGTGATGAATTGAGAGTCTGTGTAGTATTGTTCCATTGAGGCTTGCCTTTTGTTTCCCATGATTTGCCTTTAGGATTCCAATTTTTTTGAGACTTGGATGAACTAGATTGAGCTGCATTCTTGTTTTGGCCTTTTTGGACTCACAGTGAATGAGGCAAAAGCCTTCTCCGTTGCATCAGCATTGTGCAATTCAAATAGTTGCTCTTGAGTTTTCAGGATGGCAATTACTTCTTGTAATTCCACAGTCTCTAGACTTTTAGTGTTCTCAATCACCAAACAGATAGGGTCATATACCTTGCTAAGACTAATCAAGACCTTTTGAACAAACCTCTCATTCGAGAGCATTTCACCATATGTTTTCATTTTATTAATCAGATCATTCAATCTAGTAAGGTACGCAAACAAAGACTCATTATCATGCATTCTAGTATATTCAAATTCGCGTATGATTTTGAAGTTTTACCAATCTAACATGATCTCCACCATGGTATTCTCCATACAACAGCTCCCAAGCTGCTTTGGCAGAGTCTGCGTTGGCGATGCGTGGGAAAATTTGATTGGATATTTCATTTTGGATAATACCCAGAGCTTTTGCATCATTCATGAGAATTATAGCTACTTTCTCATCATCTTCTTCTTCTTGAGGTTTCCTCAATGCCTTCTTCTTCTTCTTCGAATAGGAGATTGCCCTTCTCTACCAGATTCCATAGCCCATATGATTTGAATATGGTCACCATCTTAATCCTCAAGAACTCATATTTCTCACCGAATAAAATTTGGAGTTCTCACCTCTGAGCTTTCAGATCCAGCCATTTAAAAATAATCAAGCTCAGGAGCTTTCGTGAGCTTTGAACAAGCTTCAGAAATACCCTGATCTTTTCTTCATAGTTTGAACGCCCAGCTTTTAGATGATTGAACCTGGCTCTGAGGCCATGTTAGTGTTTTTGTGTGTGAATGAAGAGTGACAAAAGGTAGAAGAGACGAGAAGGAAGAAAATTTGCTAAAAATTGCTCTACTATACATGTAGCAGAGGAATGTTCATTATCTCATCAGTCTCACAACCTCACACACTTGGAGTGAGGGAATATAATAGTTAGGCATAGGGCTCATCATTTGGCCCGCGGGCTCATGGGCCTACGGGGGCCCGCCCGGCCCATTGAAAAAAAGCCCGGCCCGGTCCGACATGGGCTTTGAGAGGGCCCGGCCCGCTTAGGCTTGGGCCGGGCTTGGGCTTGGGTGTTTGAAGCCCGGCCCGGCCCATAGACCCGGCCCGATTAAGCCCATGAAAGCCCGGCCCGGCCCGCCCACAAAAGCCCGGCCCGTTAGGCCCGCATACATATATAATTATGTATAAATAAAGGTTTAGGATTATGATTATATCACTTGAATGACAAATCCCCCTCTTTAATTTTTTATGTGTGTTACTTGTTATAAAAATTGTGTTTGTTTCCATTGAATTCTACTCATTCTAGTTTATAATTGGATGATTAGCACATTAATTTGTGTCATTTATTAATACAACAATTATATATATATATATATAATAAAACAAACAACATATCATATCACCAAACATAATCATACCACCAAATATAATCATAATTTTCTTTAACACATCACCAAATATTTGCATATTTATTTATACCATCCTTATAATTTTTATTTTTATTTTTACACTTATTATTTTTTAGGCCCATTTCGGCCCGGCCCGTTGGGCTTAGCCCGGCCCGATGGGCTTTTTCAAGCCCGACTCATGAGATGGGCTTGGGTTTTGAATTTTCTAAAAAAACCCGGCCCGATATTTTCTCTCTCTCTCTTTAAAGCCCGGCCCGACCCGGCCCAAGCCCATAAAATTTAGGCCGGGCTAGCCCGGCCCGGCCCATTGACGAGCCCTAGTTAGGCACAGGAGCTGGATCCTTAACATCTCAAAGTGATCTCAGCCATTCATCTAGACATCCAATAGGATCTTTACATTTGTCTTACAAAGCTAAAGAAAACAAAAAAACTGTTTAAACAAACTAACTAGCCAGCTTAAGGACTTATAATTCAACAAAAATCCCACTCTGTTTTTGCAATCTAGAATACACTTATGTTGTCTGCTTTGTGAAGATATTTTGAACTCAAAAGTTGTATGAAATTATCTTTGAGCTCTATGTTTTTGTGCTCAGTCTATTTGATGGTTTTGAGCTTGGTGATTTTGTGCTCAATCATGTTTTGGGTTCAACCTCGGTGATTTTGTGCTTAGTCTAGTTTAGGGGTTTGAGCTCTGTGATTTGAAGATATCATTCAAGTGGAACAAATTGAGGTCTGTTAATGGATCAGTTGTGCATACTATTTGCAACCAAATTCATGTAATGTAGCCCCACGTTGATACCACAACCAATAGTCCTTTGGTGATGATATTCTGAAAGAAGCAATAGGTTGGGTAAAAAATTACAAGAGAATTTAATTGGGGACAAATTTGATATTTGACTAATAGAAAGAAAATTATTAGCAAGAGATAATACAAGTAAAGTCAATTTCAGAGACAATTAGGGAGTAAGTGAGAAGATGCTTGCCCCAATAACGAAACAAGAAGTACCATTCCAACTGCAGTCTTGTGAGGTTCAAAAATAGATTGGGAAGAGGGAGAGGAATGTTGATGTTTCGCTAACTTAAAGATGTGGAAGGAGTGAAGAAAATAGATGGTCAAAAGAGATGCAACAGTTTGACTGGGCTTTGCTGCTCGAGCGGAACTACAGGCGCTCGAGCGGCAGAGTGTTACTTCTCGCCCAGACCCAAGCGTAAATGAACTACAAGCACTCGAGCGGACACAGGAGCTTGAGCGGCGCTTGAGCGAGACAAGCGAATCCAATGCGTATCCTTAGCGAATTTGGACAGATTTTCTCTTAGTTTTGGAGTCCTTTCATAATTGTACTAAAGCCATATGACATATAAATAGGTACTTTAGCGCTAAATTATTGTAATGTGAGAAAGCTAAGGCATCAAATTGGGTTTGAGCCAAGGGTGATAGAAAAGAGAGCTAAGGTTCATGAGAGATCAAAGGGGTTCTTCATTGTAACCAAAGAGTTCTTTCATACTAATGAATTTCTCGGGAATCACCAAGAGAACATATGCACAACACCGAACCTCTATAAATTCTTTTGTTCTTTGTGTGTGTGTTTACTTTCTGGTTTCATGTGTGCTTTATCTTTGTGTGGCTTGTGTATGATAGTTGCGTAGTCCATCAACGACAAGGTCTTGGAGTGATTTCGCACGAAAGGAAAAACTCATGCAAATGTGGACTTGAACCCAAGTGCACTTGGAAACACACCAAAGTGCTGGGTCAATCTGTTGCGTAGATTTAGCTGCACCAAAATAGATTCAGCTGCATCCTCAACTTGTGATACTCGCAAGTGCACGAGCCGTTCGGTAGTATAGCATATGTAAGTGCGAGGTCGATTCCACAGGGATTGGTGATTGAATGATCCAATTCGGTTTTCCTACACAAAACAAAAATGAAAACAAAAGAACATAAAACAAGGATTTTGTACAACACTTGAGAACATTGACACTTTTGGAAGAGAGGAGAGATGTGTTTGAGAAAGAGAAGAGAGGAGTGTTTGGGAAGTGTTCAAGAACATGGGGGCTTTTGGAGAAGAAAGTAGAGAGGTATTTTGAGAACGTTGAGGATTTTGGAAGAGAATGAGAATTGTGTTTGAAAGCTTTGAGAAGGGAGAAGAAAGTGTTTGGGAAATTTGGAGAATGTTTGTGAACTTGGAGAGTTTGAGAATTTAGGGAATGGAGAGAAAGGTTTTTGAGAACTTGGAGAATTTGGTGAAGGAATGGGAATTGTGTTTGAGAACTTTAGAGAAGGGAGAAGTGTTTGAGAGATTTGGAGAATTTTGGAAGAGTAAGGAAAGTGGTGTTTGGGAACTTTGTGGATTTTGGAAGAGAGTGTTTGAGAACATGGGGAATTTGGAAAAGAAAGTGTTTGGGGACTTTGAGAATTTTGGAAGAGAAAGTGTTTGGGAAATGTTTGAGAGCATGGAGAACTTTGAAAGAGAATAGAGAAGTGTTTGGAGAATTTAGAAGAAAGAAAATTTAGTAGAATGATCTTATTACAACAATTGAGAACTACAAAGGGAAACTAAGAGAATTTAAGGGAGAGAAGGGAAGGGAGCTCTAGAGAGGTGCTTGAGAGCTCCCCCCCTTCTCTCAAGCACTTCTCTAGAGCTCCCTTCCCTTCTCTCCCTCAAATTCTCTTAGTTTCCCTTTGTAGTTCTCAATTGTTGTAATAAGATCATTCTACTAAATTTTCTTTTTATTAAATCTCAAGCACTTCTCTATTCTCTTCCAAACACTCTCCAAACCCTAAACACATGTCTCTTCCCTTCCAAATTCCCCATGTTCTCCAAACACTTTCTCTTCCAAGATTCTCAAAGTTCCCAAACACTTCTCCCATTCCTTCATCAAATTCTCAAACACTTTCCAAACACTACTCCCATTCCTTCATCAAATTCTCTAAACTACTCAAACACTTTCTCCTCCCTTCTCCAAATGTCCCAAACACATTTCCTTTCCCTTCCAAAATCCTCAAGCTTCCCAAACACCTTCCTCCAAATTCTCAAGCTCTCAAACACCTCTCTCTTTTTCTCCAAAAACTCTCCATGTTCTCAAGTGTTGTACAAAATCCTTGTTTTATGTTCTTTTGTTTTCATTTTTGTTTTGTGTAGGAAAACCGAATTGGATCATTCAATCACCAATCCCTGTGGAATCGACATCGCACTTACATACGCTAAACTACCAACGGTTCGTGCACTTGCGAGTATCACAAGTTGAGGATGCAATTGAATCCATTTTGGTGCAGCTGTATCTACGCAACAAGTTTTTGGCGCCGTTCTGAAAAATCTGGAAAAATATGGATCTTGAAGCTCTTTGTCTTATCTTTCCAAGCATATGCAGTCCAACTCAAGGAAAAATCGGAAAGGCCTTCAAATGTGATTTTTGGCCCAGTAACGCAGATGCTGCCGAATTTGACCTTAAGTTGCCAAAACATGTATAACTTTCTCTAGAAGACTCGGAATCATGAACCGTAAAATTCTACAGAAACTAGACTTCCTTATCTTTCCAATGGTATATGGCTCATCATATGGTTCTTCTTGAGCAAGTACAGTCCAATCCGTGAAGTTGACTGATCTGCAGACACCGTTTTGAGCTAACTTGTCTCCAAAATACAATTAGTGAGTCCTTAAGCTTATTACACTGAAACAAACACAAAACTTATTAAAAGCACAAGTTTAACTCAAAAACATAACCAAATCATAAGTTAAAAGGGTACAAAATGATATGTAATTATGCACCGATCACAATCCAACTAACACCGCATTGATAATTAGACTTGAATAAAATAGTACAAGAACATAGTGAATCTCTTAATCACAACATGCGCGGACAATGAATTCTTTTCGCTGAGCTACACTAAAACATAGACACCAACTTCCTGTTTACACAACAAAATCAATTATTTCTGCTCAGCGAATGGAAAACAAATGATAATTTAACAGTAATAATGATAATCAATTTTATTTAAAGAAAAAGGAAACAAACTATGTAGTAATTTTCCTAGTCTTACCACTAGTCTCTCCTCTTGGCCCTTCTTCATGAGAAAGACTTTTATAAAATGGGGATATGATGCAGCGGAACAAGAACAATAGATAAATTCGAGCAAACTTAACTCCGTTGATTCAAAGAATACCCGGAATTAAAACTATAATCTGTTAATTCTGAGAATACCCAAGAAAAGAGTAGAGAGATGAGAGAAAAATCTCAATCTTCATTCAATAACAAACATCAACCCCCTTTCTTACAATTTCATGCATTATTTATAGAAAGCCTCTCAATCAAGATGAGATAACTCTTCATAACTCTCCTAAACCTTTCCTATCCCAACTTCCATCTTAATGACAACTCGACATTAAATCTCCCTATAACTCACAAAGACGAAAAGACTCTCCATAACTTTATTCATGAACCTAGATAACTCCCACATACGAAGAGACATTTATTCAATATAGGTTATTAAGACTTTCCTCATGCATGAACATGATCCCAATGGTCCATGTATGTATTTGCTAAACTTGCTGCATCATCCTCCCCGGGTTGGCAAAAATTCGCCCTCGAATTTGGATCGTCGTAGAGTTGGTGCCACGGAAAGGAACCAGATATTTCACATTGAATACATCAGACGTGCGAATATGGCTGGGAAGCTTCAATTTGTAAGCATTCGGATTTATCTTCTCAAGGATTTCCACATGTCCAATATTTCGAGCAGCCAATTTGTTATATTCACCAACAGGAAAACAATCCCTTGTAAGAATGGCCCAAACAAAACCTCTAACATTGAACTCCATAAAACGACGCTTCTTATCAGCATCATTCTCCCCCGGTTGACAAAATTTGTCCTCCAATTTATGTCTTCTTGGATTATATGCATGATCATTGATTGTTGGTCTTCAAACTGAAATCCCCCACTCCAAAGAAATAAATATTTTGAATATTTGAATATTCTCCAATTGTGTAAATTCTCCTCGGCCAATTTCTTAACCCATATATTCTGAATTATGGTATCAACCAAATTGGTTTTACTACGATGACTGAAATTATCAACCCTCATGAAATCAATATATTCAACAACTTCGAAAGTATCATGAGAGTTGAATAAAGCGATGGAATCATCGACAATTGCAATATGAAGGTTGACATAATTTTTCACAACTTCTTCAATGCATTCCAATTGTTTCAGTTTCGTGTCAAAAACCTTCTCAACAGTAAAATAATAATCACAACAAATCTCGCAAGAACCATCTGAACATCGATCAAATACTGGAGGGAGATCCAAATCTAATAAATGATCAAGTGTATGATCACCACTAACCATTTCTGGTAATAGCTAGCTGTGTAGATTTGACTAACTACACAACTGGCGTGTAGTTCCTTCCCAGGATTTCAGTTTTGCAACTGAATCCCGCTCTAATACCAACTGATGCAGCGGAACAAGAACAAAAGATAATTTCGAGCAAACTTAACTCCGTTGATCCAAAGAATACCCGGAATTAAAACTATAATCTGTTAATTCTAAGAATACCCAAGAAAAGAGTAGAGAGATGAGAGAAAAATCTCAATCTTCATTCAATAACAAACATCAACCCCCTTTCTTACAATTTCATGCATTATTTATAGAAAGCCTCTCAATCAAGATGAGATAACTCTTCATAACTCTCCTAAACCTTTCCTATCCCAACTTCCCTCTTAATGACAACTCGACATTAAATCTCCCTATAACTCACAAAGACGAAAAGACTCTCCATAACTTTATTCATGAACCTAGATAACTCCCACATACGAAGAGACATTTATTCAATATAGGTTATTAAGACTTTTCTCATGCATGAACATGATCCCAATGGTCCATGTATGTATTTGCTAAACTTGCTGCATCAGGATAGCACTATTTTGCTATCTCCAATCAATAACGTTAGGACACACATGCTAACACTTTAACATGACATAGTATGATTGGTTGGGAATAGCAAACAATGTTATCTCCATTGCAACTAAGTTTTTCTCCTTCTTTACGGGTCAAGGCAGGCACATTAATTTTCTTCACCGCATGTAGAAAAGAAAATGGGTCCTGAGTGTTGAAAATTCTAGGTCTGCTTGTTCTGGCAATTTAGGGGGGATTAATAATGCACATTTCAATGGCCCTACAGTTTAGTATAGTTGCACATTTAGACTTTAGTGGCATATCCTGTGCTATAAATTCTACCTATCTTTGTTTGTGGCAGCTTCTTCTCCTAGAGTGGCACTTTCTACATTGGCGAAGGATGTGAATGTTGATCTTAATTTCATAAAAAACGATTTGACAGAAAACAAGAAATAAACAAATACATAGAATTGAAAAAAAATAAATATTCATACAAAAACAAATGAAGTAATTTGATTTTGTTTGTTTTTTATTAACAGAAAGAAGGATGCAAACTAAGAACTTCTTAAGTTGAAATCAGTGCCAGCCCTAAACATGGGCTGTCAGTGCAATTGCTCTGGGTCCACTGTCCAAGGGGCCCAAATTTTTTTAAATTTTAATTTTATGAGGAGGTATATTATATTTATTATATATTCTTTTAATATTTTTTAAAAAACAAAGTAATATGGGTTGTTTTTCAACTCTTTTAACTCTAATTGCAAATTTGGAAGTTTTAAGTTTTAAGATTACATGACATGACATGACATATCACATTTGAAGATTACATGACATGCGATAAGTTTTTTGTTTTTCTTGGTCAAACAACTTGATAAGTTACGTACTCAAATTCCCCCCAAAAAAAATCGTAAGACTAGTCGTCTTGTGACTTGTCATCGCAGGAACCATAAGTCCTGCAAAAGGACAAAACGTTAGGCCCGCACCAAGCCTATATAACTAAAGCCCAAGCTCATCAAATTCGAAGCAAAGCAAGCTAAGACATTGCGATGATGAAGACCCTAGTAGTAGTCCTCAGCCTCAGCTTAACCATCCTTTCCCTAGGAGGTAAACAAGCTTCTTATTAGTTTTTCATTTGGCCAAACGATAGAAATACTCATTGATCTTTTCTTAAAGTCGAAGCTTCTTTTTTTCTTTAATTTTAATTTAATATTTGGTCACAATAAGTGTGGTTTGTGATTACTGCATCAAATTAAGTGTGGTTTATTTTGCATGGCAGGTGCACATGCAGCGACAATTTCTTTCAAAAACAATTGCCCCTACATGGTCTGGCCAGGAACCCTAACCTCCGATCAAAAATCTCAATTATCAACCACAGGGTTCGAGTTAGCATCCCAAGCTAGCTTCCAGCTAGACACTCCGGTGCCGTGGAACGGTCGCTTCTGGGCCCGAACTGGATGCTCCACGGATGCCTCTGGAAAGTTCGTCTGCGCCACCGCAGACTGTGCCTCTGGTCAGGTCATGTGCAATGGTAACGGTGCCATTCCACCGGCAACTTTAGCGGAATTCAATATTCCAGCAGGCGGAGGACAAGATTTCTACGACGTTAGCCTTGTTGATGGCTTCAACTTGCCCATGTCTGTTACTCCACAAGGCGGTACCGGCGACTGCAAGACGGCTAGTTGCCCGGTGAACGTGAACGCAGTTTGTCCGAGTGAGCTGCAAAAGAAAGGGTCTGATGGGAGCGTGGTTGCCTGCTTGAGCGCATGTGTTAAATTCGGTACGCCACAGTACTGTTGCACTCCTCCTCAAAACACTCCAGAGACATGCCCACCGACAAACTACTCTCAGATATTCCATAACGCATGCCCCGACGCTTACAGCTATGCTTATGATGACAAAAGGGGTACATTTACATGCAATGGTGGACCTAACTACGTCATTACTTTCTGCCCATGATGAGCATACATATATATGAACTATAGAAAGGACAAGATCTTTAATAAAGATAGGACTCTCGACATGTAATGTGTCGATAATTAGTCTGGTTCTATATTAAACGTTTGATCTTTAATAAAGGTAAGACTCTCGACATGTAATTGGTAACATATCGATTATTATAGTCTGGCTATGTATCAATCATTTGATCTTCAATAAAGATAGAATTGTCCACGTGTAATTGATAATGTGTCAATATCGATATTATTATCATCAATAATAAAAATATTGATATGTTCATGATATACTTTTGCCAACTTCAATAAAATATCTATGTGAATATCGATAGTCCGGTATTTAATTAAAGATAGAATTACTTATATGACTTAATTCTTTTAGATGATACAAAACATATAAGGCCATATAACTATAGAGCAAAAAGTTAGGCCTGCACTAAGCCCATATTACTAAAGCCCAAGCTCATCAAATTCGGAGCAAAGCAAACTAGGACATTCCGATGATGAAGACCCTAAAGTCATGCATGGACTTGGACCTGGGCGGCTTGACTTAATTGCTGAGAACCGCAAGTCATGCATGAAAAGATGCATTGATCGAAAGGCTAGGCGTTTCTTTTTCTCTCCTGGCTATAGAGGCAAAAGCATATGCATGTTGGGCATTCTATAATTATAATTTCTTGGATTTGTTAGGCTTATTAGTATTCCAATATCAAAACAAGAGGGCAACCGTTTGTGTTAGGCTCTTTTAGGAGTTTTTGAAGGCAAGGTTTTAACGAGGTCACATTATGGCTGCTCTGCTTTATTTGCAGCTGATGTACTGTTTTGCTCTTTTTCTTAATGAAGTCCTACTCTTTTGATAAATAATTTAAAAAAAGGAAAAAAAAAAGAGAACAACCGTGTTATACACGGAAATTGGATTTCAATTTCGAATTGTCTATTCAAACGTAAATTGAACTGATATAAAGACTTCAAATAATACCATTTTGTTCACATGATATTGAAAAGGACAGGAAAATTTCACTTCAATAATCATTATTTTATAATGCCCCTTTCCAATGAAAGACTTGAAACCTAAATGATTACAAGAGTCTTAGCAATGGTGTTAAAGCTGCGTCAGTTTTAAGCAAAGCTTTATAAGCAAAATTTCCAATTGGACTCTTTTAACCTTTACCCTCCAAAAAAAAGAACTTGAAATGTAATAGGTTATACATTTATTTTTTACTGACAGTGAGTAGCTAATTTTGAAAAATCCCTGCAACTTGGAGGAGATATTATTTTATTAAAAAAATTAAGAAAATATCTCCTTT
Organism: Prunus fruticosa; assembly: GCA_018703695.1. NCBI lineage: Eukaryota > Viridiplantae > Streptophyta > Magnoliopsida > Rosales > Rosaceae > Prunus > Prunus fruticosa. The sequence continues at coordinate 22,816,651 of CM031919.1, read as the reverse complement.
ACCACACGATTATAGCCATATTGTTATTCTCAGTTTTGTTCTGTTCGATTTTTTATTGATGTCTTCTTTTGAGTGAGATAATTATAGGTTTATTACATAATTATTGGTTGAATTTTATTAATCAATGTATTACTCTTTATTACAAAGGAGAAACTTTATGTTCAATCAGAAATGGGACTATCTGATTATTTTTCTGTTGGTTAATGATTCCAGTTGACAGATGAACTAAACAGGGTGGATGAAAAGCTGAAAGCAACTGAAGCCCTTCTGGAAAGCAATTCCTTTGCTTTGCTGCCTCGTCATTTCTGCATGCAATTCCTTTAATTTGTACAAATAGTCATTTTGTTTTCATTGTCTCAAGTTGCATCCTTAACCCAAAAAGAAGTGGACCAGATGCCTCGTCAGCCCAAAAAGAAAGCATGAATTGCATAGACCACATATAATGCTTTTGAGTAGTTGCTAGAAAACGGGATATGTGTGCGCGCGCGCTCGTGCCGTTGTTCTGAGATGGTTTATTTTGCCTTAAGAAGACGTTCTTTGTAATGTGAAGCTTACAATGATCTTGACCAAAAGATGTTCAAAGACTAGTTGTCTTCTGACTTGTCATCGCAGCAACCACAGTCCTGCAAAAGAACAAAAACTCAGGCCAGCACCAAGCCTATATAACTAAAGCCCAAGCTCATCAAATTCGAAGCAAAGCAAATTGAGACATTCCGGTGATGAAGACCCTAGTAGTAGTCCTCAGCCTCAGCTTAACCATCCTTTCCTTCGGAGGTAAACAAGCTTCTTATTAGTTTTTCATTTGGCCAAACGATAGAAATACTCATTGATCTTTTCTTAAAGTCGAAGCTTCTTTTTTTCTTTAATTTTAATTTAAAATTTGGTCACAATAAGTGTGGTTTGTGATTACTGCATCAAATTAAGTGTGGTTTACTTTGCATGGCAGGTGCACATGCAGCGAAAATTTCTTTCAAAAACCATTGCCCCTACACGGTCTGGCCAGCAACCCTAACCTCCGATGGAAAACCTCAATTATCAACCACAGGGTTCAAGTTAGCATCCCATGGTAACTTCCACCTAGACACTCCGGTGCCATGGAACGGCCGCTTCTGGGCCCGAACTGGATGCTCCACGGACGCCTCTGGAAAGTTCGTCTGCACCACCGCAGACTGTGGCTCTGGTCAGGTCACGTGCAACGGTAAAGGTGGCATTCCGCCGGCAACTTTAGCGGAATTCAATATTCCAGCAGGCGGAGGACAAGATTTCTACGACGTTAGTCTTGTTGATGGCTTCAACTTGCCCATGTCTGTGACTCCACACGGCGGAACCGGCACCTGCAAGACGGGTAGTAGCCCGGCGAACGTGAACGCAGTTTGTCCGAGTGAGCTGCAAAAGAAAGGGTCCCATGGGAGCGTGGTTGCCTGCTTAAGCGCATGTGTTAAATTTGGTACGCCACAGTACTGTTGCACTCCGCCTCGAGAAACTAAAGAGAAATGCCCACCGACACATTACTCCCAGATATTCCATAAGGCATGCCCCAACGCTTACAGCTACGCTTATGATGACAACAAGGGTTTATTTACGTGCAATGGTGGACCTAACTACGACATTACTTTCTGCCCATGATGAGCATACATATATATGAATGAACTATAGAAAGGACAAGATCTTTAATAAAAATAGGACTGTCGACATGTAATGCGTCGATAATTAGTCCGGCTCTATAATAAACGTTTGATCTTTAATAAAGGTAAGACTCTCAACATGTAATAAAGGTAAGACTATATTATAGTCTGGCTATGTATCAAGCATATTTGATCATAAATAAAGAAAGAATTTGATCTTAGACATATGTAATGTGAAAAAATGATGTCCACATGATGCAATGAGGTTAAGTAGCAAATGATAAGTACAATAACATGTCAAAATGGATAAAATCATCAACTTCAAACAAATCTACATTTTTTTTTTGTCAACATTTTAAACTTGAATGTGATTCAAAATTTTGATTTCCATAAAATTATTGAAAATAAATTGCAATTAATGCGTTTAAAAAGCCATGCCTGGGAAAATGGATGTTCTCACTACTAACACAAAGTGGACGACGGTGCATCTTAAAACTGTCGTTATGTTTTAAAAGACGACGGTATTTTTAAAACCATCATGATATATCATCTTATACACTACTAGCGTTAGATTGATTTTAAAAAGACAATGCTTAACAAGCGTCGTCTTTTAAAACACGCTGAACAAAAAAAATGCCACTTGATTTTTAATAGACGACGCTTGTTAGTGACAAGTTTCGTCTTTTAAAAATCAAGTGACCTTTTTTTTTGTAAAGACAATGGTTTTTTTGAAAGAACTGTTGTCTATTATATGTAAAGATGACGGTTTTTTTTAAACCGTTGTCTATTATATGTAAAGACGACGTTTTTTTGGAAAGAATGGAAAGACGACGGTTTTTTTTAAAAAACGTCGTCTTTTAAAACACGCTAAAAAAAGGCCGCTTAAGTGAATTCGCGCTCAACAAATTTTCAAATTTTCCCCCGTCTTTGAAAACCTTATCTCTCATTAACAAGCGTCGTCTTTTAAAACACGCTAAAAATAGGCCACTTAAGTGAAATCGCGCTTGATAAATTTTCAAATTTTCCCCGTCTTTGAAAACCTCATCTCTCATTAACAAGCGTCGTCTTTTAAAACACGCTAAAAATAGGCCACTTAAGTGAATTCGCGCTCGATAAATTTTCAGATTTTCCCCCGTCTCTAAAAACCTTATCTGTTCCTCCTTGAAACCCTCCTGAGCTCTCTAAAACACCCTCATGAAAGGTTTGATTTGAAAGTCACCTAATCTCTCAATACCCTTCTATATCTTGCTAGTGAATTCTAGATTAGTCTCTTTGCGTTTCTGGTATGTTCTTTCTCTCCCTGATTTCAGATTTTCTGTCTCTCTTGATTTGCCTGGTTTGTTTACATTTTTTTTCTTCTTGTTTCTTTTTAGATTTTCTGATTTGGTTCTCAGGAGATGAGAAGGAAGCTTGCAGATTTATAACTTTTTCTTTTGCAAGTTTTCTATGTGACCCTCCACTCATTCAGTGACACGTGGACTAGTGAAACTCCCCAATTACCCAAGGCGATAAAGAAACGGCATCGGCTACCAATGATATTGCCCAAGGCAGCAAACGGTCACTACAGACTTAGCGAGTCCACAATCGGTACCCCTACCGATTCTCCAGAATCAACCTCGAAGTGGCCGCCCGAAATATCTAAAGACTCGTGTCAACCTCATAGGGTCCTCCCATGAGTCCCACATCGAAATTGAGTACTAAGAGCATACAAAATACCATCTATAAATAGGCTTCTTCACTACAATACAGGGGTAAGACTTTTCAGCTTGACTTTTATACTAAATATATTGTCAGCAGCAAAATCTCTTAGAAACAAACTTACTTCGGCATCGGAGGGTCTTAGGCTGGTTCCACATCGGTTCCATAGACCTTACGAGTCTCAGCTTGCTTCTATTCAAGATTAGCATCCAAGGACAGGAAGAATCTGTGTCTAACACTCAATCGATCTCTAGATCGTCCACATCACTTGTAAGTTGCACTCATCTCTATCCGTTCAGTTTTAGTGCCAACAATCTCATTTAGCTCGGATAACCGTGACTTGCTTCTAGGTGACAACCATGGTTTGTGGATGTCCTAAAAGGTTTCAAATAACCTTTATTAATATGAAGAATTTAATTGTGGAATTTAATTCGCATATCATCTCTGAGGAGTTGAGTCAACCCACTACCTTGCTAAAGGGAACCTACGGATTTGTACACTCAAAGAATGTGATTAGAGGTACAAATGAGGAGAAATGAAATGAGGAGCCACAAGTCAAGGGTTGATAATCAAATGTCAAAGTCAACGGTCAAAAGTCGACATGTTGTCCTGAGCAATTGACCAAAGTCAAATAGTTCGACCGGGTGAATTAAGTAAGATTATAATTATAATTGAATAGTTAAATTATAATTAAAATATTAATTGTGGAATTAATATTGACATATAGAAATATTGGATTGGACTTTTAAATATAATTTAAAAGGAAATGGACAAAATAGCCCAAAAAGCTATTAGGCCCAAGGGATAAGTGGCATAAGATGACATGATCCTTGGACCAAATGGAGGCTCAAATACCTGCCCAATTGTCTTTTGTGTTGTCCTATATAAGCTAAGTGTTGGAGAAAACCTAGCTAGGGTTTTTGGTTTCCTACTTTGGTTGATGAGTGAACATCTTTGTATCTCATCTTTCATAGACCAAAAATTGGTCCAATCAAGAAGTAGACTAGCATCCATACTTCTTGATTGCCTTCTCTTCATCTCTAGGAGCATTTGGTGTGGTGAGGTAGAGGACTCCAATCTTGGAGCCTTAAGGTCAAGGAGTCAAAATCAAGAGAAAGAAACAAGGACTTATAAGGAGTTGGACTACTCCCCCCATTGCCAATTGGTTTTGGGGTGGAACCTCAACTTCTTTCATGGTATCAGAGCGGGTTAGCCCATGTGTGAAAGCCCAACGGCCACACGTGCTCCATGTCACCCAATATGTGTTGTCCACATGTTAGGCTTGAAAATTCGCCACACGTGCCTAGGCGTGTAAGAATGTGAAGGTAAATAGTCCCACATTGAAAAATTGAGAAACCTTGCAAGCGCTTATAAGGAGTTGGGCTACTCACCCCACTGCCAATTGGTTTTGGGGTGGAATCTCAACTTCCTTCAGAAGGGTGAGAATGTAGAAGAAATGTGTGTGTATGGTGAATTACATGAAAACTTAAAATTGAAAACAATTTTGAGTTGTTTTCATTTTCAAGTTTTTCATTCCTAAGTTCTGCTTTATTCCTCCATCATCTCTTCCAGCACCTTCCTCTATGTGCAAACACGAATATGGCATACAATAATAATATGAAGAAGTAAAGACTTCTCGAGTATTACGAGATAAAGACGTACAATTAATAATATGAAGAGGAAAATATTCATTTCTCCACACTTGATAATGCATTGTGCATATGAGTGGTTTTGTGACTTTCTTTATGAGTTTTGAAGTATTCATGATTTTCTTTAATAATTTTGTAAGTATTCATGAGTAACATACGACCCCAAATGAATCCATCTAGAAAGCCGACGAGTGTTTTAACCATTTGCTAAATGACAGCAATCATAGCCGAATTGGTGGTCATGAAGTAAGTGATACTTCTGGACTTGAACCTGGGCGGCTTGACTTAATTGCTGAGAACCGCAGGTCATGCATGAAAAGATGCATTGATCAAAAGGCTAGGCGTTTCTTTTTCTCTCCTGGCTAGAGGCAAAAGTATATGTATATATGTTGGGCATTCTATAATTATAATTTCTTGGATTTGTTAGGCTTATTAGTATTCCAACATCAAAACAAGACGGCAACCGTTTGTATTATTCTTCTTCGGGAGTTTTTTAAGGCAAGGTTTTAATGAGGTCACATTATGACTCCTTCGCTGTTAGTGATTCTTGCTTAGAAGCTGATGTACTATTTTGCTGATTTTCTTAATGAAGTTCTACTCTTTTGATAAATTAAAATAAATAAAAATATATAAACAAGAGGACAACCTTCAAATAATACTATTGTTCACATGATATTGAAAAGGATAGGAAATTAGAATTCAATTTCGAATTGTCTATTCAAACGTAAATTGAACTGATATAAAGACTTCAAATAATGCTATTGTTCACATGATATTGAAAAGGACAGGAAAATTTCACTTCAATAATCATTATTTTAGTTGAAAGGGACAAAATGGAAAAATTGCTCTATTAATGTGGGTGCTAGAAGCTCCAAATACCGTAGTAAAGACGTTAACTTCTTTGTAATGTGAAGCTTACAAAGATCTTGACCAAAACATGTTCAATTACTGTGCGTGCTAGAAGCTCCAAATTATGAGGGTTATAAAAAAGACTTGGAATTAATCATAGCCAAAGTGGTGGTCAGGAAGTAAGTGATACTTCTGGACCTGGACCTGGGCGGCTTGACTTAATTGCTGAGAACCGCAAGTCATGCATGATTTTACATTAACAAGTTGCAGTAGTTAGATGTTACTAATCTCAACTAGGGCTTTAAAAAATTTGGGGGTCATTAAAAAATTTGGTAAACCATTATTACAAAGAAGCTTGTTATAATTTTACATTAACAAGTTGCAGTAGTTAGATGTTGTTTAATATTAGTATTAATTATGTGCACTTGTTGTGGAATCTCTCCATTTCCATGGAACTTTACATCTACTTATGAGGCTGTGACTCGGTCTATAAAGAGGGGAACCTCAAAGTTTTAAAGGCAAGGCAATTGCATTTGCTTCCCAATTCTAATTAGCTATAGCTAGCTTATTTCCTTTGGCTATCTTGCCTCTTTCTGCTTTCCACCACAATGGCTAAGTCTAATCTACTTGGCAAAATTCCTTCCATGGTTTCCTTAATGCTGCTTTTTGGTGTCCTAACTGCTACCCTTACCACAACAGGTGATCTTTCTCTCTTTCAGCAAAAAAAAAAAAATAGATATATGAGCGGAACCGGTTGTATATATATATATCGTCTATGTCTCTTGTCATATGACTGATCATATATTGAGGAAGATAGACACATAATTGTATACAACCATTGAAAATGAAACCGTTTCTTTCGTTTTGTGCAAGTTTTGAAGTTACTAGACATAGCAGAAGTGCATGCAAATTAGTTTATTTACATTGTACCTCTCTAAAAATCAAAGGCTGCATGACCTTTTTAATTCTGAAATGTTTAAATTCTCAATCATTGAATCTGATGCAGGTGCCCAGATTGGTGTTTGTTATGGAACGCTTGGAAACAACTTACCTCCCCCACAAGAAGTTGTATCTCTCTACAACCAATACAACATCCAAAAAATGCGGCTCTATGGTCCTAACAATGATGCTCTCCAAGCCCTTAGAGGCTCCAACATTGAGGTCATGCTTGGTGTAGAAAATGAACGCCTTCAAGACATTTCTTCTAGCCAAGACAGTGCAAATAATTGGGTCCAAAACAACGTCGTAAACTATGGCGATGTCAATTTCAAGTATATTGCAGTTGGAAATGAAGTCAACGCCACAGGTCCGGAAGCACCATATGTTGGCCCTGCAATGGAAAAAATTCAAAATGCAATTTCTTCTGCAGGACTTGCAAACAAAATTAAGGTCTCCACCGCGGTTTATCCTATAATTCTCGGAGAATCCTACCCTCCATCAAAGGGTTCTTTCAAGCAAAATTATCGTCCATTTCTTGATCCTATCATTGGCTTCTTGGTAGGGAACAAATCGCCATTGCTTCTTAATGCGTATCCCTATTTTAGTTACATCCAAAGTCGTGACATTAGTCTCGATTATGCCCTTTTTAAATCTCCATCCGTAATAGTGAATGATGGTGATCTTGGGTACCAAAACCTCTTTGATGCAATTCTGGATGCAGTTTACTCAGCGTTAGAGAAGGCTAATGGCGGTTCGTTGAAAATTGTCGTATCAGAGAGTGGATGGCCCTCGGATGATGGCGATGTCCAAGTGACGACGAAAGAGATCGCGAGAATTTACAACTCAAAATTGATTCAGCATGTGAAGGGTGGCACTCCAAAGAAACCTGGAAGCCCCATAGAAACCTACGTGTTTGCCATGTTTAATGAGAATGAGAAGACTGGTGAACCAACAGAGAAGCATTTCGTGCTTTTTTCCCAAACAAAGAGCCTGTGTATCCCATTGATTTCAACTAAGAGTTGAAATTCTAGTGTACTCTTAGATCAGAGACACCCTTTTAAAGCAATTTAACCGTAATAAATATAGGGTTACTTGTAAACCCTAGTGAAGACAAAAAGGTCCTTTTTGTGATTCATTAACTCATAAATGTAGATGCCATATTTGGCTTATAAACTGAAGTATATGATTTGCCAAGTGTATTTTTTTTACATTGTCATTATAAATAGGACATTTCGTCTCTCGAGGCGTACCGTTGCACTCCCTACTCTATAAATAGGAGTGACTTCTGAGGAGAAGTTCACTTTGCATTTGTGAGTGAGGCGGAAGCTCTGTCCATGCGATTTCCGACAAGAGCAAACGGTAACCAAGGCGATTTCAGGCAAAGCGAACGGTAACCAAGGGGATTTCAGGCGAAGCAAACGGTAACCAAGGCGATTCTTCTGCATTCTACCGTTCTCATAAGGTACCGTTCGGCACCTTAGTTAAATGCTTTCATTTTATTCTGCATACATCCTTCCTTGGTTTGAACTAGACTGAGTTTTGCTTAAGTGGGGTTAAGTTCGGTAGTCTAGTCGCCATAGGGAGTGACGTAGGATTGGTAGGCTAGTCTTCTGCATGGCCCTTAGTTTCCTTTCCTTGTGTTTTTTAGATGTCTGATAGCGAGTCCGGATTCGAGAGTGAACCCAATGCGTTCGAGAAAGAGTCATCGGACGACCGGGGGACCGGTAGCGGGACCCCAAGTCTTGATGTCGAGAGTTATGGAGATACCGATGTGGAGGTCATCGGTGAGAGAGTTAGCTCTGTACCCACCCATGGCATCGGCAAAGGGTTGATGACTAGTCAGCCTCTACCGTTGGCAGTAGTGTATAGAGACGGCAGCCACATCGGCTTGAGCCTACGCTCTGAATCCCACGGGAAGATACTCAAATACCGGATCGGCAAGCTTCTACATCTGGTCGCGCTAAGGCTTCTGCCGAACCCTCCTCCCAACCGAGGGTGACCATATTCAATCGTGGAAGGCCTAGAGTTCCCCTTGGAATGCCGAAAGAGACTCTCTTCGGCGTGGACTACTTGGAACCCAATAAGATGAGCATTTGAGAGTTGATTAAGATCCGTGCCGAGTATAGGATTATTGATTAGGTAAAGATGAGGATCCCAGGTCCTTCCGAATCCCTCAGCAATCCTGAGGATGGTGAAGTCGCCTTCTTCACAGATGTGATGCAGCAGGGCGTCAGGTTGCCGTTGCAGCCTGCCGTTCAAAAGATCCTTGCCCAAATTGGGTATGCTCCAGGCCAATACAACCCCAATTTCTGGGCGGTTCTGAAGGGGGTGATCATGGCATTCGGTATTTCCGAGGGGAGAGGCCTACTTATGAGCAGTTCTCCCACCTGTCCAGTATCACCAAATCCAAGAAGACCGATCATGGAGGCTGGGTTCAGGTGAATTGCCTCAAGGCTTCTGAACGGGGACACTTTCTTAGTGCCGTGTCAACTTCTCAGAAGTCTTGGAGGAATTGGCGGGTGCTTCTGTCGGGTGATTGGGAATCGCCTTCGGGAGTGCCCGTTCGGTTCCCTGTTCTGACTATGTTCCAGATAGCCGATAGGTTCCTGACATACCGATCGGTAGGCTGCTTCTGTGCTCGTTTCGAGAGACTTTGACAATTCTATGTTGTTTCTCAGGTAAACTGAAGCAGCCAGTCCCGACTCAAAGCGAGATTCGGCAAATTGAGAGGGTAAGGCTAAGAGTTCCTCCTGCCGAAAGAGTGTACCCCCAGTTCCTCTTCATCGAGAACCTCGTCGAGAGCCAGAGTTGTCCACCCTGCCAAGAGTAAGTGTACTTGTCCATTTTTGTTTTTGTTTAGTTTAGCGAATTGTGCTTGTTTACCTAATCTGTGTTTTCGTGCAGTGACTGAAGCTAGGAAATCTGCCGAGGCCAAGAGGATGCCTGATTCCTCCAAAAGGCCATGGGGGCGAAAAGAGACGAAGCAACCTGGGCGTCTTCGGCACAGGTGGTTGTAGCCGATCCTGAGGACCAGACTCACGCCGATCGGCAGAGGGAGCGGGTTGCCGATGAGGCTCCTGGGCAGGCGCCGATGCGGGTTCAGTCCCAAGACGCGAGTAGGGCGCCTCCTCCCAGGGCCGCTGGGAAACGGCCTGTGACAGGAGACCTGGACGCGAGTAGGGCGCAACCGGCACGCTGAACCTGCTGAGGGCTATCCTCGACCATGAGGATGACGAGGGACCTGCCGAGCCCATCAGGATTGCGAACCACATGATTCTCGGTTCGCAGATGGAACTGTCCGAGATCGAAGAGCTTCTGAAGAGGTTGCTTCATGAGGAGGCTGGGCGCGCCTTCCGACTCCAAGCCTCAGGAAGTCTCATGCTCTCTCACCCTCTTTCTTATGTTTGTTGTGCCACTTTGCTAACTGTCTTGTTCTGCAGGCATTAATGGACATGTGGCTCTGCATGAAGCGGGTCATAGCCACTGCCGAGCATGCAAAAAAGCTATATGAGGACGGCAAGGCCAAAGTTGTCGAGGCGGATAAGGCTCTCCATGCCCACGTGAACCTCATTAAGGATATGCAGGCCGCCGAACGGTAGGTGAAGGTTTCAGAGCTAAAGTTGGATGACGTGCTGACGGCTGCGAGGGATGCTGAGGCGGCTGAGGCGACTGTGCAGGTCGCCCTGAGAGGAGTCTGAAAGGGCCGAGGCCTCCGAAATCGAAGTGGCCATTCGGGAGGCGGTAAGGACCTACCGTTCGTCTGAGGAGTTCACCACCCTTCTGGATAATGAGGTGGGCTCCGAGATGGCGGACCACCTTTACCGTTTCAGACGGTACAATCCTGGTGTGAAGCTAAATCTCAACTTTGTTACCGATCCTCCCCCTCTCCCGGAAGGTATTACGGAAGAGATGATTGAAGACTATGAGCGGGAGGAGGCTCCTTCGAAGAATGCCGCTGCCGCCGAGGGTCCTACTGCTGAAGCTTGCCGTTTGGTTTTCATGTTGTAATATTATTTTTGTTCTGTAATCGCCATAAGGCGACATTTCTGAACGCATTGACGCTGAGGGCATCCTCTATTTAAGCAACGTTATGTTTCATAACTTGTGTTTATTAATTTTCCCTGTCCTTTTTTATCCATGCTTGTTATTGCCGTGGGCTAACAACAGTTTTAGGATAATTACCAATGAGGCCGACGGCCATAGTAATTCGGTAAGTGACTTTGTTTTCGGTAGGCAAAGAACTAAGTGGTTGGTGTACTGCCGTTGGTTCGCACTCACTCGTTTGTAAATGTTTGAAGTGTCATAGCTATCGGTAGAAAAAACCCAAGTAGCTTTTGACCATAGAAATGCCGTAGGCAAATCTAGAACATCGTCCTGTCGTTGGCTCGTACCGAGGCTTAATACTGTCGTTGGCTCGTATCTAACTTGTGTGTTTGTAAAAAATAACTGAAGGCAAATGAGCATCGGTAGTCGACATGTGCAGACCTTATTTTTAATTGACGTAGGCTTTTGTTGCATTTTGTTGCCGGCCAGGAGCGCTTCGTATTCGGCCTCGTTGTTGGACGTTCGGAAGCTGAATCGGAGGGCATATTCCACCTTGATCCCATCGGGAGTTGTCAGCACGAGTCCAGCGCCACAACCCTCCTGATTTGCCGAGTCGTCCACGGGTAGGGCCCATACTGGTTTTGCCAGATCAAAGGTGCTGGCTTCTTTAGGGTTGGCAGGTGTTGGATCGATATCCGTTGCCGGGTCTGGTACCGATGGTGTTAACTCGGAAATGAAATCGGCTACCACCTGGCCTTTCTCTGCCGGCTTTGGTTTGAACTCACGTCAAACTTCCCCAACTCGATCGCCCATTTCACCAGCCTGCCGAACGTTTCTGGGTTTTGGAAAACCTGCTGAAGCGGCTGGTTAGTCAGGACGGTGATGGTGTGGGCCTGAAAATAGGGTCGGAGTCTTCGGGCAGAGGTGACTAGGGCTAGTGCCAGTTGCTCAAGTGGGGGGTACCAAGCCTCTACGCTCTGGAGTGCCTTGCTGACATAGAAGATCAGGAGTTCTACCTTATTCTGGTTGCCGTCAGGATCCGAACTGACGGCTGTGTTGGATCCTGATAAATATAAGGAGAGAATTTCTCCGGAAGGGGTTTTGATAATAGTGGTGCCCTGCTCATGTAGTCCTTCAAGTATTGAAATGCCTTGTCGCATTCGGCAGTCCAGTCTATGCGGTGTTTGCCCCCTTTCAAGGCTTTGAAGAACGGTGCAGACTTGTTGGTGGCCTTGGAGATGAAGCGAGTGAGGGCTGCGACTCGTCCGGTAAGGCTCTGGATGTCCTTTTGTGTCTTCGACACCTCCATGTTAAGTATAGCTTTGATTTTATCGGGGTTCGCTTCGATGCCCTCTGGCTGATCATGAAACCGAGGAATCTCCCGGAAGATACGCCAAAGGCGCACTTCGTAGGGTTGAGTCTCATTCGGTATTCCTTCAAGATGCCGAACATGAGGGATAAATTCTCCAAGTGCTCCTCTGCCATTCGGCTCTTTACTAGCATGTCATCCACGAAGACCTCCATCGTGCTACCAATCTACTTGGCGAAGATTCGGTTGACCAGCCTCTGGTAGGTCGCCCCCACATTCTTCAAGCCAAACGGCATGACGTTGTAGCAGTCCAGGCTTTTGTCGATTATGAATGTCGTATGTTCGTTGTCGGCAGGATGCATGAAGATCTGGTTGTATCCAGAATATGCATCCATGAAGCTGAGCTCATGACCGGGCGTGGCGTCCACCAGCTGGTCAATGCGAGGCAGCGGGAAGCTATCCTTCGGACATGTCTTGTTTAGATCGGTATAGTCTTGGCACATTCGTCATCTGCCTTTTGCCTTCCGAACCATTTCTGAGTTCGCCAGCCAATCTGGGTACGTGACCTCTCGGATGAAGCCAATAGTCATGAGTTTGTCTACTTCGGTCTTCATGGCTTCATACCATTCGGCATCGTAGGATCGCGCTTTTGCCTGATAGGCTTAAAGGTCGGAGAAATGCTGAGCTTGTGGCTGATGACGTCAAGGGATATGCCCGGCATGTCATTGTAGGACCAGACGAAGACTTCAGAATGCTGCCGAAGGAAATGGATGAATTTGGCTCGGAGGGTGGCGTCTAGCATGGTGCCGATCTTTGCGCTCTGGTCCAGCTGGCTCTCGATCTTTGCGCTCCGATCTTTGCGCCACGGTTTCAGATCCTCGGTAGGTTGTGCCACCGGGGTCAGCGTTTCTTCCCTGAGGTCATCCACAGGGTCACTTCTGTTTGGTATGCCCTCAACTGTGAGGGTTTCCCTCTGTTTCGGAGAGGCTGCCGATTTCAACGCTGTGGCGTAGCAATTCTCAGCGATCAGCTGATCTCCTCGAATTGCCCTCGTGCCGTAGCAAGTAGGTAATTCCTGAGCAACATGTGAGGGGGTCATCATGTTGCTTTCAATGCCGAGGACTTGGGAGAAGGTGATGGGTTCCCAGCGGATGATCGAGGGGTCATCATGTTGCCTTCAATGCCGAGGACTTGGGGGTCCTGTGCCGCCCTGACATACCTGCTTTCTTGATTGGTTAGATGCCCCTGCGAGGGTTGGACCACCGCTGATCGTGCTGATCATGTTGATCTGCCGATTAGCATCGGGACCGGCGCCCTGCCTGCGGCCTGGCTATATACTCATCTAGCTTGCCCTCCTGAAATGAGTCGCTCAACGATCTTCCGTAGGCTTATGCAGTCCTTGGTATTGTGACTGTTCATTCATCAGAACTACATCATAAGAAGTATTCAGGAGGGTGAAGACCTCCTTCCCCTGGGTGTGAGCCGGTAGTGGGGCTCAGGAGTTGTCCCTCCGTATCTCCCTTTGCTCTTTTTAGAGTGCTCCTTCTGAGAGCCTCCACTATCTTTTCGCTCGTGGCTCTCGGAATATCATGCAGTCTTCTCCGTCGGTAAGTAGGAAGTCTCTTGAACAGCCGTGGGCAGCTGTATGGGTTCTCCCTGCCGATCCGTTGCCGCCGGTTTCATCAGTTCATCATAGGTGCGCCAGCGTTGCTCCTGTGCACCAGATCAGAAAATGCGAGGACCGTAGGCCACACTTAAAGGCGTCGAAGGCTGCCCTGTCATCGTTCTCTGGGCATCTTGAGTATTCATGGCTGAACCGTGCGACGTACTCATGCAAAGGCTCGTTGTCCCCCTGCCGAATGGTGTACAGGTCATCGGAAGAGTACAAGCGGTCGGTCTAAAGTCTCTCCCGCGCGCAAATCTCACGGCCTGGAGTTCCGGGCCGAGGGGATGTGCGTTGACACGCGGTTTCCTGCTTTTGGGTGCGGTGCGGTTGTGCGCGGGCGTGCCAACACGGTCTCCGTGCGTCGAGATGTTTGAAGTGGGTGAAAGTGTTTAGATGGTGCGCCTGTTTGAACTCGTCTTCTAATCAAATGATTGTAGCCGGAGAGGAACAAGTCTCAGCTGTTAGGTTCACGGCCCTGAACTACAAGGCCGTTGAGTGGTGGTGTTGATGTTGGTTTTAGGGCGATGCTCCGCGCGCTGCTCAGTGAGCGACGATCGTATGATATATGGGGTGAATGAGCGAATAACAAGGATGGTGCTCCGGCGCCTTGAAAATCAAGGGTCGTATGATATATTGATGAATGGATTTTCCTTCCAGACATTGAAAAGCAAGTAAAGATATTGAAAGTGTATTACAGGAAAATATAAGTTGCTCCGATGGGAGGCTTTTGGTTTGGTGTTTGAACCCTTTGAAAGTGGTATTGAGTCTTGCATTTATAGGAGAAGTCCCTGGAGAGGTAATCGAGGCTGAAAATCTGCATGGTGGAGCCTGATTGGCGCAATTGGGTAGTCTAATCGACATTTGGGATCGTGAAGCATGGTGGTGTGACCCCATGAATCCCGGTAAATCTCGGCCGCGCCCTGATCGTGGGTTCTACACTTCTGGCCGTGGAGACGCATTTATTGCTCTGGGGTTGCTCTGCGGGTTCGGTCATCCTCCATTTCCTGCACCCTCTGAAGTAGGAGGCGAATGATAGGGTCCCGATTCGGTATCCCCTCCATGGTATGGTGTACCGAGCGTTGAGGGGACCTGATTGGGTTCACTTCTGAGTAATTTGTCGGCGTCGCCGAACGGTAAGAAGATGTCCGATTCGCAGTGGGGGTATACTCGCGGTCGGATTCGGCGGTTGACTCCAGGCCTTGTATCCTCCGAATGGGAGACTTGTGCCCCAGAACCCTCAACTGTGAATCGTCCAGGCGTGCATTGATTCGGATTGGTGACTTCTGTCGTTCGGCTTCCCTATCCTGTAGCCGGTGGCGACAGTCGGCGTAGACCTTCTTCGGCACGTGGGGTTTGTCTTTTGGTGGCGGGACCACTAGTGGTTTGGATGGAGCAGGGCGTTGCCTCTGCCTTCCTCTTACCCTTCCTCTCCCGAGGGGAAGCGTGCCGACTATGAGAGGACTGGACAGTCTGAGTGTTTTGCGCTTGCTGATGGTTGAGCAATTGTTGCATTTCGTCCACTTTGGACGAGAGTAGGTTGTTATGTTCCTGTAACTTAGCCATGTCCTGCCGAAGAGCCGTGACTTGAGCTAAAAGCTCGGCTTCGGCGGCAGTTTGGATCACAGGGGGATTGCCTGCCGGAGTACACGGGGTAGCGCGGGTCTAGCTCCACCGAGCCCTGCCGAACGGTAATCCCTCCTGTGGTAAGAACGTAGTTTTTGATGTGGTTCCAATGTGTTTGGGATAAAGGGTCGATTGTTTATCGGTTTCCCACAGACGGCACCAAATTGTTGATGCCAAAAAGTGGTTATGCACCTTTTAGGTCAACTTAGAGATTTTGGGCCTTCGGTAAGACCTAGGGTACCAGTGTGGTACCGGCCGAAGGCTCTCCGATGCTTAAGTAAGTTCGGGTATAGTAAATAATACTGACAGATCAATAGGCTTGCATGCCGTTCGTTCTAATTACCTCTATTTTGGGGTAGTTGGCCTCCTTTATAGACCTTGGGAGGTGTGCACTTTGTTGATAATTTCGATGTGGGACCGTTGACGTCGATTCTGAGCGTGCCACGTGTCCAAGGAGGGGGCATTGCCCTAATGGGGCGATCGATATGCAAGGTGCCGAAGGCTACCCTTACCAAGCTCGATTTCTTCCACGTGTCCTGTCCTTATTGGCTGTTCATTTTGGGTATAAACACAACTGAAGCAGTGAATATAACATGGTAACATGTTTACCTACAAGCAATAATCTGTCGTTGTCCAGTGAGTTCCAAATACCAACGGATGAGAGAGTTGCCTTTTCCGAATGAGAAAGGTTGCCATGTCAAGGTGCTGGAAGTTGACGTATATAATATGAGCACAATTTCATACAAATGTACACTTAACAAAGGTGAGAAAACAATTGAATTATCCTAATGAATTAGAGTTAAAATTCTTACCCTTGAGCTAATCCATTCCGTACAATCGATCAGTTTGTAGAAAAACTTAGGGCCCACTGAACATGATTCCAGCTGCACCTCCGCACTACAATAGGCAAACTTGCAACGGTGAATTTTGTACTCATCGAATAATTGTGACATTGTAAATTACGACAAATACACACATGTATATTAAAGCAAACTCTACATTTTCTCATTGGTATATCACTGCATACAACAATAACATGAAGATTAGATTTCCAAGGTAAAGAATCCTAACCTTATATCGTTTTTTCAAGCAATGCAAAACTCTATTACTGCCTTCACATCTTCAATGGGCAGGGGTTTAGTTGGATTAAAACATGGCGGGGCTGCAGCCGCATCCGACACACTCATCGTCCTCTTCTTCCTCAAAGGATCAGTAAATGGACTCAACAGTGTCTGGCCCGGGCGCTTCTTTCTACACCCTTTACCTTCCACCTCTTGTTTCTCAACACTCGCACTACCTTCGTCATCACCAGCCACACTAACTTTGGGTATGATTGGAGGATTCATCTGATCTCCCGATGGCATAATGTCGGTTATTTTCCAATCCTCTAACACCGGGGAGTTGTGCTTCCATTGCTGCCGGTTTTGTAGGCGGACTAACATATTCATGTAAGTGCGACATGTCATAATCGTCTCCTTCATTCATATGAGAACTACCGAGTTCCTCATCTCCTTCCCCCACGTTCATTCAACCCACCATTTCGTTTTTTCAACTGCTCTATCTCCAGCTTAAAATAGTGTTCCATTGAAGCGAGGTTCTTGCCGAAATCCTCCACACACTTTTTATTTTTTGCAGACTCCTTTTCAAGTTTCAACGACTCCTTCTGTACCATTTCTTCCAAGTCATGCACTATGTTTCGAAGCGCTCGATTTGAACTGGCTACCTTGGCCAATTCATCATTTGTCCTTTGAAAGTCACGCTTCAAAGTGCGTAACTCAGTGGACGGGACTTTACCCTGCATTCAGTTATAATACAACTATTACAATACTTCCAAAATATAACCCAAATACTGCTACTATTTCCCAATTGTATTATGACGTATATATTGAAAAAAGTTAATGCTTACCTTAGAAGACGACGGAAGGGTAACAGTTTCGTCAATGTCATCATCTTTTTCTTCTCCAAAGAAGCAGAAGTGCTGGTTTTTCTTCGACGTCATCGCCAAACAACTTAACAATTTCTTCAGTGTCATCAACACTGCCACCCCAAGTTCAATAAGGCTATTGCTTATCAATTACAGTTGGGCGGAGAAGTTGCACATCAACCTGCAATTTACACATACAATATACATATTAGTAAACTTATTATATTTTCATATGCATAACATTATCACTAAAATCATAACTAACCTCACGGTTCTCGAATACTTGGCTCATTAGCTCATGAAAACAAGCCGAAGTATTGCTCCTCCAATGTAGTATATGAGGGATGTAGGCATTCTCTTCGTGCACAAAAAAATGCATTGCAGCCAACGCTGGAAAGACCTCATAAGCCCAAATCTAGTTTGAAGAATAAAACGTCACTCACTGTAAACAAATGAAATTGACTTAAACATGAATGGAAATTTGCTCACCTGAAGTGCAAAGGCAAATCCTTTGATGTGGTACTCTCTTGGTCTACCATTGCCGTTGTCTTTGCTTTCTTTCCAGATTTTTTTTTTGCAGCTTTTTTGGGCACTTTTACTTGCTGATAATCTGCACAAAGTGCCCTAAAAAATGAAGCATTTGTCTTGGCATAAGACACAACACCCCATGGATACTTCACAAACTCTTCAAGGTCTTCCGCCAATGTCAAATACCGCAAGTCAATGTGGACATGTTTTTCACTACCCAACAACACAAAAACAGCAAAGTATACAAATCCAAGCTTGAATACATCGTCCTCATTAGCACAGTTGAGGAAGGCTTTTTCTAGTTCCAAAAGGCTGACAGTTTTATCGTTGCAAAAGTACTTCCTTTTCAATGAGCAGTTCTCATTAGTTGCAATCGGAATGAAAGGAAGGTTTCGAAACCTTAACCTTGTGACGACGCAAAATTGATGCTCCGTGAATTGGATCACCTTATTGCCAACGATGAATTTTATCCCGTTCACTTGGGAAACTGTCTTCGAATCAGCCTTCCTCAGCAACAAGCCGTGGAAAATTGGCGAAGTCCACTTAAGGTCCTCAATCAGTAAGAGATGACCAAAACAACTCTCTTCAAACCTTCGTAGCTGTTACGGACTAAATTTCTGCTTTATCGTCCTGATTGCGGTCTTTGTATGGGAAAGGGACAATGCCTTTCCCTAGAACTTTTCTTCCTCAGCAATCATCAACTTAATTGGAGAAACCATATTTCCCTGCATGCCAATATTATACAAATAAATTCAGGCTGTTAAAATCTACACAATAACAAGCAATACACACGCAATATACACGCATATCAAGGCAATAGGCAGGAGATATATCAGTGACAAACGTACAATATAGACAAAAGATGGAATCATATCACAGATATTAACAAAAGAGAGAACCATCTCACAGATACATATTGCCAAATCCTAAAGGAACATATGATCATGAAACCAAACAAGATCAGGAAAAATAAGAAGCAACGTACAAAGGGCGAAAGACACAGAATAAAGACAGAAGTCCGTATTTTATAAGCAAGCAAACTCTCCTCGGTTATGTTGTTTAGCTAAACAAACTAGAAATAGGAAGGAAAAGGTCAATGTTCCCTCATTTAGAAGTAACTCATCTCCTATGTTACGTAACATTCAGGAGCCAAAACAAATGAAGAAAAATATGTGATAATCAAATATTAGTCCTTAAAACAGATCATGGTCAAATCCCAAATACACAGTACAATATATAGTTAGCATTATATCTACCTGAATGTGTTTGTAAATAGTTAGCATTATACCTACCTTGTCAGCAACAATGCTTATACTGTACTTAATCCTGAAGAAATTTGAAAGAATGAACTTAGGAATGTGCAATAATCATTGATGGATAGGGAAACAAGAAGAAATAAAAAAATGAGCAGCAAAACACATGAGACGAAGTAAAAAGAAGCAATATTTCTATCAAAGTTTAAATTTTGAGAAGACTACAATATCAAAATTCCAAATCAGGTAACTTCATAAGCTGCGTCCTATTGCATTAGAGTGTTTGGTCTAGCTCTTTCTTATTGTAATTTGGCTGTGGCTTTCTCATGAGCGTATTGTGCATAGTCTTTAATAATCTTTTCTGAAAAAGGAAAACAAATAGTTCCCATGCTGCACACAATATGTTTGAGTGAAGCAATTAATATGCATTCCTAGGTTGAGGTGCTACAAACAACACAAGATGCAATTTTTAAAAGATAAGAAGTTTTTCCTACAACAGCACTAACATTGAGATTCAAGGATTATTCATTAGATGCCTTGAATGTCTATAGCCCTGAAAATCAAGAGTTTTTTTATATCTAAGAAACAAATGAAAACATATATCGGATCCAAATAAAAAAGAGGTTCATTGAGGTTCATATTTAGTGCAAAGAAACCTCATTTAACGTATATGGGGGATAGAGTTCAAGAAAAATCAAAAGAATGTCTCCACAAACGAACAAATGAGAATCAACCTAGTGTAATATAATTAACCAAAAAAATTTATTATGAATGCATAAAACATAAGTCTGTATTGTAAAATGAACATATAACAAGGTGAGTCTTCAACAAATTATAAGTGGACAATTATTTTCAAACAATCTGACAGCTGCCCGAGAGAACTGAGGGAGTTAAGGCATGAGATGCAAACATGATAAACATCGTTAAGCACTCAGATGAACCCATGCTATAATATAATAGATATTATTAGATAGTTATACAGGTTGAGAATGTCATTGCTTGGGTTAAAATATAGCACACATCTCAAATTCATTCCACTTAACGAAAGAGAATGCAAGTTTGTAGTTAATACAAGCATCTAAAAACCAACGCTCAGCAGAATTAAAGGGTAAGAAAGATGTGGTGTACCAAGGAACCCCTAAACCCTAAACCAATTTCAAAGAAACCCCTAACCAATTTCATAGAAACCCAAAAACCCAAAACCAATTTCAGAGCAACCCCTAAACCAATTTCGAAGAAACCCCTAAACCAATTTCATACAAATCCATACACCCTAAACCAAATTCACAAAAACCCCCAAATTTCTAAGAAAAGGCTGATGAACAGTACCTTGTGGCTGTGAACCGTGGAGTTAAGTTTGGATGAACAGACACCGCTAGAAGGAGGAAGACCATTGTGTCAGAGAGAGAGAGAGAGAGAGAGAGAGAGCTGCGCAAGAGAGCTGAGCGAGAGAGAAAAGACGGAGCCAAGAGAGTTGAGAGAGAACACAATTTCTGAAAAAGTGATATGGGTGCAATCAGTTCGACAATAAACATGTATTTATAGGCCATAGTTTTAAAAATTTACGGGAGGGGTGGTATTTTCAGAAAAAATTATAAAATGGGTGCTATTTTGAGCTATTTCCCTTAAATAAATAAAGTAAATATTTCACATAGAATATTCAGAGAAATGACAACATTTGAAATCTTGAAATTGTTACATTATTTTACTAGTCGGAACTACTCAAGAGTTCACTAAAAGAATAGCTCATTATTTATCCACAAGCTATGTACACAGTACACTCTTATAAATACGCCTAAATCATCACAAGCTCTAGATTTCAGGTTCGGTACCTGCAAAATCTATTTGGGGGTGAGCGAAACCACAGCTCAGGAGGGACATAAACCTTTTTATAGGAAATTGATATAATTAAATTAAGTGACATCCAATCACATAGCCAAATATCACATTATTAATAATAATGCATGAATGCTCTTCACTAATCAAGTTAATTCATATAACTGGACAAGCAGACCTGCACGTCCCATACCATGCTTATACCGCTTGGTCCCGAATGCCCATTTGTATGAACTAACACCCATTTCAATCGTCCCATAATTCCCTTTTTGTTAGCCATCTTCTCTAACTCCCTGTCGTCAGTCCTGAATCACCCAATAAAAATCATGTGCACTGTGGGATTCCTTAGACCTAGTACCTACCAAGAGTTAGACTTAACTACATAAAAGATCCTTCCCATTACCCTCTTTTCCATATTTTCTTTATCAACCCAAGAATTTCAGCCAATTTCCATGACATGATATAATTATGCATTTCACATATCCATATATCCCACAACAATGTAGTCATTTAAAATATCACCAGTGCATATATAATTATGCCAACATTGTTCAAATAGTTAAGAGTACGTAAACACACCCAATACAAGGGATGTCAACCAAACTGTACCACGCATAACATAATGTTCACGAAATTTTAATAAAAACAATCTCTGTAAAAAGCCCCGAAGAAACCCCTACCTCGTTTCCAAAGCTAGCTCCAAGTTAAGAAAACACACAAGCTACAACCTCTAACTCCTCCTGAGAATTTGATCACCACTTGCTTTCTCTTGTTTTCTTTCTTCTTTTCTATCTCTCTCTCTCTCTCTCTCTCTCTTTATTTTTCTCTTCTCTTTGCATGCACTACTATGCAACGTCCTGTGTTTTCAAAATCAAAGGCAATGACCCCTATTTATAGTAAATACTAAGGCGGTAACTCTCCTATGCTTTCATTGGCTGCATGTTGATTTGCTTCAAACATGGATAACTATTTCTACAATTACAATAGCTAAGGTAATGTTTGCTTAGTCACAATGACACTTGTAAGCCTTAGTGTGCTGCAAGTAAGTGTAAATATCTAAATTATTATTTAATATGCAAGGAAATGTAAAGTTGCCAACTACAACTGAACATATGCATGCAACCATTTAGTTATTCAAGGAAACGTTATAGTAAATCATTTAATATGCAAGGAAACGTTGATAATTTATTGTTATTCAAATGAACATATATATATATATATATATTTACTAAGTACAAATAATTATTAGAATAGTATTGTAAACATAAAACAATATATATATATTTATATATATATTTATATATATTTATAAACGTTTAATCTTCTTTAAAAACTTTTAAGAAATACGGATTCTCATAGTATGGTTATGCATGAACTGATAGGATTTTGAATGTATTGAGATAATAAGTTTCAGCTTGTTTTGTACACTTTGCTTGGTTGGAAAAACCTGATGCACTACTTTAATATTTTTTCAAGACTTCCTAAGTTATTTAATCATCATTCCTCCATAAGCAGTGAGAGGCGCCGGAAAGAGAAAGAAGATGTCTTTCATTTTTGCGTCCTAACCAGAGTGTGGTGTGATGTCTCAAAATCACATGATATGTGCTATATGTGACCTATGAAAAATTGTAATATTAGGCAACAACCTTTTAATATTTTGATATATCAATACAATAGTAGCCAAAATAATAATTTTGGTGATGCCATGGTATGATAGCTTTGGCATTTAAAATGAAATAAAGCCATGCTTTATTAGAGCGGTTGACATTAACCAGACATTAAATAGTATAATGCATAGAGTGGTAGCATATGGTACAATGATAATGCATCATACTATAAGAATAATATAAGAATTAAAAATGAGCATCATGGAGTGGCATATGTTTCTTTTAATCTAAAAGATAGCATCATGCTTGTTATCATGCACAAAGATAATAATCATGTAAAGCGAAAAGGTGATAACAAGGTGGTGTCGTATGGTAGCATGTTTGCCCTTAGCATAAAGATGATGAACAAATAACCAATCAAAGATGCTTGAAGTACTAAACTATCGAAATAGGGAAGGCATTATGTCATATTAATTTAGTAAATGCACTTGAAAACTGTTAGATATGAGGATAAATTCTTATCCTATATCAAGAGATGATGGTATATTTGGCATGACAAGGTATAATATTTTAATATGAAATCATTGAATGAAGAGATATCTTATCTCTTTGTAGATTCTAGTCAAAATGGGTGTGCTGAGACGATGAGTTGCACAACAGTTTGAAGAACGAAGGATAGCCAATGGTAGTTTCTTGACCTCCCAGTTTCTTTTGTAGCGGCGATTTCATTAGGCGCTGCTTCACAATTTGACCATAGGCAATGGTAGATTTGTTGTGAATTAATACTAACTCACTTCCCCTTAGGACCTTGTTGTTGATGAACTTTGTGACCAACTCAATGATGGATGAGTCTTACACACACACAGAAATTTAACCAAGAAAGAAATGACACAAGTGTTTATAGAGGTTCAGCAAATTGCCTACTTCCTCTTTGGTGATCTCCTTGAGAACTTTCACTAATGAAGATAGGTTACAAACTTTGGTTTACAAAGAAAGGAAACCCCCTTAGAACACTACCCTCACAATCTGTTTCTCTCTCACCCTTGCTCAACACCTTGATACACTTAGAGAACTCTCTTGCTCTCCCCTTGGTATTTTCTGAACTTACAAGTTTTCAGCTTCTCTATACTTTGCACAAACTTATGCACTTAACAACTTAATGTTCTCTTGCTTCCTCTTCCCTCTTATATAGGCCTTGGGACTCCAAGATCAGATATCATTAAGTTATACACGTTCATGCTTTAGTTATCTCTCTTTAGACACCTATTGTTGGCAGCTCATAAAGCAAGGGACAAAGGATGCTAGCTGCCATCAATCTCTTGAACCAAGAGAGAAAACACTCATGAAACAAGTTATCAATTTGCCAATGTGTTCTCCCAACTTTCCAGCTGCTATGCCACCTTCTAATATCTCAGATTTGATCAGAAATATCCTTGCAAGTCGATAGGAAGTGGTAGCACACCAAGGAAGACTTGAAAACGCGTAGGAATTTGAAACAGCATCGTCTGGGCGACCGTCGCCCAATCCTGACGACCGGTCGCTTTGTCACAGAATCATTTTTCGCTCCAGACTTTCACTGGGCGACCGGTCGCTTATAACTTGCGACCGGTCGCTTTGGCATTTTGCTGAAACCGACCGGTCGCCCATAACTTGCGACCGGTCGCTGGTTTTTAATATTTTTTTTTGTATCTTTTTAATTGAGCCATTTTTCTCAACAATCTCCACCATGGCGAGATTAAAACCCCTTGTGGACATTATTGCTTTTCCAGGACATCTTTAATTTCTTGAGAATCGTCCGGATAACTCTCAAGAACTCCACCTCAATCTTAGCATGGAACAAGATTGAGCAAGCTCAAACAATGCTTGAACTTTGCTGCCTGTGACTGGCTTTGTTAGACAATCTGAAGCGTTCTCCTTTGTATGAACCTTCTTTATCATGACGTCTCCTTCATTCACCCAATCCCTTACCCGGTGGTATCGGACATCAATGTGTTTAGACCTTCCATGAAATACTTGATTCTTCACTAGGTAGATTGCACTTTGACTATCACTTTGAATCACCACCAAGTTTTGGGCTATCCCGAATTCCTTAGCCAATCTCTTCAGCCATACCGCTTCCTTCGAAGCTTCCGTGAGCGCCATATACTCCGCCTCTGTTGTAGACAAGGCACTAACCGATTGTAACACCGCTCTCCAACTAATCGGTCCTCCACCACAAATGAAGACATATCCCGTGGTGGATCTCCTCTTGTCTAGATCCCCTGCATAATCAGAATCTACATACCCTGACACACATGCATTACCTTGTTGTTTTTCAAACAATATCCCAAGTCTCCTTGTGCCCTTCAAGTACCTGAGAATCCACTTTGCTGCTGACCAATGAAGTCTGCCCGGATTCGCCATGTATCTTGACACCACACTTACGGCTTGAGCTAAGTCGGGGCGTGTGCAAACCATTGCATACATAAGACACCCTACCAAGCTTGCATATGGAACTTTGCTCATTTCTTCCTTCTCATCATCCGTAGAAGGACATTCCTGTGCACTTAATTTGAAATGCTCCGCCAAAGGAGTAGACACGGGCTTGCAATCCATCATATTGAATTTTTCAAGTACTTTGGAAATGTACTTACTTTGTGACAGCCATAGCTTGCCTGCGTTTCTGTCTCTCCTTATCTCCATTCCTAGGATCTTTTGTGCAGAGCCTAGATCCTTCATGTCAAACTCCTTTCCAAGCAATGTTTTTAATTCCTGGATTTTTGACATATCTTTACATGCAATTAGCATGTCATCAACATAAAGAAGTAAAAGGATGAAGTTACCATCCTTAAATGCATGACTGTAAACACAGCAATCTGATTCACATCTTCTATATCCAATCTTCATCATGAAAGAATCGAAGCACTTATTCCACTGCCTTGGAGATTGCTTTAGCCCGTATAAAGACTTCTTCAACCTGCAAACCAGATTTTTCTTGCTTGCTTCAATGAACCCTTGAGGTTGGCTCATGTAGATATCTTCCTCCAAGTCTCCATGGAGGAAAGTAGTCTTCACATCCATTTGCTCCACCTCAATGTCCTCTTGGGCTACTATGGAGAGGAGTAGCCGTATAGAAGTATGTTTCACCACCGGTGAGAAAATTTCATCATAATCAACTCCCTCCTTTTGCAAATATCCCTTGGCCACCAATCGAGCTTTGAACATGGTGGCTCCCTTCTCATGCATTTCTTCTTTCTTCCTAAACACCCACTTGCAGCCAATAACCTTGCGATCTTTGGGTTTAGGAACTAACTCCCAAACTGAGTTTTGGTGTAGAGATTCCATCTCTTGCATCATAGCTTCCATCCAACTTTCCCGCTCCTCATTCTCAACAGCTTCTTGGAACGTGGTTGGTTCTTCTTCACTTGCATTTAGAGCATAGTGAACTGAGTCCGTGTCCCATCCAAACCTTTGAGGTGGTTTGATGGTTCTCTTGGGCCTGGACCGAGCTATAGATGATGGCTCCACCATTTCTTGAGCATCTTCTTCTTCTTCTTGAGTTTGTTGTTGATTTTGCCCAGCTTCTTCCTCCTCAATGTCAGACTCCTCCTCCTCCTCCTAACGTCTTCAGTTGGCTGTTTTTGTGAAGTCTTTCTTGACACCTTCTTGAGTGGAACTTCAATGGTTGTTTCTCTTTCAACAACATCCTCCTTTGCTTCTGAATTCTTGACTTTGTTCAAAGGCATGGTCTTTTCATCAAACACAACATCTCTCCTGAGTATCTTCTTGTGGTTCACCGGATCCCATAGCTTGTAGCCCTTCACTCCGCTCTCGAAGCCGATGAAAATGCATTCAAGAGACTTAGGCTTCAACTTGGTTCTTTCATCACTAGGAATAAGTGCAAATGCACTGCATCCAAACACTTTGAGATTAGAAAAAACTATTGACTTATTTGACCATACCTCCTCTGCACATTTGAACTCAAGATTTCTTGAAGGTGATCGGTTAACCAAATAGGCAGCGTGGTTAACTGACTCTGCCCAAAATGATTCGGGCAATCCTGCATGAATCCTCATACATCTCTCACGCTCCATGAGAGTTCTATTCATCCTTTCCGCAGCTCCATTTTGTTGGGGCGTCTTCTTCACGGTAAAGTGCCTCTTAATGCCTTCGTTTCTGCAAAACTCAAGAAATTTGTTGTCCTTATATTCACCACCGTTGTCACTCCTTAGGATCTTGATTTTTCTTCCGGTTAGGTTCTCCACTTCCGCCTTCCACTCTTTGAATTTGGTGAAGACCTCAGATTTCTCCTTCATGAAGTAGACCCAAACCTTTCTGGAAAAATCATCCAAGAAAGTCACGAAATAGCGAGCTCCACCCTTTGATTTAACCGGTGATGGCCCCCATACATCTGAGTGAATATAATCTAGCACTCCTGTGCTACCTTCCTCTTTATCTCGCAGCTTGAAAGCTATCTTCGATTGCTTTCCCATGGTACAAAATTTGCAGAACTCCAGCTTGCAGCTTTGAACACCTTTCAACAATTTTCTTTTATGTAGTTCCTGCATGCCTCTCTCACTCATGTGCCCTAGCCTCAAATGCCAAAGCTGAGTTTCATCATCCGAGTCCTTGCTTGTGGACACAGCTGCTCCACCTGTTATTGTTGTACCGCACAATCTATATAGACAATTAGGTTGAACTTCTCCCTTCATAACCACAAGTGAACCTTTTGAGATTATGATTTTCCCTCCATTAGCCTTAACAGAATAACCATTCTTATCAAGAGTTCCAAGGGAAATAAGATTCTTACGCAACTTTGGAATATGCCTTACCATTCCAAGCGTCCTAACAGTCCCGTCATGCATCTTTATCTTGATTGTACCGGTGCCTATGACTCTACAAACCGAGCCATTCCCCATTATAACTTCGCCACCTTCTTCTTTCTCATATGTGTCAAACCACTCCTTGTTTGAGCACATATGGTATGAGCACCCGGAATCCAAAATCCAATCCGAAGAGAAACACCTTGAAGAATTAGCATATGTATTAGTATTAACATTGCCATTAACACATAAAAGCTCACCATCACTTTCCGTGACTTCCTCAGCTGTGTTTGCTGCATTCTTCCCTTTGTTCTTCTTCTCTTTCCATATGGGGCAATTTCTTTTCCAGTGCTCTTTTGACCCACACTCGAAACAACCATCTTTCGCCTTGGATTTTGATCTTCCTTTGTTGCCTTTCTTGCCTTCACGCCTTTTTGAACGACCCCTATCTTCGGTCTTAGCAAATAGACCTTCACCTTGAGAGTTTTCTCCAGAACGTTGAGCCATCCTATGGTGCGTCATGATGTCTTGCAGCACAGGCTCGAAATCCAGAGTGACCTTCCCGAACATAAGAGTGGTTCGAAAGTGTTTATAGGACGGAGGTAAGGATGTTAGCAACATAAGTGCCTTATCCTCCGTACTATAAATAACTTCCATTCTTTGCAAATCAGCAACACATCTATTGAAACTACTTAAATGTTCCATTAGATTACCTCCTTCTTCCATCTTCAGATTTAGGAGTTCTTCCTTTAGGAAGAGCTTGTTGGACAGCGACTTCCCTGCAAACATCTCTTCGAGCTTCTCCCATGTTTGCTTCGCGGTATCCTTCAACACGTTGATGAGCACATCATCGGAGAGGTAGTTTTCGATGGCTCCTCTAGCTAACTCGTCAAGTACGCCCCACTCCTCATCTTTCATGTCTGCTGGCTTCTTTTCCTTGCCAACTAACACAACATGGAGATGTTGTTGTGTAAGAGCTGACCTCATCCTTCGTTGCCAAAGAGTGAAGTTCTCCTTCCCTGTGAAAGGCTTTAGCTCCACCTTCATGCTTGTTGCCTGTGGTTGCTTCACATGTTGTGAACTGCTACCACTCTCAACTTCTTGTTCACTTGCCATCTTCAACACACTAGCACTCCAAAAGAAAGACTAGCACAGCTGCCAAAACACAGCTCTGATACCACTTGTTGTGAATTAATACTAACTCACTTCCCCTTAGGACCTTGTTGTTGATGAACTTTGTGACCAACTCAATGATGGATGAGTCTTACACACACACAGAAATTTAACCAAGAAAGAAATGACACAAGTGTTTATAGAGGTTCAGCAAATTGCCTACTTCCTCTTTGGTGATCTCCTTGAGAACTTTCACTAATGAAGATAGGTTACAAACTTTGGTTTACAAAGAAAGGAAACCCCCTTAGAACACTACCCTCACAATCTGTTTCTCTCTCACCCTTGCTCAACACCTTGATACACTTAGAGAACTCTCTTGCTCTCCCCTTGGTATTTTCTGAACTTACAAGTTTTCAGCTTCTCTATACTTTGCACAAACTTATGCACTTAACAACTTAATGTTCTCTTGCTTCCTCTTCCCTCTTATATAGGCCTTGGGACTCCAAGATCAGATATCATTAAGTTATACACGTTCATGCTTTAGTTATCTCTCTTTAGACACCTATTGTTGGCAGCTCATAAAGCAAGGGACAAAGGATGCTAGCTGCCATCAATCTCTTGAACCAAGAGAGAAAACACTCATGAAACAAGTTATCAATTTGCCAATGTGTTCTCCCAACTTTCCAGCTGCTATGCCACCTTCTAATATCTCAGATTTGATCAGAAATATCCTTGCAAGTCGATAGGAAGTGGTAGCACACCAAGGAAGACTTGAAAACGCGTAGGAATTTGAAACAGCATCGTCTTCGGGCGACCGTCGCCCGATCCTGGCGACCGGTCGCTTTGTCACAGAATCAATTTTTCGCTCCAGGCTTTCACTGGGCGACCGGTCGCTTGTAACTTGCGACCGGTCGCTTTGGCATTTTGCTGAAACCGACCGGTCGCCCATAACCTACGACCGGTCGCTGGTTTTTAATATTTTTTTTTGTATCTTTTTAATTGAGCCATTTTTCTCAACAAGATTTACGTGGCCGGCAACATCAAGTCTGTCGAACTTCTGGCAATGAGCGGTGGTCGGCTGTGTCAATGAGATTTTCCTAGTGCCTTGGGGGGTTATTGGTGCTTCATGCAGAGAGATGAACAATATTTAAAAAAGAGAGAAGTAGTTTTTCTTTTTCAATTTTCTTGGCATGAAGCCCCCAGTCAGCTTGTTGCGGAGCTTACTTTGGCGTCTCTGGCACCCCAATGCCTGGAGAACGCATGATTTCCCATAGCCCATTGTGAAATGGTTTTGCTTGTGCTCCAAAGTTGGAGATGCATATTCAAATAAAACTTGGAAACCATTATTCATTTCCAGCCAAGAAATAAGACTTTCCTTGCTTGCATCAAGTAAAAGGCAACTTTGGAAGAGGAGCACCCTTGCAATTTAAACAAGCAATGGTTATGTGCTATTGAGATCTCCTCTGGCGTTCTGAATCTTGTCAAAGCTTGATTGGCCTCATCTCATCCAACGAGATCTTCCAGCTATATATCAAAACCAAATTGATTACAGATATTCCATAAGAAGGCAAAACAACATAAAAGATGCTAGAAACCATTATTGACTCAATAATAAATAGCCAACACATCATTGCAACAAAAGCCTTCTTATCTTTTAGTTTTCCTGATGGTTTACAGCACCAACAAGTATTGCATCGCATAACTTATCAATATGGCAGAACCATCGAATCACAGCCTGGTCCCCAGGAGAGTCGTCATTTATGTTAAGGTCTTTTTGTTGAGAGCTACAATGGGCTTGTTGGACTACTGCGAAGTAGATTGGAGCTCTCTTGCGCCCCTATATGAGTTTCCGGCACCAGGCCCCAAAACACCCCGAAGAGTTGAGACCTTAGGGAGTGCTTTGGTCTTCTTCAATGGCTCTTCAGTACATTGAAAGTTTTGATGAGAAGGATACATCAGCTCCTGTGAAGCTATTGCTTGATGATAGAGGTGGAGAGAGACGTTGGAAGGGGTTTGCTTGAAACATAGTAGAACAGGTGTTCCAGCAGTTGCTACTTGTTTGATTGGGCTTCCGGCAGCTTGACGAATGCTTGGTTCCACCTTTCGATTTCTTACCAAAAAGGTGATGCCCATGATTTCAACTTGGCTTCAGAAGATAAGTGTTTCATATCTGGAAAAGGGTTTTTGGAGAGAGGGAGAGAGAGAGAGAGAGAGAGAGAGAGAGAGAAAGAGATATGATAAAGAGAGAGAGAGATATATATATATATATAATGAGAAGATGGAAGAACTAGAGCTTGAACCTGGTGCTTCCAGCAATGGGAGAGTATGCTTGCCCCTCTGCTTGACTTCAAGAACCAGGCCCCAAGAGTTCTTCGAAAAGCTCGTGGAGCCTTAGGAAGCACTTTGGTTCCTCTCACCAACAAGACAAACAATTGTTATAGATCAATATTATGGCTTGGCATAAGAAGCTTATGGCATGGGAGCTGAGCCTTCATGATTTTAGTATTAGAGAGAGAGAGAGAGAGAGAGAGAGCTTGGATTTCCTATCGAAACAAAGGTTCAAAGCAAGGGGGAGAGAGAAGTTTGGGGGGATTTTGACTAAGAGAAGGAGAGATGGAAATAGAGAATGAGGTATCTTGAGTAAATTTACAGCCGCTTGACAAAGCTTGGTCATGCTCCTGGATCGTGTGTTTGCTGGGTAGAAGGTGCCTCCTTTTATAGGCGCTGGAACCCTCAATTTTATCAAGCCACCCTCTCCCTTTTCCTTTACTTTCTTCCATCCAATCTTATTTGGTGAAACTTCCCCAGCTTGAGCGCATAGGCATGAAGCTTTTTGGGGTTCCAAGGTCCTCATGCAGCTGGACTTCTTCATGTGGGTGAGACGCCACCCAATTTTCTCTCTGGTTTTCCTATTTGAGCTTGTAGAAGAAAGAAACATGGGTAGGGGCGTTAGTCTAATAGCTATTCCTCATGAGCATATGAATTTCCTTTGGTTTTTGCAGTAGCTTACCATTTGACTTAGTTATGAGGATTTTGACAACGCTAGATACGATGCTAGATATTTTATAAGGTGCTGGGCTGGGCTTTTTCTAAGGTATTGGGTCATTGGCACTCTATTTCCAGCGGCCTGTGAGTTTGGTTTCGTCAAGCTGCTGGAAGTAGTTCATTTGCTTCGTTTTTTGACAAGGTGTTGGATGCCTTAGCTAATGTGAGATTTTCTAAGTGTTGCAGTAGACCATTAGATATTCTCCTAAGGCATTGGGTCACTTTTCTCTCTCTCATGCTTACCCATATGTTTGGGCTCAAGAAGCGGGCTTGAGTTTTGGCCCTCCCAAGTAGCCCAAAACTTCCATTCCTTGAACCTTCAATGGGCGTCATGAATACTCGTAACCATCCATACCACAACCCACTCAGCAAGCCCCAGGCATTCGCATGGCTTGGGCCCACTTAAGCTTGTAGCGTGGCTTGGTGCCAAAATAAAGGTTTTTCGCTTGGCGTTGCACGTTTCTTGGCGTGTTTGTGCTCGAGCTTTCCCGTATTGCAGTGGGCTATAGCCGAGCTAAACGGTGCTTGACGGGATAGTAAGCGTGGGTTCATAGAACCAGTACATTTTACAGGCTCGTTACGGCCTCTCTGCATGGCGGGTTGCGTGTTTTCTTGGCGTGGCATGTGGACCATAACTTGCGTAAGCGCATACGACAAATTCTTGCATACCCAAGTCAGGTTTCTTTCCAAGTGTTGTATTGGGCCATAAATATATTTGTACCAAATGTGCCTAAGCTTAAGTTATTTGGATATTTTATCGGATTCAAACTGCAAGGGTAAGATTTAAAATTCTTGGTTCCGCCCTTGGTCCTTCACACTCCATCCAGTTGAGTTTCAATTTTTCTTTTTTTCAAATTTGTAAAGCAAAAATATGGCGGATCACCTCATCGGACCTCAACCCGCCTACTCGAGTCTTGTATGGATTAGTGAAAAGCTTTTGAAAATAGACCTTTTCTTTTAGACTGGATCTCATAATATTTTAGAGGAGACGAAAAACTGAAGAGGGTTTGTAGGAAGGCGGTGTATTGGAAGGGGGCACTGCTAAAAATAAAGGTTAATGAGCGTGAGTATACAATTGGGGCTTGTATTGGCAAACCTCCCTCAATCACTTGTATTTATAAAAAAAAACAAAACAAAACAAAACCTACTTGTGGACGCTGGAAGTAATGTGGAGCATGACTTTGGAAGGGAAAGTAATAATTTTCTTATTGCTTATTAAAATACTTCTATAACTATTAGTAATTAGTTATTGGTGAATATATCCAAGTTGACAATAAATAATGAAATTCTTTGTCTGAATATTGATAGTCGATGATTAGTTTAGGATTAGAGTAGCAGCATATTGTACCCTCATTTAATAATTTAAGGAAAAATATATTATGAAGCTAATTAATTTATTAAGAATGGAAGCTGGATACGATATCTCGGGTCTTCCTAAAAGTCTCATCCAATCCAATGCATTCAAGCATGCATGGATGTGCCTATTTGGGCTTGTATAATTCATTGAATATCTCTAATACAAATAATTAATTTGACTTGCTTGAAACCACCCACAGAAGAAAAACTTAGTTGCAAACGAGGATAGTAATGTTTTGCTTGTTAGAAATGTGCCCTAAGAGCCAATACATTTGATGTGATCTCCTTAGAATACATTTCGTATATGATATATAAAGGGCAAATTTATTTTGTTATCTTTTACATCGTGTAAAGAAACAAATGTCCAAGGTATGCTAAATAAGAGATAAAGTAATCTAAAGAAGATTAGATTCGGAGACCTTTAATCTCTAACCGTAGCATCCCAAAATGTTCCTAATCATAGGTTATCAAATGGGCATTGATAAACCGTCAAGATTAGCACATATTATGTATGCTCAATTGGGAGGATGGTTAGTCTCAAACCATTTGTGTAGTTGACACTAATACAAGTATGTGGGTGTTTATTAGTGAATGAGTACACTGAACGCGATCAACCGTAGTTCTCGTATGGAGTATTTATCTATATGTCAAACGAGAACTCATAGTTGCAATAATGCAAATTAGTCCTTAGACCTGAGGCATCATGGTTGTCCTGTGATGCGTTATTGATCTTTGATAGCTCTTAAAGGCAAGCCGTAAAAGATTTGTCTTAAGTGTTGTTGGGATCTCTTAATTCATCATAGGGGCATGTGAATGTACAATAAGGAATCTCTACTTTCGATAAAGAAGGAGAATGTTTCAAGATGTGATTTAGTAAATCTTTGGCCAAAGTATTTTGAGCTTGATTTAGAAAGTTGTTCTTAATCATGTTCTTTTGAATCACATGAGGTTGTAAATCATATTAGGGGTTTGACATAAACAATCCGTACCCTAATAATATGATTTGAAACATTGTATAAGAGAAGGACCGTATTGCATTGCAATTCCAACTGAATAGGTTCTTCATCTATTCTGGTTAGCTTGGGTAGCCTTGATATATTGCTAGATGTCACTCTTGGCTTGTGGAAGTCTTAGGATTGATTGTGATCGATCTAAATAAAGGAAGAATTAAAAAGGGGTTTTAATTCCAGTTGGTTAGAAAGAGTTCTTATATTTCCCACTGCCTTGCTAATTAGAACCTAATGGATCGCACACCTTAAATGGTTAACTTTGAGTAATACAAATGAGAATGAGGAAATCAATTTGATTGATTTGATGTGGATGATTTACTGTGTAAAAACGTATTTGGGCCTCAGGATTAGTTAACGGAAAGCCCAAATGTTTGGGTATCAAGCCCAAGGGCTTAAGACACCTAAATATTATGGTTTAAGTGTCATAAGGCCCAATTTTGGAAGCCCAATGGGTTTTGGCCGAAAATGCTTAAGTAAGTATGTATGGGAATTGTTTCCATAAGCTCATTAACACACAAACACAATCCAACATCAACCAAATGGGTTTGAGAGATCAGAGAGAGAAAAATGAGAGTTTTCAAGAGTGAAACACTTTCATCTTTCAAAGTGGTTTAGATTGAAACCAATCTTGAGAATCTTGCACTAGCATCCAAGTATTCTCAAGATACTTCTTCTCATCTCAAGGTTCCATTGGTGTGGAGACTTAGAGGCCATATGCTTTTGTGGCTCACATGGAGGAGAAAGATCAAGGAGCAAAGATCAAAGATCAAAGAGGAGATCAACAAAGAGGAAATCATCAAGAGAAGACCAAACACAAATTGGTTCATATAATTGCTTCAAGGGTAATTAGATCTTATCCTTTCTCTTGAATTTTCATTTATGAAAAACATATCAATGTTCATGGCTTAAGATACTTGGAAGAAGTTTTGTTTTTGAATTTAAACAACCACCTTAGACTTCCGCTGCGATTAATTTGATTAAATGCACGTTTAATATTCAAATGAACTTTGGAAAAATGTTTTGAAATTCCTTCAATTGGTATCAGAGCCATAGGTCATGAACTTGATATGTTTTTGGGGTTTAGAGATGCATATATGGGTTGTGAATTCATTTAAAAGTATAATAGTTATACTTGATTTTTTTTATATGATTGAATAAAAATCAAATGGAGTGAAAGGGGTTGTTTGGGATTTTGAATTTCCGGATTTGTGTTTTGATGATTGATGCTCTCTTTGTGTTCATATATGTATATGAATATTAAAGCATAGTTGCATTAAAACTCACATGATTTTAACTTCATGAAATATATGATATTAAAAGCATGAGATAGTTAAAATGGAATATGGATTTTTCCGGAAATAGCATGAACATTCATATTAGTTCATATGCATGTTCTTGGTGTTCTTGATGTTCTTGTTATGAGATCTTTTTGATCCATAAGTTAGGTGGCTAATTTTGATGATTGTGTTTAGTGGAATTTTCCACCAAAATAGGTCAAAAGATGATGATGATGTTTTATTATAAAATTAAAAGTTTTTCAAAAATGTTTCCACTCAATAAACATTTACCCACCACACTAAAATTAATAAGATTACTTTGGTGAGTGTGTGGGGCTATCTAGATGTAAATGATGGTGATTTGATATAAAATGCAAAAGTTGATCAATTTATTCATATCACTAATTATTTACTTACCACACTAAAATTAATTTTGATTACTTTGGTGAGTGTGGATGGCCTACCTAGTCACATTCATGATTATTCACTTTGTTGGAAAAATCATGATCACCACTTTGTATTTTACAAATGCATGCTTTAACCCCACACCCTAGTGGATCAACTTTGGATCCATTATTAATTGTTGAATAGTTTTGGATATAGTTGCAATATATGATAAGTGTAACTATGCCTAAAATGTTTCTACAATTACATTTACTATTGTAGTAAAATGTTTTCACTCCGTGGTAAATTTATTTTATTTTTGAATATGGTTACCACTTGAATTAAACCCATATATATGTATACAACCCAAGAGCATGTATTTACATTGCTAGTTTAATTGTTTAAAGCGTTTAAATAATTAAAGGATGGTTATGGACTTAGACCAAACAATTGAGCGATGTGATTGGCCGCTTATTGGATATGTATTCGATTTTGATTGGCTATGTAATAATGAAATGGCTTTCATGCCTAATTTATTTTTATGCGTGACAGGACCCGCCCCGAATTCCTAGAAACTCGAGATGAATCCTGTGGAAATTTCGACATCACACCGATGTCGGACCCACTAATTAAAAATTTATCCTATTTTCCAAAATTATGAAAAAATAGCACGAGACTTTCTACCAAAAATTCGGCAGAGTCTCCCCTGTAAAATGAACATTTCCCAAATTTCAACCTGCATAAAATTCACATTTTTAATATTCCAACAGGGCAGCACGCACAATATAGTTTCATGCAATTCATGTATTCGGACTCCGGCCCTCAGATAATTCGAAACAGAACCAACAATGTCCTCAAGTCAATTACTACATAAACCATGTACTTAATGACTTCAAACAACTTTACAAACACCACAGAAATCATTAAACTGGATTCAAATCCAACAATCACATACGCAGAATCGAACAAACCCTTTTAAACACAATAATATTTTGCGGCTGCACCTAGGTGAGACCCCAGGCTACCTACGTACCCTTGGACCAGGGATCAAGCCACACGTAGTTCTCACCATCAATGGCCTCAACTCCGATAATATACCAATATTCAAAGCAGAACCAACAAATACATTTCAGATTTATCGCCATCCAAATTCCAACAAAAATACAAAGAACACATTCTCAATCTCTTCTTTATATCAATTCAAACCCCACGACCATACCCTATCCAAGGCGTATGTACAAAGAACACATTATCAAATTATTCCATCTATAACAGTTCAATCCCGCAACCATACCCTATCCAAGGCGTATGGTGCCAAACAACACTGCCCAAATCCAGGGCTTATACGTTCATACATATACAAGCTCACAAATCTCAAACTAGAATCAAAACCACATATACATATATGTAATATAATAACACCAACCTCTCACCATCATCTTGTACCAGGGGAAACAATCCAACTGGGGATTGTTGACTAGCTCACACTTATCCGGCCCTCAAACGTCCATGTGGCTAGGGACAAGCCGTCCAACTGGGGGACTAACTCTCAGCCAGCACGTACGGACGAAGAATCAAGACCCGTACGCCTGAAAACAGTCCTCACGCGCGCAGACTACCCAATTAAGGGTCTACAGCGACACCCCGTTAAGGTATGCCCCGGGTTCCGTCATATCCAAATCATATCCACAATTTCTATGTATCAGGATCCAAGGGGAGGTACATGTGATGTTGCACATCATGTACTAGGGGAAACAATCCAACAGGGGATTGTTGACTAGCTCACAATTATCAGCCCTCAAACGGACTATGTGGCTAGGGACGAGCCGTCCAACTGGGGGACTAACTCTCAGCCAGCACGTACGGACGAAGAATCAAGACCCGTACGCCTGAAAACAGCCCTACGCGCGCAGACTACCCAATTAAGGGTCTACAACGACACCCCATTAAGGTATGCCCCGGGTTCCGTCATATCCAAATATCACACCTTTCCGTAATCCATTCACAAATCCAGGGGGAGGTACGTATGATGGTGGAGTTCGTAATCCTTATGTAAATATTATAAAATAATATTCTCTTCCTTAATCCAATTTTTCCCACAATACCTATTTATAGCATAGACAAATAAACTCAAAACACTCGAATATATCAAATCCACAAATGCATCACAATTACTTTACAGAAATTTAAACATTCAACTATTAAATATAAAAAGAATTTAAATAAATCATTAATTTCAACAACATGAGATTTATATCACAAAACCATAAAAACAATCACATAAATCCACAAAATCAACATAAACCAAGTGACGGTCAAGACTCGTCCAAAAA
Organism: Prunus fruticosa; assembly: GCA_018703695.1. Classification (NCBI taxonomy): domain Eukaryota; kingdom Viridiplantae; phylum Streptophyta; class Magnoliopsida; order Rosales; family Rosaceae; genus Prunus; species Prunus fruticosa. Next base: position 22,778,781 of record CM031919.1, on the reverse strand, counting down.
GGGTCGTAATAGTATTCCTTGAAGAGTGGAACTACCTCGGAGACTCACGGTCAACCGAGGGACAAACTGGCCAAACTTGGTCAACCGGGCCCGCGGGCCCACGACCTCCGTTTTATGATCCGAAAGTTCCTATGGGTTCCACAAGGTGTAGGATACACGTCCTGCATGTTTGCTCCGGATTGGACGGTTAGATCGCTCTCAATCGCGCAATCGGACGGTTATCGTAAAACACAAACTTTAACTATTTAAATTCGGAAACATCAGAGACTCCGATTCTCGATCCGCGAATTCCTACACGATCCTAGGAATACCTAAATCAACATATATTAAATGGGAAGCGATCCAACGGTTCTAACATATCGAACCCGGAAATCACACAATATGTAAAATCCGTTCGGGGTTCAAACGTTATCCGAATTGAGGTTCGTAAAATTCTACGCGCTCGTGACAACCAGGGGATCATTTTAGGATAAAAAAAATGTCTCCCTGCTCCAGTGCCCCTGCCGGCGTGTGGGTGTCCAAAGCAATAACCACTCGCCGGAAAAACTTAACATCTTGACTCCAAACTCCTACCTTAGCTAATACACCTAAGTTGGAGTCACTTTTGTTCTTGAGTGAAAGCCAGAAAATGGCTGGAAGTGGCCGGAATCGGAGGCCGAAATCAGCAGATTTTCTATCGCTTATTTCAGATTCAAAACGCAGAAATTTCTTAAAACTAACACCACTAGCAGCAAGAACAGCTCGAGAGGTTCAAGATACATACCTGGTTCGACCAAAACGGTGGCCGGAAGTGGGAGAACGAGCTTCCCAAAGTTCGCTAAAAATCCACCCAAAACAGCTCGGATTTCTGCAATTTCCGCCCATCACCGGTGGCTCCAGCAGGCTGAGACTGGTCGGGATGGGGAGAGGAGGAAGGCAGCCCGGTTCTTTTGAGTCCGGCCCCGTGGCCGGAGGTGGCTTGTGGCGACGGCGGTGGCTCTTGGAAGCCACCGGCTGTTTTTTAAAAAATGGGGGCTGCTTCGCACGGGAGGGAGAAGAAGAAGAAGAAGAAGAAGAAGAAAAAGAAAAAGAAGGAAAATTAAAAACCCCGGTGCTGTAGCATGGTACTGTTGCTACAGTATTATTTTTAAAATAAATTCCATTTATGTCCCTTTCGTTTTCAGACTTTTTCTCAATCGTTACAAATCGGAATTGGGCATGCCGCATGTCTACGAACTCGTATCGACAAGCTCTACGCAACGGTACAATCGAAATTCCCAAATTCCTTCCCAAACTTAAAATGACCTTTTTGCCCCTTTTTATATTAAATAATATTTTAAAATTTCAAAACAAAAACCTCAATTAAATCAAATCATTTTATTTTATTGTTTGCTCCAATTTATTTCCTCTTAATTTAATTATTTTACTTATTTTTAGGGCCGGGATGTTACAATGCGCGCGTAATTAAAATGAATCACCATCCAAGACCATGATCCAACATGGTGGCTCGTGTTGGATCAACAAGAAAGTTCATAATCATCCTACAAGCCCAATGCAATTGGAATGTTCGGTAATGATGATAATTAATCAATTAGTGGTATCATGTATTTCCACTATTTCAAGCAAATGGTTTCTAAAATATTTAGTGGGAGTATTATGTGCTACTAATATATTGCAATGAGAACCATTTAATGAGATTAGATAAGTAATTTTAATAGGATTAAAATTGGATTAAAATGAGACTAATTTAACTACCCTCAAAGCAATATTAAGTTGGTAAACGAAATGGCACTTTGAATGCTATTTTGTGGCCTTCCACCGTGGTAGTCTCTTATTGGGTGGCACATTTACACTTTGTTGGACCTCAGTGAGGCAACATCCAGTACTTGTAACCATCTAAGGGAAGCCTATTACACATACTTGATGTAGTGCGGATAGATAACGAGTGTGGCCAACAAACTGTTAGGTTGAGGTCATACTCGAAACCCTATACACACAAGCATGGTGGGAATAACTTAACTAAGACGAACGAAACCAACAAACTGTTAGGTTGAGGTCTAGTTCTCTAGAGGCCATAGTGATGGGTATTCACATTAATGATGTGATTGGATAAGAGTATCCTCTCATTAGTATCATAGCAATCCAACAAACTGTTAGGTTGAGGAAAACTATGTGAAAGTGAGACTCTCATCCCCACTAAGAGTTTCAACGGAAACTCTCGGATTTCAGGAGGGATATGAAATTTGCCAAAAAATAGTGGGAGCTACCATCATGACTTAAAGACCCTAAGTCCTTGGTAGAAGATTAATCTAAATTAAAATCTATTTACGTTTTTGCAGAATTTCAAAAATTAACCATCACAAACCCAATCTCGAAGATACTTGACTCAAACGTCCAAGATGACACGAACTATCCGGTTTGATTGCACAAACACCAACTTGTCCTATAATTGGATAAGATTAGTTGTGTATAAGAAAAACCCCACCACATACCCCTCTTGGTCCATATGCCATTAAGGAGGAGACAAAGGCTTATAAGAAGCATGTGTCAGATGACAACCGAGGTAAAAGTTACATGTTGGCATCCATAAAAAGGTGAAGCTACTCCTAGCTTACAATACCATATGTGAACTTGCTTTGACAAGAATGGTAAGTGGGTTCCTGGTTAATCAACATGATCTCAATGTAATATCATTACATAAGATATTGGAAAATATGGATTTTTCTTTGATGTTGAAGTTCAACAAGATTCTTTCTTTCATCCCTATCATTAGTTAATCCCAATATGTTATGAACTATAACATGGGAAAGATGAATGATACCCTATATGAGCTACTCAATATAGCTATAGTAGCTTAAATGAATATCTCAAAAGATAAAGGGTTAAGAGGATAGTTGCAAATTTTAGAAGGGTTCTTCTTTTTCCAAATCCAAACAAAAGGTAAGGATAAAGGAAATAAGAAGAAAGATTTTCTAAAAACCCAAGGAAGAAAGAATACAAAAGAAAGACAAGTAACTGAAAGGTACTTGTTTTCACTATGACAAGGATGGACATTGGAAGAGGAATTGCAAGAGATGTCTTGCAAGCCTCAAGAGAAAAACCTTCAGAAGGTAACTCTCTTGTTCTAAAATTAGTAATTACAGTTAAAACTTCTAAACTGAATAGTTGATTCAGGAGCTAGTCAACATATATGCAATTGTGTGCATGGACTAGTGGGAGTAGAAGACTTGGAAAATGAGAAATGGTGCTGACTATGGGAAATAGCATTAATGTAGTTGCCAATGCAATAGGCACCTAACATCTCAGACTACCCTCCGAAGAAGACCTAAATTTGAAATAATTGTTATTTCATTTCTGGATGTGTAAAGAACTTAATATCCGTCTCTATATTTTTTAAGAGATGGATTTGATGTTTTGTTTGACAAAATGCTTTGTTCTATTTCACATATCAATCAAATCGTTGCTTATGCAATTTTGATTGATGGTCTCTTTTCATTTTAGAAATGAATGGTAGCATTAATTGTATATGGATAAAGATGCAACTAGACCTGAGAGGCCTAGAGATGTGGATACCGCAACTAAGTTGTGACACCTTAAACTTGGAGGCATTAGCCAAGATAGAATTCACCGGATGGCAAACGATGGAACCTTTTGGATCACTTGATCATGTTCCTATGCCTACTTGTGAATCTTGTCTACATGGAAAAATGACCAAGTCTCCTTTCACTGGTAAAGGAGAAAGAGTTACATAACTGTTGGGATTAATTCACTAAGATGTTTGTGGATTTTTGTATACAAACACATAGGGCGGTTATTCATACTTCATTACCTTTACCGATGATCATTCACGGTTCGGGTATTTATATTTAATGAAGCATAAATCTGAATTTTGAAAAATTTCAGGAATTTAGAAATGAAGTTGAAAACCAAACAGGCAAGAGTATTAAAATCCTTAGATTCGATCGAGGATGTGAATACTTAAGCACAGAGTTTCTTGATTACCTCAAGGAACATGGCATCTTATCACGATGGACTCCACCAGGAATTCCACAACATAATGGAGTTTCTAAAATGAGTTCCATGAGCTGTACTAATTTACCTATATCCTTTTTAGGGATATGAACTTGAAATTGCTAAATAGAGTGCCTTCCAAATCTATTCCACGAATTCCATTTGAAATGTGATTTGGAAAGAAACCAAGTCTTGATTAGATCAAGATTTGGGGTTGTACAGCATATGTCAAAAGGCAAGATGCGGATAAACTAAATGCAGTCCCAGATCCACAACTTATTGTAACACAGACTCCACGTAGTTCAAGAAGGGTTAGCAGAATGCCTAAAAGGTATTGTGGTTTCCTTCACGACAACAAAGGAGAGTTAAGTCTCCTAAGTGATTGTAAGGATATCGAAGGACCTTTCGAACTACAATGACGCAATGTCAGACATTGACTCATAGAAATGGCTTGGAGCCATGAAATCCGAAAATGGATTCTACGTATACCAACAAAGTCTGGACTCTAGTGATCCTCATCCTGGTATTGTACCAATAGGGAATAAATGGATCTTTAAGAGGAAGATAGGCTCAGATGGGATAGTAGAAACCTACAAAGTAAGGCTAGTAGCAAAGTGCTACAAGCAAAGAGAATGGATTGACTATGAAGAAACCTTCTCTCCTGTCACTATGACAAAGTCTATTTGGATTTGGCTTGCAATAGCTGCATACCATGATTATGAGATTTGTCAAAATGGATGTGAAGACGGCTTTTCTGAATGGCCACCTTCAGGAAGAACTATATATAGATCAACTTGAAGGCTTCATTTATGAAGTTGATAAGCATAAGGTATGCAAACCACATTGATCCATTTATGGGTTGATGCAAGGTTCTTGGAGTTGAAACATCCTATTTGATGAAGTTGTCAAATCGTTTGACTTCATACAAAACATGGATGACCAATGAGTGTACAAAAGGTCAGTGGGAGTTTAGTAGTATTCCTAGTGATGTATGTAGATGACATACTACTTATCGGAAACGATATAGGAATGATATCTTCAGTGAAGCTGTGACTAATTAAAATCATTCTTAATGAAAGATTTTAAAGAAGCATCTTACATACTTGAGTTAAAGATTTATCTTGATAGGTCTAAGAGAATGATTGGATCATCTCAATCCTTGTATGCCGATAAGATGCTAAGGAGATTTCATATGGAACAGTCTAAGAAAAGTTTACTTCCAGTATGACATGGACTTCACTTTTCTAAGAGAATGTGTCCAAACACATAAGAAAATGTTACCATTAGATGGGGCATCTGCAAACAACGTAACAGATCCACACACTAAGCCTATGTCACAGTCACAACTGGATAGACATACAGAGATAATGGGTATGAGATACATGGCTATGTGGCTCTAGTGCAAGTGGGAGATTGTTAGAAATGTGCCCTAAGAGCCAATACATTTGATGTGATCTCCTTAGAATACATTTCATATATGATATATAAAGGGCAAATTTATTTTGTTATCTTTTACATCGTGTAGAGAAACAAATGTCCAAGGTATGCTAAATAAGAGATAAAGTAATCTAAAGAAGATTAGATTCGGAGACCTTTAATCTCTAACCGTAGCATCCCAAAATGTTCCTAATCATAGGTTATCAAATGGGCATTGATAAACCGTCAAGATTAGCACATATTATGTATGCTCAATTGGGAGGATGGTTAGTCTCAAACCATTTGTGTAGTTGACACTAATACAAGTATGTGGGTGCTTATTAGTGAATGAGTACACTGAACGCGATCAACCGTAGTTCTCGTATGGAGTATTTATCTATATGTCAAACGAGAACTCATAGTTGCAATAATGCAAATTAGTCCTTAGACCTGAGGCATCATGGTTGTCCTGTGATGCGTTATTGATCTTTGATAGCTCTTAAAGGCAAGCTGTAAAAGATTTGTCTTAAGTGTTGTTGGGATCTCTTAATTCATCACAGGGGCATGTGAATGTACAATAAGGAATCTTTACTTTCGATAAAGAAGGAGAATGTTTCAAGATGTGATTTAGTAAATCTTTGGCCAAAGTATTTTGAGCTTGATTTAGAAAGTTGTTCTTAATCATGTTCTTTTGAATCACATGAGGTTGTAAATCATATTAGGGGTTTGACATAAACAATCCGTACCCTAATAATATGATTTGAAACATTGTATAAGAGAAGGACCGTATTGCATTGCAATTCCAACTGAATAGGTTCTTCATATATTCTGGTTAGCTTGGGTAGCCTTGATATATTGCTAGATGTCACTCTTGGCTTGTGGAAGTCCTAGGATTGATTGTGATCGATCTAAATAAAGGAAGAATTAAAAAGGGGTTTTAATTCCAGTTGGTTAGAAAGAGTTCTTATATTTTCCCACTGCCTTGCTAATTAGAACCTAATGGATTGCACACCTTAAATGGTTAACTTTGAGTAATACAAATGAGAATGAGGAAATCAATTTGATTGATTTGATGTGGATGATTTACTATGTGTAAAAACGTATTTGGGCCTCAGTATTAGTTAACGGAAAGCCCAAATGGTTGGGTATCAAGCCCAAGGGCTTAAGACACCTAAATATTATGGTTTAAGTGTCATAAGGCCCAATTTTGGAAGCCCAATGGGTTTTGGCCGAAAATGCGTAAGTAAGTATGTATGAGAATTGTTTCCATAAGCTCATTAACACACAAACACAATCCAACATCAACCAAATGGGTTTGGGAGATCAGAGAGAGAAAAATGAGAATTTTCAAGAGTGAAACACTTTCATCTTTCAAAGTGGTTTAGATTGAAACCAATCTTGAGAATCTTGCACTAGCATCCAAGTATTCTCAAGATACTTCTTCTCATCTCAAGGTTCCATTGGTGTGGAGACTTAGAGGCCATATGCTTTTGTGGCTCACATGGAGGAGAAAGATCAAGGAGCAAAGATCAAAGATCAAAGAGGAGATCAACAAAGAGGAAATCATCAAGAGAAGACCAAACACAAATTGGTTCATATAATTGCTTCAAGGGTAATTAGATCTTATCCTTTCTCTTGAATTTTCATTTATGAAAAACATATCAATGTTCATGGCTTAAGATACTTGGAAGAAGTTTTGTTTTTGAATTTAAACAACCACCTTAGACTTCCGCTGCGATTAATCTGATTAAATGCATGTTTAATATTCAAATGAACTTTGGAAAAATGTTTTGAAATTCCTTCATTGCTATCTTCCGACCATTAGTGTTATGCTACGTGAAAGTGTTATCATGCATGTCATAGTGTTATTGGCTAGGAATAGCAAAATAGTGTTAACTCCATCAGGGACAAACTCAGGATTTCAAAATGGGTTGTACTAAATTTACCTTACATACAAAGGTACTTAGTAGATAGAAAACTCAACAATACCATGTAATTTCATTGATAATGGGAAAAAAAAAACAGCTATTTAATAAGCAAGAACAATAAAATCAATTACAAATCCTATTTGATAATTCATAATTCATAAACCGAAACTGATAAGCCCCAATTGCAATCCCTAATTTCTAATTCTTAAGTTTCAATTGCAAATCCTAATTGATACTTCATAAACTCCAAAACAAATCCTTAAATTAAAACATCAGCAAATTGAGAGAAGCTTGCCTAATGAATACATGAACTTGGTTCACTTGAATTGGGTCTTGAAGGTGTTGGAACTCATTGTTGTCCCACATCAGCCAGAGGGCCAAAGAGAAAGTAGTTTAAATAGAAATACCCCTCTCTAACTAACATCGAGGCCTTTTGTATAAAACCCCACACCTCCTGAACAGGTGGTTAAGTTGGGGACAATATCGATGTTGTTAGTGGTGGGCCAATGGTCTGTCCCTCTGAAATTTAACATGGTATCGAGCAATCGATCCTCGGTTGTCTCTAAATTCTCATATCAAAATTTCTCATCCCCTCCTCTTCAAGGGGGGGAGGGGGAGTGAAAAAGGATCTGTTTCTCTTTCTCATGGAGATTTTGCCTCTTTCTTGACTCCGACATACCATTCTCTTCAGGGGAGAAGAGAATTGAAGAGAAGTTTCTATGTTCTTAAACCGTGTTCACAGGGTTTCTGTGTCCTTTAGCCGTGTTCACCGGGTTTTTGTGTCCTTTAGCCGTGTTCACAGGGTTTCTGTGTCCTTTAACCGAATTCACAGGGTTTCTCTGTTCTTAGCCGTGTTCACATGGTTTCTGTGTTCTTTAAACTCCTCATATCAAATTTCTCATATTTCTCCCAAATCCATACCCTCAAATCTTATACCCATACCTCTCAAATCAAATTAATACATCAAATTCCTGAAATCAAATTCCTCCAATCAAAATCCCTCACATTCTCATATCACATCTTACTTCCGTTGCGATGTCAGGAATCCCTACGATTCTCCCGCTTATTGCAAACTCAAAACGACCGGCGCAGGCCTCTAGCGACCGGTCGGCCGAATCAAACGACCGGTCACCAAAGACTCTGCCTAAAAGCGACCAGTCGCCTGCACCCGCGACCGGTCGCCCCCCAATATTTTTCTGAAATAGTTCTCTTTCAGTCATCTCCCTCCATCACACTCAAGAGGAGAAAATTGAGGAGTTTGTGCCCGCTCCAAAAAAATTCGCATGGATTATCGACTTGGGTGCTACGAATTTCAGGACTCACTTACCAAGTTGGGCATTTGTGACGTACATGCACCAACTTGAGTCTCCTAATTAATCAAGGAGATTTATTTCCTTGATTAATTAAGGGATTTACTTTCCTATTTTATAGATTTATTTCCTTGGTTAATTAAGGGATTTACTTTCCTATTTTATATAGTTGTCAAATCATTGTATAATTAGGAGATATTTTCCTAATTCTTTACTAGATCTAATTCCTTGTAAAGCACTCATGTAAACTCTTATATATACCTCCTTATGGAGAAGAATAAAATAAGAACTGAACATATTCAAAACCCATATTCATATTTTAGCATGGTATCAGAGGTCGGTTAACTGGGCCTGATTAAACTCAAATCAAACAAAAAACCCCAAATTGAATCAAAATAAAACAAACCCCAAATTAAAAAGAAAAAAAAAGAAAAAAAAAGTGACCGATGCGAAATTGGTTGCACGTGTGGCCCACTAAAAAGTGGTCCCACGTGAGGAGGAGGCAGGTGGTTAAGTTGGGGACAATATCGATGTTGTTAGTGGTAGGTCAATGGTCCGTCCCTCTGAAATCTTAACATGGTATCGAGAGCCAGGTTACGGGCCCGTACCTGCCACGTGATGGGTGGGTCCCCGTTTGGCCCCGCGCGATGGGTGATTCCTCATTTGGCTCCACGTAGGCCAAAGGTGCCACGTGATGGGCGGGTCCCCGTTTGGCCCCGCGCGATGGGTGAGTCCCTACATGGCTCCACGTGTGACCCATACAAATGGGGTCTCACGTGCGGGGGAGTGTTGGGAAATCATTGTTGTCCCACATCGGCCAGAGGGCCAAAGAGAAAGTAGTTTAAATAGAAATAGCCCTCTCTAACTAACATCGAGGCCTTTTGTATAAAACCCCACACCTGCTAAACAGGTGGTTAAATTGGGGACAATATCGATGTTGTTAGTGGTGGGCCAAGGGTCCGTCCCTCTGAAATTTAACAGAAGGTGAGTGTAGCAGCAACAAGAGTGTTCTTTTTTTTTTCTCTACGTGCAAGCGTAGGGTGCTTCTTTGACGATGCAAGGGGCAATTTCGTCAACCCAAAATCCTTGAGCATAAAACGATTGCCCTCTTTTTTTGATATATATATTTTTTATTAGCGATATATACATTGTATTGGGGAAGGGGGCACTTTTCTTGGAATTTGAAACTGGTGACAAGGGGGGAAAGGTGGAGGCACCTCACCACTGAGGTAAACCCCTCGGTCCTCTTGTTTTGATATTTGAATACTAATAAGCCTAACAAATCGAAGAAATTATAATTATAGGATGCCCAACATGCATATGCTTTTGCCTTTCGATCAATGCATCCTTTCATGCATGACTTGTGGTTCTCGCAGTTAAGTCAAGCCGCTCAAGGGTTCTCACCAATTTGGCTATGATTGCTGTCATTTAGCAAATGGTTAAAATACTCGTCGGCTTTCTAGATGGATTCATTTGGGGTCGTATGTTACTATGAATACTTACAAAATTAATTGATTATTTATTGCGATGTATTATTCACAGCAGCAATATATAACACTTGTATCATTGAAACATAGAAAACGATGTAATTCCGTTTTTTCGCCTAAACGTTTTCCCTTCTAGTTTCTATGTGTATCCATCCTTATTATGGGTACAGAAAGTAGTATTAAGAGTTAAGCTTGAGGTATATATTGTCCCTACTTCCCGAAGCCCTTTGGGCTTACCGAGTTTCAAGGAGATCGGCCACGGGCACATCTCGGCCATCGTTCCTATGGAATTAAGGGTTCGGTCTCTTCGGTGACCGAGCAACTTGGGCAAGAAGGGAAGGATTACACGCAGGCCATGGTTCAAGAACTGGAAGACTTGGAGCAATCCAGACTCGTTGCTTATAACTTAATGCAGGCAAAGAAGCAGATTGCGGCGAGAGCTTATAACAAAAGGGTTAAACAAAAGACTTTCGCCGAAGGCGACTTAGTATGGCGAGCCGTGCTTCCTATCGGGACGAAGGACCCTCGGTTCGGCAAATTCGCCCAATTGGGAAGGGCCGTTCATTATTGAACGAATCCTCGGCCGAGGTGCATTTCAGTTAAAAGACAACGATGGAGAATGGCACAATTTACCGATCAACGGCCAATATTTAAAAAGATACATCCCATCATTATGGGAGACGGCCATAAAAAAGCTATGAAAAATATGCAACGCAAGAGAGATGGCCAGAATTCATACTTCATTTTATTCATTTAGTTTGAAAAATGAGGCATGTTTACAAGAAAAACGGCCAGGTCATGGCCAGATACGAACATATAAGGAAAATCACATCCTCAAATCTACGGGCTTCGGCTTCATGGTCTTCTTGCTAGACAATCGGACATTCCTCCCTGAAGCCGTGTCCCCGCCATTCCTATCGTCGTCAGCCTCGCCAGGAACCTCGGCCGCATGAAAGAGGCTAAGAGGAAGGGTCGTCACTTCGACCACGGCAAGAGCCGCCATCCGGGACATGGAAAGTAACCACCACGCCGAGCATGGTAAGTCGTCGCCATTCTGGCAGTGAGCGGCAACCTTTCGGGCCGTGGCAGCAATTAGCACTCTGGCCATGGTTAGCGGTCGTCATTCCTGGCTATGGAAGGGGCCATCACTCCAGCCATGGAAAGGGCCGTCACCCCGGCCACATCGGAGTCATCATACCAGGCCCTCCCATCCTCATCAAACTGCCAAGTCATCTGGGCCAGGCCAAACTGCCGAGTCAGGGACTGAGCAGATGGCTCACTGGCTTTAGCAGGGATGCAGTGAAGGCCATTAGGGCAGGTTGAAATAAGTAAGGGCGAAGCCCAAAGATCAAAGGAAGGCTCCAGAGTATTCAGAACGAGAGAGGAATTCCTGAGCGTTGGGAAGGTCTCAAACTTATGGAGGCTGAGGAAACTGAGGAAGGCCAGTATGAACTTTCAGGGAGCATGAACTCAAAAAACTTTGGAAGTGTGATGAAAATGCGAAAAAGTTGGGTTTTTATACTCATACTGGGATTCAAAGATGAGGCGGTGTGATTCTCGTGAAACGAAACGGCTTGACAGCACATTCAGAGCACGCGAAGTTATGACAAGAATTTGGCGGCCGGCGTTTCGATTAGCAAAGCAGAATAATGGCTCGTGCGAATTAAGAGCACGATGACGTGTCGAAAATCCAGAGACCGTCGTTTCACTTGACGAGACAAGGTGACGCCTCGCGCAAGCCTGGGCAATGATGATCTGCACGACGTGCTTGAAGCATTAAATGCGCCGACTGGCTTGCGCATTTAATGCCCCAATTTTCAATCACTTCAGAAGGCTAAGGGTCCATCCCTTCGAATCCATTCGGCCCCTACTCATGCCGAGGCCGAAGAATCCAGGGATGTGGGGGCAATGTTTGTGCCTAATAAATCACGGCCATGAATTGGCCGAGGGAACCTCTTCTCGGCCTTGTATATCTTTCGCGAAGATAGAACGCAACGTTTTGCTAGGATACTTGGCATTCCAGAAAGACAAGAGAAAAGTGGCTAAGGCATGGTTAGATCATCACGTGACGAGGGGTCCCACGCTCCATTTAATGGAGCAAGGCCTCTGTTTAATTGCAGCAAACCCACTGGCAAGGAATAAGCATTTAATGCGTGAGGGAAGGTAGGAAGTGACTGAAGGTGGGAATAAGCATTTAATGCGTGAGGGAAGGTGGGAAGTGACTGAAGTCAGGTTTTGGTGACAGAAGACAGAATGATTAGACGCCAACATTCTCACAAAACTCTTTGCAGCTTGAGAGATTAGGTGAACAGCCATCAGAGCAATAAATGCGTCTCCACGGCGGCCGATATTCACCGGGATTCATGGGGTCACACCACCATACTTCACGATCCCAAATGTCGATTAGACTACCCACTTGCGCCAGTTCAGGCTCCACCATGCAGATTTTCAGCCTCGATTACCTCTCCAGGGACTTCTCCTATAAATACAAGACACAAGACCACTTTCAAAGGGTTCAAGCACCAAACCAAAGCCTCCCACGGAGCAACTTATATTTTCCTGTAGTGCACTTTCAATATCTTTACTTGCTTTTCTAGGGGTAGTGTTAGTTTGTAAGGAAAATCCATTCATCAATATATCATACGACCCTTGATTTTCAAGGCGCCGAGCACCATCATTGTTATTCGCTCATTCACCCCATATATCATACGACCGCGCTCAGTGAGTAGCGCGCGGAGCACCGCCCTAAAACCACCAACACCCCCACTCAACGGCCTTGTAGTTCAGGCCGTGAACCTAAACAGCCGAGACCTGTTCCTCTCTCGGCTATAATCGTTTGATTAGAAGACGAGTTCAAACAGGCGCACCACTTAAACACTTTCACCCACTCCAAACATCTCGACGCACGGAGACCGTGCTGGCACGCCCACGCACAATCGCACTGCACCCAAAAGCAGGAAACCGCGTGTCAACGCACATCCCCTCGGCCCGGAACTCTAGGCCATGAGATTTACGCGGCAGACACATTGTTGCCCTTCCCAGCGCGGCAGACACATTGTTGCCCTTCCCACGAACAAACGACCAAATTTGCTCAAGTCAACAACCAATCGGCAAGGCCCCCTCGAACCCACCTCACGTGTCTTCCACTCCTGAACGGTAGCTTTCAAAAAGGCGACCTTTGAGTTCTAAAGTAAAGATTTCCGAGTACATCAAAGCGAGAGACAAAGGCCAAGCGCCTCCTCCTGGCAAACTACCGAACGGTAAAACAACCTCTTGGTTACCGAAGAAGAATGCAAGTCCCCATCCGAGAATCCTCAAACGAAAACTTGGGGGACTCCTGTTTATATCCAAAATGAACAGCCAATAAGGACAGGACACGTGGAAGAAATCGAACTTGGTAAGGGTAGCCTTCGACACCCTGCCTACCCGATCGCCCCATTAGGGCAACACCCCCTCCTAGGACAAGTGGCACGCTCAGAATCGACGTCCACAGGTCCCACATCGAAATTATCAACAAAGTGCACACCTCCCAAGGCCTATAAAGGAGGCCAACTACCCCAAAATAGAGGTAATTAGAATGAACGGCATGCAATCCTATTGATCTGTCGTAGGACTATTTACTATACCCGAACTTACTTAAGCATCGGAGAGCCTTCGGCCGATACCACACCGGTACCCTATGTCTTCCTGAGCGTTTTCTCTCTTTCAAATCGCACGCTCTCCTGAGGCCCAAAGGAAACCGAAGGCCCAAAATCTTTAAGTTGACCTAAAAGTTGTCTGAAGGGAAAACTTGCATGACATTAACTCCTTGCAGCCATTACCTTCCCCACTGATTTCACTAACATCGCATTTAGTCCCACTTTTCTCCAATTAAGTCCTACATTAGCCTACAATAAATATCCAAAACCATGTACCATAACCTCACACCAAACCCAACGCTTTCAATTCCTGAAGGAAGGGAGACTGAAACAGAAGCCAAGTCACCCAATTCACTCAGTGGAGGCTTAGTCCATGACACGCAGCAATGTCGAGGCAATACCATGTTTTGGAAAAATCTCCATGCAGACATAGTTTCAAAAATTGTGGAGGGCCAAGCTAGGTGGGATGGCATAAGAAAGCACACATTTCGCTCTCGTTATCATGCCCGCATGCATCTCCTCCATATAAAGCGTATGAAAGCCAAAATTGAAATTACCCCTACCACTGCAATTATGGTATTCAAGGAATCTGATGAAATCGCCCAGTTGAAGAAACAACAAGTGGAAACTGGATTCGACCTATTTCGTAAGTTTTCAAAATAGTGGATCCAAAGGAAACTGGGACAACATCACTGGGGGCGGGGTCATGAATTTCATGGGTCGCGGTCGCCGCAATTGAAGAGTATGCAACTTCGAATGTGGCAACAACAGGAAATTTGTGACACTTTAATATGACTTTGGACTGGCTGGAAAATGTAGTGGAAACAACATGTAAAATGGAATGATGTTCAGGTGGCCTCTTTTTGTATTATGTAACTATGGGGTGGCATCTTGTTGTATTATGTAAGTTTCAAAATTAGATTTTATGGAATTATGATGCCTTTTTTTGTATTTCTGCGTATACAGTATATCCGCACTACAAGAAAATGGGCCTTAGTTGACACTTCATAGTTGACGCTTTTGCCAAAACCATCACCTATTCTATGAAGCTTTGACGCTTTTTAAAAAGCGTCAACTATATAGTAGGTTTTCATGACATTTTACAAAAAACGTCAACTATTATCACTTTCCTTGACGTTTAATAAAGAACGTCAACTCTATATCACTTTTTCTTGACGTTTTATAAAAAACGTCAATTAAAACCCTTGTATACTTTACACTTTCTAAAAACTTGTATACTTTACACTTTCTAAAAACACATACCCTTAGGAAAAAGAGAAAAAGAGAAAAAACAAAAGCTGACACTTTAAACAAGCTAGTCTCATACAAAAAAAAATAAATATAAAAAATAAAAAATGAAGATAGCATTAAGTATAGCAGAGGAAACGCTAAGAGAAAAAGAAAAAGAAGCGATTGTGGGCGGGCACTAAAAATAAAAGCGGGATCTGATTTTTCACGAGTTTCCCCAATTTTTCAAAAGCACTTTCTCTTTCTCACTCACTCTCTCACTTTCATTTTCATTATCGCTCTCTCTCTTCTCTTGTTCCTTCTCACTCTCACGATTTCTCTCTTCTCTTTCGCTCTTTCTTTCTCACTCTTGCTCTGCCTCTGTTTCTCTATCGTTGTGGCTCGCTCGTGCTCTCTCCGTGGCTCGCTCAGTCTCTCTTCCTCCATTGTAAGCCCTAATTATGTTTTTTGTAATATCTATTTTCTAATTATATAGAAATTGGGGAAGTTTCTGAAAAAAGAATTTCTAGGTCTTTTTCTGGGAATATGATTTGTTCTTTAGGTTTAATTTTTTAATTTTTATGGATTTTAAGTTGAAGAGTGTGGTAATGGTGATGCTTGTTATTCTTTTCTCGGTCATCCAGTTTTAGATGAAGCCATTTACACTTATCTAGCCTTTGCTCTATCTTTTACTTATCTGAATTTGTATACATCTAGTTCTTTGCATAATTTCTACTTTTTGAGGACTCTTATACCGAATTGGAAGAGCACTTGAAATGTTTGGTCTGCTTTCATTCACTGATATGAATTCGATGTTTATGGGTGTTCAATTTTTTTTATGTATCCAAGGTTCTATTGCTTGCAAAAGGGGCTGCTGTTCAAATCATTTATAAAACTAATTTTTCATTTTGATGCATGTGTCTTCTTAATTTTTCATTTTGGACAGAGTTGGGGTTAGATTCTTCTTTTCATGCTGGGTACTATTGTTGTTGATATATTTTTCACGAATTTCAGTTATGTTATTTATTTTTTTAATTTCCAAGGTCTTGCTGGGAAGGCAACAAATCAATATTATGGAAATGATTTGAGGTAATCCCGAATGCCTTACAGGAAACGTATTTATTTCTCACAATTTATTATGTTTTAGATATGGTTCCATTTCCTCTTTTAATTTTAGTTCTCATTCTTTTATTTTCTTTTTTTTTTGCAAAGTTTTCATTCTTTGTTGGGTCCAACAAGTACATGGCTGAGAATTTAAATTGTTTAAGTTTGGTATGTGATTTTGCATTTTGTGGTATAATAGGAATAGGGTCATGAGAGAGAATCACAGACATAAGATGGTGTGGGCTACATATAATTTCCCTCACTCTCAAATAAAGTTGTAAAGCAACCGGAGCCTTGGGCATCACAGATAAAGATGCATTTTCATGTTTATTACGGTTGGTCTTGTTTGCTCTTTTTAGAAAATGCAAAAGTAGCTGTTTTGGGATTTTTTTCAATGACCTGTTAATTTTCTTTCAGAAATAAGTTTTCCACTTTTGATTTTTTTATTCTAATAACGCAAGATATTTTTCACTTTTGTTTTTTTTTTTTGCAGATTTTAGATGATGCGAATGTTGTAGCTGACATTCATGCATATGCTAATCTAGGTATCACTTAGGGTAATGCTTTAATATTTTATATGCCTTATATTGTTTCTAAACAGATTAAATGATATTATGTGCTGGTTTTGTGATTTCTCAATAGGGTCGTTTCTTGTAACTTGGCATTCTCTTCTACTGAGAAACATTCATGCATTTGCATAAATGAATGCTTTTATGTAGAGGTTATTGTTGTTATAATACTCTTTGTGCCAATATTTAAGTTGGCTTTTAATTTTCCAGTCCGTGTTGGCACCCAATTTTTGCATGAAGAAGAAAGCTTAGGGAATTGGATTTATGCTTTTTTTTTCTAATTGTGTTGATAATTTTTCTCGCTGGTAAGAATTTTGAGTTTCCTCTCATTATAGAATTCCAAATAACTTTCTAAACAACACAAATTGGAGTTTCCTCTCAAGTTCTTCTCTGCATTTGAATCAAAAGAAGTGGGCATTTATATTTGGTAATGAATATGTGCATGATATGAGACTCTATTGGTGTTGGACAAGGTTGATGTGTTCATTGGTTATATCTCTTAATTCTTTAAATTCATGTCTTACCTATACTGGCAGATTGATGTGTATATGGAGGCATAAACTACAAACACAAGTGCTACGGAAAGTCAAGCTTCCTCTCAATTTCTCTAAGTTAGAAATTCTACGTTTTACTATACTAAATTTACTATACTGGCAGATTGATGTGTATATGGAGGCATAACATTTCTCAAGATAGTTAACATGTTATTACGAGTTTTTGAATGTTTGTATCTAAATATTCTATTTTAGTGGATATTAAATTTCAGCTTGTTATTTTTTAATATATTCATTTAGATACTAAATTCTTTGAAACTTTAGTTGTCTAAGAAGCTTTTTTTAATTTTTTTTTTTAATTTTAGTTATACAAATCTTGACGGCTAAGAACCGTCAAGAAAGATTTATTAAATGTCAGGAAATATATTTGTTGATACATATTAAGCGACAAGAAAAGCTTTCGTTGACGGTTTTTCACTAATTCGTGACGCTTTTTACCCATCACGAAACGCTATTTCTTGATGGATAATAAGCGTCAAGTATGGTGGTACCCTTTCCTGACAGTGGCGTCCCTGACGCTTTTGGAACCGTCATCTAATGGCTTTAGTGACGCTTTTTAGCCGTCAGTAAAGGTTGTTTTTCTTGTAGTGCCGTGTCCAGTTCAGTGGCGATATAGAGGCATTAACTCCACAATAAGCTTGTGTATAATGGCAATATGATGTCAATAAGAGCACAATAGAGTTACAATACGATCCTATTGCAATAGGTCCTGCATTAGCATGGTTTTTAAAATATCTTAGACGAAAAAATTACAAAAAAGTAAACCAAAATTAAATTAAAAATTGGAAAAAGGGATGAAGTATACATCCCTTAAAACACATATGCCCTACATTACACACCTTCAATATGGACTCTATATATACAAATCATGCCTTGCATCACCATCACATCCCCCCTAAATTACAGAAACATGACACCACAAAACACCTCATGCTCCTTACTCTTTCAACCCCTAAATTATCCATCGGATGCCCAGGACTAGATGGCTACTTGGGCGGTGGGATACGCTGCAACTCCATAACAGAATTGGTAGGGGAGAGCGGTTCTGGAAAGACACAACTTTGTCTCCAACTTAGAGTTAGAGCTTCAGCTCCCACCCTCACATGTGTTTGTACCTAATAAATCACGGTCATGACTCGACCGAAGAAGTCCCTTTTTCTCGGCCATAGTACTTGCTCGTGAAATTAAAACGCGGCGTTTCACCAAGATGTTCGGCCTTCCTAAGGACAAAGGAAAAAATTGCGAAGGCACAATCAACTTGCCCTCGTTTATAGGCCGATGCCGAAGCCGAACAAAATCACGGCCAAAGGTATTAAAGTCAGATCATCAAGTGGCAGCGGGTCCCACGCTTCATTTAATGAAGCAATGCCTCTGTTTATTGCAGCAAACCCACTGACCACGAATAAGCATTTAATGCACGAGGGAAGGTGGGAAGTGACTGAAGTCAAGATTTGGTGATAAGAGTCAGAGTGATTAGATGCAGACATTCTCACAAGAATTCTTGCAGCTTGAGAGATTAGGTCACCAGCCATCAAAACAATAAATGCGTCCCCACGGCCAAAAGCGCAGAAACCACGATAAAAGCGGCGGCCGAGATTCACCAGGATTTATGGGGTCACACCACCATACTTCACGATCCCAAATGTCGATTGGACTACCCACTTGTTCTAATCAAGCTCCACCATGCAGATTTTCAGCCTCGATTACTACTCCAAGAACTCTTCCTATAAATACAAGGCTCGAGCTACTTTCAAGAGGTTCAAACACCAAACCAAACGCCTCCCACGGAGCAAATTATATTTTCCTGTAATGCACTTTCAATATTTTTACTTGCTTTCCTAGGAGTAGTGTTAGTTTGTAAGGAAAATCCGTTCATCAATATATCATACGACCCTTGATTTTTAAGGCGCCGGAGCACCATCCCTGTTGATCTCTCGCTCACCCCATAGCTCAGGCCGTGAACCTAACGGTCGGAGTCAGTTCCTCTCTCGGCCACAATCGTTTGATTAGGAGTCGAACTCAAACAGGCGCACCAATTAAACACTCCATCCACATCACCATCTCGATGCACGGTGAGACCGTGCCTGGCACGCCCGCGCACAACCGCACCGCATCCAAAAGAAGGAAACCACGTGTTAACGCACATCCCCTCGGCCCGGATGACCAGGCCGTGAGATTTGCGCAGCCAACACTTTTGGCACGCCCGGTGGGATCCTTGTCAAAAACTCATGGTGGAAACTAGGGCACAGGCAAAGCTCAAAAACAAAACGGTCGAAATGACTTCTGAGACTCTTAAGTCCACCTCACCAATCACTATCCCGGTACGACGGATCGCACGGCCGAGTGCATGCAAGAACGGGCGGTGGTGGAGGATCTGATGTCCAAGTAGGCCTAGAGGATAGAAACATCCTTTATGGCCGCAATGGATAGATTCTCCTCAGAGTTACGGACGCTTTTTCAGGAGAGGATGCCGGCAACCTCGCCCGCAACACCTCCTGGAGCCGGGCAGAGAAGCCAAGAGAGCGAAAGGATCGAGCCTTACGGCGAAAGCAGGAACCACGGCGTCTCCTGGCCGCACCCAAGCGTCAAGTTATGGCCAGGCATTCTCTCCCGCCAACACACGGGGGGCAATCCTAGCCCACTTGGGCGAATCCCGGACCAACCTATCCGGTAGAGACATCTTACGGCCCACTCCACGCTTTGGCGGTATCACTAGGGCAAAGCAGCCTCGCGCACCCCACGATCCAGCCACTCGGCCCAGTTCACACTACGGCCATCCGGACCCATCCTGGCCCAAGCAACGTGGCCGCTGCTACATCAAGGCGGCGGTACGGTCAAAGCAATCCGACCGTTTCACCACCATTGCAGGCGTCGTTGTTTCCGCTAGGCTCTCACCTTCATTACGGTTTGGCCATGCCAGCGGTCGTTCATCTAGCGTCAACCAGCTCAGTCGCACCGGCCGAGCCCCTGTCCCAGTGGCCCAACAGGATAAGGCCACAAAACGACGCGCAATAGGTCCCGCAGCCGTTCGCGGTCCAACAAGAGCCACCCCCTCAAGGGCTTCGATTCAAAGACGTTCGGCGGATGATCGAGGACGGCCTGGGTCAGAGCGGCCGAAGCGCCGAGGTATACTAAGCCATACCTGCCGGAGATTGACCGAACCCCTTTTCCCCGGAACTATTGCTTGCCAAAATTCATGCTATTCTCCGGGGATGGGCAGACCTCTTCCATCGAACACATAGGCCGTTTCTCGGCCCAGTGTGGAGAGGGCGACTCGGACGCCCAGAAGCTCCAGCTGTTCGTTCATTCTTTCACTGGTGCGGCGTTCTCATGGTTTATAAACCTCCCACCTAATTCGGTCAAGGATTGGTCTAACATGGAAAAAATATTCCATGAGCACTTTTACCAGACCAACCGAGAAATAACGGTCGCTGAGCTAGCTAGGATGAGCCAGGCATCGGATGAATCACCTCGCGACTACCTGCAGTGGTTCAAAACCTGTAGGAATTGGTGCTAAACTAATTTGCCTGAGAGGGAATTTGTCAAAATGGCCGAAGAAGGGCTAGAGTTCGAATCCTGGAAGAAGTTCCAAGGGATCGAATTCCGAGATATGCATGACTTGATCAACAATGTAGACAGATATGCGTCCTTGTTGAAGGAAGAAATGCAGAAGAAAATGGCCTCAAAAGGGACCTACTACAAAAGCCCATCGTCGGCTACGCGCCGAAGTGGACGGCTCCGCAGAGGCCGAATGTGCTCAGCCGAAGTCAGCATAGACAAACCATTCGTCCGCAAAGGACTGGTCAAGCCTTATAATAGCCGCACGAAGATTCCTGATGCCAAATTCGCGGCTCGAGAAGCGAAGGCCTACACTTTTGATTTAACAAGGGCCGAGGCCATCTTCGAATCTGTTATTGACCGAGAAGAAGGTCAAATTGTCCTTCGGCCATAAAATCTCGAAACCCGATGAGCTCAAAGGGAAAACGTTATGCAAATACCACAGTTCTTGGTCCCACAACACCAACAATTGTGTTGTCCTGCGAGAAGTCATCCAGAAGCTGATAAACGAGAAGAAGCTCCAATTCCCGGAGAAGGCAGCCATGCAGGTTGATTCCGAGCCGTTCCCTCCGCCTGTCATCAACATGGTCAATGCTCAACTCCGGGCCGAATATAAGGAAGTTCGTCGGCCGGCGAAAGGAAAAGAGCCTTTGGCCGAACCAGAGCTGGTGCTTTGCAACCAATGCAAGTGCGAGATCGGTCGGGACAGACTGCAAGAGAACAAAAAGAAGGTTGCCGAACCCTCACAACCGACTCTGAAGGGGTTCGGCGGGCATCATGACCACCGGCCAACTGGCAGGGCCGTCTTCGACCGCTTGGGGCACGGGTCCCGGTACATCAGGTGACCAGAAAGACAAGGTCACCCCAAGGCAAACCAAGACGTTTAAAACACCGGCCGTAAGGGACGATCATTGGTATTATACCAGACCTGGGGCAGGGCCGAACCGCTGACAAAAACCCAGCTAAGGAGGATGCAGAGGGCAGGTTCAGCAGGCTGAGTGAGGTCGACCCAGGTCGGGGGTTCCAAACGCCAAAAGAAAATGGCGACCGCGGACGAGTCACCATCCGTACCAATAGTTTCTTCTGCGGCGAAAACGGCCAACATCAAACCTCCAAGGGCGTGGTGACTTCGGCAAGATAGAAGCCCTCATAAAACGACAACCGTCTCTACCAGTTCGGAGGCCAAAGCTTCGGAGGATTCGGACGAGGCCGTCATTGATGTCTATCGCGGAAGGGACCCTCCATTCTCGGCCAACGGTTTGTCCTTCCTCATGGAGTTCCACAAAGATCACTCGGCCACTGGTTTATACGGCATGGTCTCTGAAAATCGTGAAATCGATGGAACTGGCCCTCAAGAACACTAAGGCAGAGGGGCTCCTCATTACCAAAGGGTCTAATTCATCCATTAAGGCCGTGTATCAAGCAAACCGGAGGCCAGAGCACGAGGGATGCCAGGTTACGAGCCTGACCTGGAAAGATTGGAGGCCAAAGCCCCCTCCAGCAAGAGTGACTTGGAATACCTCCGCCAATATTTCACCGTAATCTCGGCCGACACAATCTTCGGCCTAAAGGCCGAGGAAAAGGTTCGGATAAGCCGATTAGACGAATACTGACGGCCGGAGAAACGTTGGCTAAAGTCAGAAAATCCCTCGGGGGAAAATCCAGAGCCTCCAGTCCCGCCAAAATCAAAGCTCCCGGGAGCCACGTCCCCAAGACCTCATGGCCTGTGATGAGCGGCCTTGCTGACCCGAGTCTTTGGGCACGAGGCCGAGGATGACCCCGCCCTAGGGATCTCCGATGATGAATACGAAGGGATCCTCAGGATGATTGAGGAAGGAGTGCTCGCCACGGCCGACCAGGCAACCGGAGAAGAAACCGGTGAAGAAAGCTTACTCGGGCCGAGTGAGGTAAACGTGAATATGGTATTGATCCTACCCGCTGAATTCACGGCTCCTGGAGGATAGAGCAGCAGCCTGGATAACGACGTATTCGAAGAACGGCCTGATCAAAGGCTGAAGACAAAAGAAGAGTTGTTGGCCATAGCCTTCAATGAGGTAATACCCAGGGATGAGCCGAACAAATACCGACATCTCAAGCCGTTGTACGTCTCGGCTCACGTCGAGGGTATACCCATGTCCAAAGTCTTCGTTGACTGCGGGACGACGGTCAATATCCTCCCCTATTCTCTCGTTAAGAAGCTGGATAAGTCGAAGGAGGACCTCATCCCCGCGACGTGGTCATGACCAGCTTTGTCGGTGATAAGTCGAAAACCATTGGAGTACTACCATTGAAAATTACCGTGGCCGACCAGACAAGAGTCGCGGCTTTCTACGTGGTTGAGTCTAGCGTGGACTACAATATATTGCTCGGCCGCGATTGGATCCATCAGTCCTGGCTGCATACCATCTTCCATTTTCCAACTGTTGTTCTTTTGGGACGGCCAGAGGGTGTCCATACACCCGGCCGACGAAAAACCTTTCGAAGCCAACGCCGTGCAAGCACGAATTTATGATGACTACGTTGGATGGGTTGTCCTCACCGGCCACGACGCTAGAGGCCTACCAACCAGGACGACGGCCCAGAAAGTCTTGGAATTAGGCGCCGAGAACGTCCGACAGCCTCTAGATGACAGACAAAGCAACCAAAGAAGAAGGAGCCGCGGCTGTGACCAGCTTCCTGGAAAGATTCCTGGAGCATTGGGCGGAAGAATCGTTGTGACCAAACTCGCCGATCAACCTGATCGAGTTCCTACACGAATCAGATAACGGGGATGTTCTAACCCTTGATGATTTGGAAACGCGCTGCCAAGATGGAAGATGGCCACCCCAAAGTTCAGGATCCTTTGTTAGAAATAAACGTAGGAACAGAAGCCGAGCCACGGCCTCTTTTTGTAAGCCACCTTTTGAGCTCGGATTTGAAGGCCGAGATCATCGGCCTCCTCCATGAATATAAAGATTGCTTTGCTTGGGATTACCATGAGATGCCTGGTCTGCCGAGAAGTCTGGTCGAGCATGAATTAAAAGTCAAGGAAGGGTTTATGTCTTTCCAACAGTCACCGAGACGTTTTTCGACCGAGGAGGAACAGCTGAAAATCAAGGAGGAGATTGAACGGCTCCTAAAGTCGGCTTCATCCGTACGGCTCGGTACGTTGAATGGTTGGCTAACATCGTACCAGTTCTAAAAAGGACTCGGGCTTTGAGGGTTTGCACCGATTACCAGAAATCTAAATCTCGCAACCCCCAAAGACGAATACCCCATGCCTATGTCTAACCTCCTGGTGGACGGAGCCGTGAAGTACGAACTCCTGTCCTTCATGGATGGCCATGCTGGTTACAACCAAATCTTCATAGCCGAGGAGGACGTCCACAAAACGGCGTTTAGATGTCCAGGCGTAATCGGAGCCTACGAGTGGGTGGTCATGCCGTTCGGCCTAAAGAATGTCGGCGCCACGTACCAACGAGCTATGAACCTTATCTTCCACGACCTCATTGGGCGAACCGTTGAAGTCTATATCGACGACGTGGTCGTAAAATCCCCATCCAAGGCTGACCACGTGGGACATCTCCAATAGGCTTCCAACCGAATGCGGGCGCACGACTTGAAGATGAACTCTAAGAAGTGCGCTTTTGGTGTCACGGCCGGAAACTTCCTCGGTTTCCTGGTCCACCAACGAGGGATCGAGGTCGATAAAAATAAAGCCGAGGCCATTATGGCGGCGCCTCTGCCAATGACCAAGAAGGAACTCCAGTCCTTCCTCGGCAAGGTCAACTTTTTGAGTTGTTTCATATCCAACTTAGCAGGAAAGATGCGGCCATTGACTCCTTTGCTCAAATTGAGGGACACGGAACGGTTCGTATGGGGGGCCGAACACCAAGCGACCTCGACGAAATCAAAAGGTATCTCTCCCAACCACCGGTCCTCATGCCGCCGAAAAGAAGGAAACCCTTGAGACTTTATATTTCGGCTTCAGAAGGCTCCATCGGCTGTCTGCTACCTCAGAACAACGAATCTAAACGAGAACAAGTCGTACACTACCTAAGCCGTACTCTTAATATGGCCGAGTTGAACTATTCACCGATCGAGAAGTTATGCCTGGCGCTCTCTTCGCGGCAACCAAGTTACGCCACTACATGCTTCCCTCGGTCGTTCAGATCATCCCCAAGACCGACCTCATCAAGTATATGCTCACTCGGCCGATCATACACGGCAGGATCGGGAAATGGACGATGGCGTTGTCCGAGTTCACCTTCCAATATGTGGCTCAAAAATCAGTCAAGGGTCAGGCGCTGGCCGATTCCTGGCTCACCACCCGGCTCGAGAGGCAGGAGGAAGATTTGGAGGTCGAGATCGGCATGGCCCGCATGGAGAAGAACTACTGGACCATGTACTTCGATGGCTCGAGTACCGAGACCATGTCTGGAGCCGGAGTTGTGATCGAATCCCTCAAGGGAAAAGGTGGCAATTTACATTCCGGCTTGATTTCAAGTGCACCAATAATCAGGCCGAATACGAAGCACTCATCATCGGTCTCGAAATTTTGAAAGAAATGAAGGCGACCCGTATCTTGGTTTACGGTGATTCCCAGCTAGTAATCAACCAGCTGGCCGGGGAATACCAATGCACAAGCGAGAATTTAACCATGTATTACGTGACGGCCCTCAATACGGCCGACGGGTTCTCCAGAATCTCCTTTGTTCACGTATGATAAGCACATAATTATTACAATTTCTATCCCTAAATATATATTTGTTAGTACATTAATTTATGTTATTTTGAGCTTTTAGGCTAAAGTTTGATTTTTATAAGTTTAGACATTATGCTAATAAAAATATTAGAAATTAAACAACTACTTTCTCTTAGTAGGTTCTTGGTCAGATTGGCAACAAGCAAGAACAAGGAAAGAAGAATGGTGGAGACTAGATGGCGTTGAACATATGGAAGTTGAGATTAAACAAATAAATGAATGAAGAAGTGGTACATCTTTCATAAGTGCAGCCATCACCAGAGAAAAATAAGCAAACTCTTGCTTGAGGTGTTGCCCAACTTAGAAAAGAAGAAGCAATAACCAATAGATATTGAAAATAAAGTTTGGAGTGCCGCACCAAGCTTTTAAGCAAGCTAATGGATTGAACAAATGAATAAGAAAATGGGATGTAGCCAATAAAGAAGAGGAATCTGCAACACTATAGAGGGAATTGTATAGACAAAGGCAATTGGAAGATAATAAACAAATGTATGGCTATTTGATTGTGGGCTGGCGGCAAGAAGTGAGAATTTGTTTATTCATGGAAAAATACAATTGAAGCAACAAAGAGCAGCTCCCATTCCTATAAATAGTGCATTGCTGCAGATGGAAAATCACACCAAGCTCCTCAAACTCTATGAGCTCTCTCCTTCCTCCATTTCTTTTATAGTCTTAATTTATGTTTTAGTTTTTATGGGAAACTAACTCCCTAGCTAAGGCTAGGGGGAAAGCTTTTAATATAAGTGTGTAATTGTTATTAGTTTGATCCAAACTTATGCTTTAATGTGAATTTGTAGTTTTTGTTCAAATGGAATTTGTAGTTTTCTTTTTAATTAATTGATGAATGTTTGATAATCTATTTCATGGGTTCAATCATGTTTTTCCCATTGTGTAGTAAAAACTTTCATGCTTTTAAAAGAGAAGAGAATTACTTAGATTAATAGAAATGTTATTTTCTTTACACTGCTCTCTGTGGATACGACACTCGGACTTCCAGAGCTACACTGCTATACGACACCTCCCTTGGGTTTTACAAAGTGGTCCGAACAACGTCCTGCGTGCCGAGAACCATGAGGCCAAGGAGATGGCCCAGGTAGCGTCAGGCGTGAACATTCCGGATGGCGACCATGACCGTGTGATAAGAATCGAGAGGCGTACCCTACCGGCTTTGGCCGAACGAGGAATGACAGCACATGTGTCATCGGCCGAAATCACCAATGAAGTCAACATGGCCGAAGCAGATTGGCGCTACCCCATAGTAAAGTATCTGCGTGACCCTCTGGTAACCATGAAAGAACTACGCGCTTCTGAGCTCGGCATTATTTGATTTATCAAAACGAGCTGTATGGAAAGGGATCAGACGGCCTATTACTCATGTGCCCTAGCACCAAAGACGTTAAGGTAATCATGGCCGAGTCTCATGGGGGGATTTGCGGTGCTCATCAATCCGGTGTCAAGATGAGATGGTTGGTTCGGAGGCACGGATATTATTGGCCGACCATTTTAAAAGACTGCATCGAGTATGCGAAGGGGTGTATCAAGTGTCCAATCTACGGCCCCATACAAAGGGTACCAGCTGAAGCCCTCCACCCGGTTACTAAACCATGGCCATTCAGGGGTTGGGCCGTGGATATCATTGGCAAAATCTATCCGGCTGCATCCAACCAACACGCGTGGATTTTGGTGGCGACCGACTATTTCACTAAATGGGTCGAGGCGGAGTCCTATCGGTCAATTTCTAGCGTCCAGGTGGTCAAATTCTTTGAAAACCACATCCTCCACAGATTCGGTATACCTGAGACTATCACAGCCGATAACGGCCCGATTTTCGCATCGGCCGAGACTCGGGAGTACACCGAAAGAATGGAGATCAAATTGGTCCACTCAACACCTTACTACCCCCAGGCTAACGGACAGGCCGAGGCGAGCAACAAGGTAATCAAGGGCATCCTTGAGAAAATGATCAAGGAAAAACCTAGGGAATGGCACTACTTACTCCCCGAAGCCCTTTGGGCTTACCGAATCTCAAAACGCCCTTTGGGCTTACCGAATCTCAAAATGCTCGGCCACAGGCCTTAACTTACGATCATGACGCCATCGTTCCGGTATAGTTAAAGGTTCGGTCTCTCCGTGTGACCGAATAGCCTGGATAAGAAAGGAAGGACTATGTGCAAGCCATGGCTCAGGAGTTAGAAGATTTGGAGCAGTGGGGACTCGATGCTCATAACCTAATGCAAGCACAGGAGCAGATTGAGGCGAGGGCCTATAATAGAAAGGTCAAGCAGAAGTCTTGGCTGAGGTGCATTTCAGTTAAAGGATAGGGATGGAGAATGGCACAACTTGCCAATAAACGGCCAGTATTTGAAGAAATATGCCCTGTCATTATGGGAGACGGCCGAGAAAGAGTTGTGAGGATTGCAATTGGTAGATAAATGAAGTAAAACGGACGCAACAAAGCAGAAAGAAAAAGCGTGCTTTC
Organism: Prunus fruticosa; assembly: GCA_018703695.1. Classification (NCBI taxonomy): domain Eukaryota; kingdom Viridiplantae; phylum Streptophyta; class Magnoliopsida; order Rosales; family Rosaceae; genus Prunus; species Prunus fruticosa. The sequence goes on along the minus strand of CM031919.1, from coordinate 22,750,777 downwards.
AGAAAGAAGGAAAGAAAAGTCATACTTCATTTAGTTTTAAAAAGGGGTCACGTTTACAAGGAAACGGCCAGGTCATGGCCGATTACAAATACACATGAGAAAAATTTACATCCTAGGTCTATGAACAACGACTTCGTGGTCTCCTCGCTGGACAAGTAGACGCTTCTCCCCAAGCAATGTCTCCGCCACCCATATCGCCGCCGACCACAGCCGACCTAAAGCCAAGGCTTCACTCAAGCCATGACCGAGGTCGCCACTCAGGACACGGGTACGGCCAGATAAACCTAGGGCCGTCACTCCGGACATGGGTGCAGCCGGGCGTAGCTAGGGCAGACACTTTGGCCATGGTCCGGGCCGACTCCCTGGCCAGGGCCGTCACCCCGGCCACGGGCGCAGCCCGGATGCTCGGCCGAATGAGCACGTCCAGGTTGCAATCATCGTACCAGGCCCTCCCATCTTCATCAATCGTATTGCAGTTTCTCCTCGGCCTCACAGGGAGGGAGGTCATCTTCCTCCGAGGCTGGGAGGGAATCTCGGCCGCATCTTGGTTTTGGCTCACGTCAACTTTCTAGGACAGAAGGCGAGGCTGGGAGGGGAGGAGCCATCTAGACCAAGCCAAACCGCCAAGTCGTGAGATTCAGCAGATGTGGCTCCCTGGTTTTGGAAAGACTACTATAGGAGCCATCAGAGCAGGTTGAAGTGAAGAAGAATGAAGCCTAGGAATCAAAGAAAGGCTTAAGAATGTTTAAGGCAAGGAGGAAGGTCACTAAGCAAAAGGAGAGTTTCAGAGTCAGCAAGAGAAGGCTGGGGAAATCTAGGGGTTCAGAGTGAACTTTCGAGGGGCATGAACTCAAGGATTTTTGGAGGCATGAGGAAAAATGAAGAAAGGCATGGTTTTTATACTCGCGCTAGTAATCAAAAATAGGGCGTGGCTCTCTCGGAGACGTAGCGTCCTCGAGGCATGCTCAAAAGCACGATGACGTGTCAAAAGTCCACAAGCCGTCGTTTCGTTTTGACGAGGCAGAGCGACGCCTCGCGTAAGCCTGGGCAATCATGGCCTGCACAACGTGCTTGGGCATTAAATGCACGCCGACCAAGCATTTGAAAATGGCTAATGGACTCAACACTTGCATTTGAAAATCAGAATGTGGTTGATGCACTTGCATTAGATAATCAGAAATGGCTACTCCACTAAATCCCACTAGCAGCCCTAGCTCATCCTCATGTCAGCATGACCAAGCTTCCATTCAGAAACCAATAGCTCATGCCTAGCTCACCATGACCAAGCATGCAATGAGCTCATCTTCCTGTCAGCATGATGAACAACTTCTTGGGCTCACGGATTGGGCTTGGATCACACAAATGTCGACTTTAAGATGTCCATTTTGAAGTGCAGAATGTCATTGATCCAACCACACAAGTATTGGCCCAATCCAAGCTCGGATGAAGACGATAAGTCCGAAATGAATTTGTAACTCAGTCTCCAGTTTTTACACATTATTTTCACCATTTTACTTCAAATGCCTCAAGTGATACCTAGAGCTCAATAAACTGAATAACAAACACAAAAGAGGTTAAAAGCACAAGGTTAACTCAAAAACATAACTAAATCATAAGCTATAAGGGTATAAAATGATATACAATTGTGAACCGAACAAATACCCCCAGACCTAGATTTTGCTAGTCCTCGAGCAAAAAAAAACAAAAAAAAAACAAGAAGTTAAGTAAACCACTTCCGCAAGTAACTCGATTGCATTGAGCGTATGCAACAAGCCTTTGAACCTCTAGGCATCCCTAGTAGGAGGAGTTGTGTCTCCTAAGGGTTTAACAGAAACGATACCCATAAACGCTTTACTAACTCTACAAAACAAAGTGGTTAGGAAAAACAAACTTTGAAATCAACTAATGAAAATGAAAGAAAACTTTAGTCATACCTCCAACACCATAGAGTTGCCAAGATAGGTGATCAATCAGTGTGTAAAGTGGAAGCTATAGCTCAAAGGCACACGGCTTCAAAGCAAGCATACTCAAACCTTGAATAGAGAACATGCTTCAACTCTAATTCTCACAGAAAACACTCAATCACTCAGAACCTATGGTTTAATTCTCTCAAGAAAGCATAAATGAGTGTAAGCAATAGAAGCACAAGTTAGGTTAGATCTCATGAAAGGAATCAAATACTAAGAATAGAGATACACACATACTTACAGCAAGCATGAATACATCCTCAAAGATCAGCTAGGTCTTTTACAAGGTTGTAATGAAAGGCTAAGGTTAGGGGAAATGGAAGAATTGGAAGGAAAAACAAGTAACTTAAGAACATACCAAGGTTGCATTCTTCTTTGATCTGCAAGGTATCATTGGTTTAGAATGGCATGGCTGCAAACTTCATGGTATCACCTGGCACAGACTTTTATTTTTCACACTTAGATCAAATCAAAACACTTTCTCTTTATCTTTCTTATTTGATGATTTGATCGCATCTTCTTTAACTTCATTGCATAGATTCACATCATCTTTCATTTAGGCACATGGCAGCAACTTCCTTGCTTCAAACTTTATCTTGGCACACCTTGGTATATTTCTAAGTTATAGGGTATGGCTACAATAAGGGAATATCTCAAATTGAGATACAAAGTTAGGGAAATGATGAGGGTGATAGAAAAAAAAGGCTTGAAGTGTTTGGCTTCAAGAGGGCTAATGGAGCACACAAATGGGTAGAGTGAAAAGAAAGCACATAGAATGGTTATACACACATAGCCTAGCATCACTTCAATGAGTTCATTCATGAATGAGAGCAAGCACATGATATCTGCAAAAGAGAATCATCCTTAGTATTCAATCAAAATGGAATAATGAGATCATTGGAGTGAAATGAAGAAAATGAGTAGAGAAGAGAAGTAGAAACACTTTAAACCCTCTCAAGAAAGCAATTAGGCTCGAAATGGCTCACTAGGGTAGTCTCCACTATTCTCCTTCAAGAATTTGAGCATGGTACTTTAGCCACCAGAATTCTAAGAGCAAAAGCTTTGTGAAGTGCAAAAATTCTGATATGAAAACCTCAATGGCAGCTCCATAGCATTGATTGTATGACATTCTAAAAAAATTAGTGACAAATGAACAAAAATTGAAACCACAAATGAATTAAAATTGAAAACCTTCCCCCCAGACCTGAATTGAACATTGTCCTCAATGTTAAAGCATAGAAAAGATGATTGAGAACATGCAAATGATAAAGGGAAAAGTTAAGAAGAAGGTATAGAGAAAAACTCCCCCTTGATGCGATTAGGTCGACCGCTACCAAGCACCATCTTCTTGAACACATGGGTTGCCTCCCAAGAAGCGCCTTAGTTAATGTCTTGGCAAGACATTATGTAATCAGCTTATGATGAGTTGGGGGGTTTCGGATCAATTGTCTCAAGATAGTTCACCCAACTTCTTCTCCTCTTCCTTTTCCTTTGCTTCCTTTGTCTTTTTCTTTTCTTTTTCTTCAGGTCAGTAATGAGTGTCACATTGAACATTGGGGTGACATTGGATGGTTCCAATTTCGTAGAGAATGGTTCAAAAGGCTCAAGTGGTAGCCCAGAAAATGGTGGGAATGGCTGCGACACTTCTAGGGCAGCTACCACTTCTTGGAACTCTGGGTCAACATGATCTTCCTCTGCTTGTGCAATGACAACTTCTATAGCATTATTGGGCTGTTTCTGCAAACTCTTAGAAGAAACTTCATCATTCACAACATAAATTGTAAAACAAGTATCAAGAGAGATAGAAGGTTGAGATGGAGGATCAAACACTTTAAATTCAGCAGTTTCACCCAACATAGTCATGGAGAGGGTGCCATCTTTCATATTGATAATTGTATTTGTAGTGGCCATGAATGGTCGTCCTAAGAGAATGGGATCAACACGATCTCCATTTGGGTTGTCCTCCATATCCATCACTACAAAATCAACAGGGAGAATTAGTGTATTAACTTGAACTAGAATATCTTCTACAATACCTTTTGGATATTTGATAGAATGATCAGCTAGTTCAAGACGAATTGAAGTCTTCTTCATCCCTTCTAAGCCAAGCTCTTGATAAACTGAATATGGCATTACATTGATGCCCGCTCCCAAGTCCAATATGGCTCTTCCAACCTTCTTGTCTCCAATGTTAATGGGAATGTCAAAGCTGCCAGGATCTTTTGATTTTGGTGGAAGCTTTCTTTGCAACACAGCACTTACATTCATGTTCAGCTTTACTTCTTCATCTTGCTTTGCTTTCTGAAGAAGGCCTGGAAATGGAATAGGTGGAACATATGGAGCGGGTGGCACGTATCTATCTTCTTGAAGATGTGATGGCACGAATTTGTCATCCCTTCTATGCAATTGGAATGGATTGGGTTCCTGAGAATCTGATTTGGCATTAGGAGCAGATTGAGAAGTTTTGGGCTGTTCTCCTTCCGAAGTTGTGATCTCCTCCTCTTCATCTTCTACAATCACAACATCATTTGAAATATTAGAATCAACTTTATTATCAATGATCTTACCTGATCTGAGCACATGAATGGCCTTGACTTCATGGTTCTTTGGATTGATCTCAGTTTGGCTTGGCCATTTCCCAAGCTCTCTTTGAGTTATTTCAGCAGCTATTTGGCCTAATTGGACTTCCAATTTGGAGATGGCAACTTGTGTAGTTTGCTGGAAATTGGATTGGTTGATTGCCATCTGCTTCACTATATCCTCCAATGATGATGTTTGTTGTGGCTTTTGGAATGAAGGGGGATTGGCTTGATTCTGAGTATTCCTCCATGAAAAGTTTGGATGATTCCTCCAACCTGGATTATAACTTTGAGAGTATGGATCATTTCTTGGACCTTGGTTGTAGGAGTTTACCACCTTAGCTTGCTCTTGCACAAATTCTGGATATCCAGCCCCAAGTGGACAAGCTATGGTAGCATGGTCATGAGTTTCGCAGATGCTACACACTTCCTTCGGAGGGTTTCTTGAGTTCAATGCAAGAAGAGCATCTAGCTTTTGTTCCAGTTTTAAAATCTGCATACTAGAAGAGTCATTAAAACCACTAACAACACGTTTACCTCTTGTATCCGTATGTTGGGTCTCCATTGCTATCTCCTCAAAGAGTTCATACGTTTCTTCCGGAGTCTTGGTCTTATAAGAACCACCTGCAAAATTTGTGACAATATTATGACTAGAAGGGGTTAGTCCTTTATAAAACATACGCATTTGAAGCTTCAATGGAATCCCATGATGAGGACATTGATTGAGCAGCCCATTGAATCTCTCCCATGCTTCACAAAACGATTCATCATCTTGCTGTGCAAATAACAAGATCTTGTCCCTAAGCATGTCGGTCTTTTGTGTGGAGAAGTATTTTTCCAGGAACTTCTTTTGAATGGCAGCCCATGTAGTGAGTGAACCCGGCTTCAAGGAATTCAACCAATACTTCGCCTTATCCTTTAAAGTGTATGGAAACACTCTCATTCGAAGTTGATCTTCTGTCACACCTATCAAGGGAAAAGAACTCACAACATTAAAAATATCCTTTATATGAGTTAATGGATCTTCATTAGGTAAACCATAAAAGGAAGGTAACATATTAAGATGAGAAGATTTAAGCTCATAGTTTCGAGCTACAGTGGGCAGCGAAATGCTTGAAGGGGATGCTGGAATTGTTGGGATATCAAGGTCTCCCATGAACTCAATGGCAGCCATCATTTCTTCTTCTTCTTGGTCTGAACTTACTTCCGAATTTGAAGGTGAAGAATCAGGAAGTTCAGTGTGGAGAGCAAGACTTGTAAATGTAGCAAGAGCTTGCTCTTTTGCAGTTGACAACTCCCTTTCTAAACGATTCTGAATTTCAGAGGTCACTCGATTGGGTTGCAATGATGGTCCTGCGTTCAAAGATCTGGAACGTTGGAATGAAGACCTCACTTGTTCAAGGAATGGCCTTTTAGACATTAACTACCTGAAACAAAAAATTAGATTGATTAGAAACACTAAAAAGAAAAGGGTAACCTTGGGCACATAACCAGGAGCTTTCTCACGTCTAGAAGGATGTATGAAGGATATGGAGGTGATTTGGGATGAGTTTGAGTGAGTGGTGATGGCTAAGAAAGAGGAAATTCGTAGGAAATGGAAGGGAGGTTTTCTGGAGCTGTTTGGGTGATTTGAGGCTGTTTAGAGCTTTGGGAAAATGATGGAAGTGTTTGAGGGTAGATGGCTGAATTGTGGTGTTGTGAATCCCAGGATTTTTGCTTGATGAAAGTGTTTGGAATGGAAGTGGTATTTATAGGGAGAGGGAAGTGAGAAATCAGAATTGAATATGGCTAATGGACTCAACACTTGCATTTGAAAATCAGAATGTGGTTGATGCACTTGCATTAGATAATCAGAAATGGCTACTCCACTAAATCCCACTAGCAGCCCTAGCTCATCCTCATGTCAGCATGACCAAGCTTCCATTCAGAAACCAATAGCTCATGCCTAGCTCACCATGACCAAGCATGCAATGAGCTCATCTTCCTGTCAGCATGATGAACAACTTCTTGGGCTCACGGATTGGGCTTGGATCACACAAATGTCGACTTTAAGATGTCCATTTTGAAATGCAGAATGTCATTGATCCAACCACACAAGTATTGGCCCAATCCAAGCTCGGATGAAGACGATAAGTCCAAAATGAATTTGTAACTCAGTCTCCAGTTTTTACACATTATTTTCACCATTTTACTTCAAATGCCTCAAGTGATACCTAGAGCTCAATAAACTGAATAACAAACACAAAAGAGGTTAAAAGCACAAGGTTAACTCAAAAACATAACTAAATCATAAGCTATAAGGGTATAAAATGATATACAATTGTGAACCGAACACTTCCTAAGGATAAAGGAAAAAATTGCGAAGGCCGAAGCCGAACAAAATGACGGCCAAAGGTATTAAAGTTAGATCATCAAGTGGCAGCAAGGTCCCACGCTTCATTTAATGAAGCAATGCCTCTGTTTATTGCAGCAAACCCACTGACCACGAATAAGCATTTAATGCACGAGGGAAGGTGCGAAGTGACTTAAGTCAAGATTTGGTGATAAGAGTCAGAGTGATTAGATGCAGACATTCTCACAAGAATTCTTGCAGCTTGAGAGATTAGGTCACCAGCCATTAGAACAATAAATGCGTCCCCACAACCAAAAGCGCAGAAACCACGATCAGAAACGGCGGCTGAGATTCACCAGGATTTATGGGGTCACACCACCATACTTCACGATCCCAAATGTCGATTGGACTACCCACTTGTTCTAATCAGGCTCCACCATGCAGATTTTCAGCCTTGATTACTCCTCCAAGAACTCTTCCTATAAATACAAGGCTCGAGTTACTTTCAAGAGGTTCAAACACCAAACCAAAAGCCTCCCACGAAGCAAATTATATTTTCCTGTAATGCACTTTCAATATTTTTACTTGCTTTCCTAGGAGTAGTGTTAGTTTGTAAGGAAAATCCGTTCATCAATATATCATACGACCCTTGATTTTCAAGGCGCCGAGCACTGATCGGTTCATAATTGTATATCATTTTGTACCCTTCTAGCTTATGATTTGGTTATGTTATTGAGTTAAACTTGTGCTTTTAATTCATTTTCTATTTTGATAAGTCCATAATTTCATACACTTGCATGCCTTCTTTACTTAGTGATTTTGCTTAGTTTCTCTTTATTTTGAGTCACTTACCTTTGTTTGTGTGTTTTGTAGGTTAAGATAGCAAAAGATAACATTTGATGCAATCCATACATGTTAGGGGCTGATTGGCATATGAGGAATATGAGCCCAAAGACAAACACATTTTGGCTACAGTCCATTTCCAGCCCAGTTTCGTAGGTCATGGTGAGCTAGGCATGAGCTATCATTTCTGGTTGGAAGCTTGGTCATGCTGACATGAAGATGAGCTAGGGCTGCTAGTGGGATTTATTGGGGAAGTGCATCAACCATTGAAGATTTTCTAATACAAGTGCATCAACCATTTCAGATTTTATAATTCAAGTGTTGTATGCATTAGTCTTATTGAATTCAGATTTTCACTTCCCCTAGGCCTATAAATAGGGAAGTTCTCTAAGCTTGTAAAAACACCCCAAGGGGGGAGCTCTCAAATACTTCTCTAGAGCTCCCTTCCCTTCTCTCCCTCAAATTCTCTTAGTTTGCTTTCAAGTTTTCAATTGTTGTAATAAAATGAGTTTGCTGAAATTTTCTTTAAGTCTTTCCAAGTTCTACTTTACTTTTCCTTATGTAAATTCTTTTCTTTAGTATTCAAGTTTAATTAGTTTCCAAGTTTCAGTTATGGTTTTTGTTCTTATTCATTATGCTTATAAGTTAATATGCTAGTTTGAATGATTGATCACCATTTAGGCTTGCATGTTAGCTATCTTGGTTTGAATTAAGAGTAGACACCATGCTTTAATTCGAATTGAACTATGAATAGGAAGAGTATGTATGGACATTCGACAACAGGGATTAGATACATGCTTGGTTGTTTAAATTGTTCTTCTATGCTTAATGGGTTCCTAATGCTTAGTTTTAGGTTAGACAACAAATGATCAAATTAGGGAATTAGGAACACAAGGTTAGAACCAGACACCATGGCCTAATCATACTTTAGCTAGAATCAATCCGTTAATCTAATTGAACTTGGGAACTTATTTGCTTGAGTTATTTCCTTTTTCTTGTTTTATTTATTTTCTTTTCCATTTCTGTTTTTTTGTAGGGAAATGAATTGGATCATTCAATCACCAATCCTCGTGGGATCGACCTCGTACTTACATATGCTATACTACCGAACGGTTCGTGCACTTGCGAGTATCACAAGTTGAGGATGCAATTGAACCCATTTTGGTGAAGCTGTATCTACACAACAAGCACCATCCTTGTTGATTTCTCGCTCACCCCATATATCATACGACCGTCGCTCCCTTAGCAACGCGCCGAAGCACCACCCAAAATCCACCATCAATACCACCACTAAACGGCCTTGTAGCTCATGCCGTGAACCTAACGGCCGAGATCAGTTCCTCTCTCGGCCACAATCGTTTGATTAGGAGTCGAACTCAAACAGGCGCACCACTTAAACACTCCATCCACATCACCATCTCGACGCACGGTAGACCGTGCTGGCACGCCCGCGCACAACCGCACCGCATCCAAAAGAAGGAATCCACGTGTTAACGCACATCCCCTCGGCCCGGACCACCAGGCCGTGAGATTTGCGCAGTGATAGGAGCATATTTATGAGACTTTTCTATCTTATTTCTTTGCATGTGCTTAGTTAATTCCCATTTGTTAGAGTGATTTAGCTTATTTTCGTACTATTGTAGGTCCAGATGGCAAGATTGGCAAGAAAGGGCATTTTGGAGCATTTTAGAGCAGTTTTGGACTTGGAATGGATAGCATATGCATGGGGCAAGATGGATGGACGTGTTTGAAGTTCAAAGAGGCTAGGAATGTGCTAAAAAGATGGGGAAATTAATTCAAGAATCAGCTTCTTAGAAGAAAGCATTGGGGCCGCACCTTTCTCCTAAAAAGTTGGCGCCTGGGCCCTATCCTTGTTCCAGAAGAAATCTGCCAAACAAAACCCTAATTTCTAGGGTTTCTGCTGGGCCCTTTTACCCTAGATCTACCACATATATAAAGGAGGGGTTGCCGCAGCTAAAGAGAGAGTTTTTTTTTGGGGGGGGGGGGGGGGGGGGGGGGGGAGGGCCATAGCAAGAGAGGAAAAAGAGAGAAGAACTTGGAGACGCAACCTGCTGCATCCATTGGGGTTTTCAGAGTTCTTCTTCCCTATTTTAGTTAAATGTTTATTCTAGATTGCTTTTCAATTATTATGAACATGTGTAACTAAATTTCTTCTTAGTTAGGGTTAAAATCGAAGCCATGGACATATGGTTTATATGAATTGATCACTTCCAGTTATGGTTTCGTAAAGTATGAATGTGATTTACTTTTCTGTTTTATTGAGAACTTATTCTTGTATGCTCGTTAAGGATGCATACTTAGTTTGTATGCAGGGATTTGATGCTAGAATATAAGGGAATTTCACCTAATCGTTATGAACTTATATTCACAAGTGGTAAAAGTCACTAGTCATGATTCAGTTAAGTAAGTTCTTGGCAGGAGTATCATGCTTTTCATAGTTACGAATGCTTTGTCAATGCTTATGATTTTCACAGAATTTAATGATCTTTGATACGTATCTTTATCATGCTGTTCATATAGGGAAATCTGAGAGTTAATTAGTGCATTCACAATTAATTTGGGGCATTGTCATTCATACTTTATAGGAAGAGTAACTGGAGATCGATTTGTATGCATATGTTCCATGTGTGGAGAAGGATCCTCTAGCTATCCCTTCATCCATACTTCATTCACAACTTAGTTGTTTGCTGCTGTCATTATTACTTTAGTCTAAATCGTCCAAATTTCCCCTAATCATTGTTTTCCTTAACTTAGTTTTCAGTTTAATAAGTTTAATTTGTGTTGATTAGCATCCCTCCTAATCCTCCGAATAGAACGATCCCTACTTACTCATACTACGATAGCATAATTCATAGGGTTTAATTTGTGTGTTAGTTATTTCTCACGCCACGCAGCCAACAACATAGCGGACTAGGGGGCTCCTCCCTCTACATATTTACAGAATTTAGTTTCTCATTTCGTCGATTGCAACAACTAGGCAACCTTTATCATGCATCATACCCCAACTTAATAGGGATGGAGCCATTGGAAGACATATATGTTCATGGCCTTCATGATGCTCAACAACTCATCCATGTCCTTCGAGACATACAAGCATTTATTGCCATTGATCACACCTGGTTACCTTGAAACTCATTGTCATTGATTCCATTGCTGCATTGTTCAGATCACAGGATCTAGACAACACCGACAGTTTTGAAACGGCGGTCTAAAATGTTCTTCAAGATATATGGGACATTGAAGGCTTTAGCAAATAAGTTTGGGTTGGCGGTGGTTGTCACCAACCAAGTGGTGGATTTTATTGGGCCACATGATGGAGTGAATGGGGTGAGGTTGGGAAACTTGGAGTGCCTACACACATCAGGGCGGACGGGTGAGTCCAGCTTTGGGACTGGCTTGGGCACATTGCATATATTCAAGGGTGTTCTTGGCAAGACATCAGCAATCTGTTGGGGTTAACAGTCGTAATGCTCCTTCACCAACTATATCTAGTCAAACACATAGGACATTGACCTTGTATTTGCCCCCCATTTGCCCCATGCATCGGCTGAATTTGTAATCAAAAAGAAGGTGTAGTCGGAGTATTACGGTAACTGTGTAATAATGGAATTCTAAGAACTTTAATGTTTTGGATCCATTTGGAGTTACATTCCATGCCTTTAATTTCGTACTCACAGTTTACACTGCAATACCAATACCAGTACAATAAATGTACAATATAATTACAATATGAAGGCAATAAAAGTACAATATGATACCGATGTTGTCGCAATAAATAGGGAACACAACATGTTGTATAGCAATGCAACCTAGATTATGCAAATTTAACACAATTCACATTCAACAAACACAAAACCCACCACAAATTAAATTAAAGTTGACATTACCTAACAAAGCAACAGAAATCATACCTGTCTAAGATACATTGCGCAGTGGAATATTGTTTTTACAGGTGGTTTTATTGTGGCTTGTGGAACTGCACCTTGAGCACTTTCTTGTAATGGTGCCCTCTCCTTGCGAGGGGAATTCTTAGCTTCTTCTGTCTGCCTGACATGACCTTTGCCATGGGAGGAAGCACAACTCGACTTCGAACATGTTTAGGAATAACCCACATTGCGTGAGGCTGTACCGGGTAGATGGTATCCGAATAAGCATCCAACCAGGTATTCCGGGTATAATACCGAGAAGCCTTTGAGTATACATTTAGTTTCAAGAAGCGGCAAACTACAACTACATGCTTGCAAGGTAGCTGCTCAAGCTGAAACTTTCTACAACAACTGTTGTTCGTCAAATCCACGAGGCCGTCCATGTCACCGTCCAAAACATTAAACTGTACGTTATTTAGTTTAACAACATTCATCCTTGCAGCATCCTCCAACCTATTCCTCAACTTCTTCTCGCCAAAATTGGGGCACAATGTTGTTGTGCAATTCATAGCCAACTCACGACGTTCAGTGAACCATTTCACAAGGAGATTAATAATTTTCCCTATCAAATGAACCACTGGCAGCATCCTTGCAAACTTAAGGATTGAGTTTATTGACTCTGCAATATTTGTTGTCATTACATTGTAGCGGCGTCCATCCATGTGAACTCTAGACCACTTATGTAACCCTGCCTGTTCAAGATATTGAGCAACATGTTCCTTTCTCTTGATCTTCCGAAAATGACAATCAAACTCATCAATGGAATAAGATTTCGCAGCCTGCTCAAAGTGCATAAGTATTTGATCACGCTTTTTCAATTTGCAAGTACGTTTCATGTTCCCCTTTGTATGATAAAAGCATATGCCATGTTGCGCTATTGGAAAAACTTTGTTCCACACATTCTCTATGCTAACATTGTGATCATAAATGATAACAAGACTAGGACACTCACCAATGGCTTCATGAAGTTTAGTGAAAAACCAATGCCATGATGCATCCGTCTCCAAATCTCCGATCCCAAAAGCAAGAGGATATATATTTCGATTGCCATCGGATGCATTTGCTACAAACATAACACCTTTGTACTTGGATTTTAAATGAGTGGCATCCACGGCTATCACTGGGCGCATGGAAGAACAAAACCCTCTAATACATGCACCAACTGCCATAAATAAATACACAAAGTGATTGTTCTCATCAATTTGGATGTGTGTCTTTGTTGAGAATCCTTCAACTGCCTTTTAAATGAAGTGGCTACATGTGCTGCGGTTGCTTGATGATGGTCGTCATGTACGAACCTCAAATCACATTCAAGGACAGTTGTACACCTTGCAATCATGAAGTTGTATCCTCCAATTATGGATGCTCGGACCCGCCATGGGCATGGATGTTGACAACAAACCACAAGCAACCTCTTAGTGCAAGAGAATTGCACCTTAAATTCAAAGTGGCCTCTCAATGTCGTCAACTGTAACTCAATCAACAATGCTCCCCTACTAGAGAAAATTTGCCCAACTGTAATTTTCGGATTCCAATCACTTCACGAATACCCTGTGTCCAAATATGCTTCTCCATCATTTACACCGGCCACATTGTACCGGTTCTGTTCACCCATTTGACTCAAATAATGTTCACAAGTGGGTTCAAATTCTCCTCCTAGACACATTATTGGCAATTGGGCAGATGTGTTCAAGGGGCCCAAAATAGGAGGGGCAAAGTACACTGGCACTTCATTTCTTTCAGTACCATTATCACCACCATGCATCTCCTCCACCTCGCTATAATCAACCATGTCCATAAAATCTGTCCCAACATCACCTCCCACATCAGCGACATTTGTATTATTCCTAGTTACTTCGTTGCTTTCAACAATGGCAGTTGAAGAACGACCTATCCGACTACTATCTTTCGTGATATGCATACTATCAACTACATCATTTGTCAGTCCATTATCTTCTATACTCTTGAGTAAGGGAGCTAGTTTTGAAGGTGTTACCTCACAATTGTACTTCATAAAAATTTGACATCATCATCGTCCTCAATCTTAATGTGCTTCCACTCATTCAAGGCCATAAAAACTGAGAACTTTAAGCCAACCTTGTCTTCCCTGCTGTTTGTATTATCAATCTAATGCACACGATTCAACAGTTTAGCAAATGTGATGGTCTGTGGAACTATTAAGCCTTTTAAGTCACCCCCTTCATATTTGCACATCTTCTTTGAGGTTACCCCTTTTCCATTGTAGCAAACTAGAATAACAATTGTCTCAATTTCTGACCATGAAACAAATTATTTCATTAACACAATACAACCACAATAACCAGGCAATATAACGGCAATATAACATCAATATAACAACAATATAACGGCAATATAACAACAATACCACAGCAAAATAATAGGAACACAACAGCAATACAACACTAACACAGCAGTGAACAAGGTTTCATCACAATCACACTATACAAATCCACGACATCGAATGGAAAATCCAAAGTTTCAAGATTCACATATCCAGAGCAATCTAAATGCAATTGGTAAAACCAATTTCACATAATCCAACAGATATTAAGAAAATAACCATCAACACTACCTTTTCGAGGTCGGCGATCCAGGTAGAGCTTTAAGGTTGCAAGCAGTTATTCAGAAGACATACTTAAAATATGGGATCGAGGGAGGGGTTCGTGATTCTAGAACAGAGAGCGAGACAGAGCTACATGAGAGAGAGAGAGAGAGAGAGAGAGAGAGAGAGAGAGAGCAAGAGAGAGAGAGAGGAGAGTCTGAGAGAAATAGAGAGAGAGAAATGGGGGCTGAGGAAGCTGAGAGAGAACCAAATTTCTAAAAATGTGATATGTGGGCAATAAGTGGACAATAAATATATATTTTTGGTGATACTTGCAAAAAAAATGGGGAGGGGTGGTATTTTCAGAAAAAATTATAAAATGGGTGGCATTTTGAGCTATTTCCCTTTAATTAAATGTTTCTTCACATTTTAGTTATAGTTTTTATTAAATTCTATAATTAAGGTGTGAATCACGTCTTAATCAAAAGTTACGTAAACCCGTGGGTTGGGGCGTGACACATACCATGTTTCAAGGTTCCAACAACATGAGCTTTAGGCTATCCAAAAGAAATACAATCCTAGCAAAACAAATTGGTACACACCAAAGATCAGGACACAACCGATGTTTTCCAAAAAAAAATGTATGCAGAGATACCAATATGCAATTTAGCCATGCCTTGTCGCTGGAAGACTCTGGAGATTCTCATGCTCAAGCTTTGATGAGGGTCAGGCACTGGGAGATATTGAGGCAATTAGTGAAACATTGTAGGATGCAATGAACAAGGGGACTTCTCTTTTAATTGCCTCCTACTTCTTGCAAGCAAGCGTAAAACTTTCCGATGACGACTTGGGGGCTCCTGCCAAGTGCAAGCCGCAAGGGGGCTTCATCCAAACCCATCAAATCCATGCCAAGCAAACGGATTTTCTCTTTTATTTGCATTGGCCCAAGCAAACCATCAAACAATAATCCCTATACTTAGCCATTTTGAAAGCAGTCAATTTTCTGAGTCATTGTACTAGTTTCCACAACCAAACTCAAGCTTTTGTCCCCAAAACATACTCATAATAGCAGTTGGAGACAATACTCGAGCTGCTGTAAAGGGTGCAACCCATGCTACTGTAGTTGTTACAACCCCAGGCTGCTGTAACTGTTACACCCCAACAACTATAGCTAGCACCCAAGTTGTTATGCAAGCAATTTTAGAAGGATATATTACTAAATCTGGCTTTAATGCCTCTATCACTTGCTAAGCCTCATCATCAAAGCATTACTATCCAAGTTGGCATGCTTTCACTACAAAAGAACTTAAGGAGGTTCTGCAATAAAGTTTTTGTGGGGGGACTCTCTACACCAGCAATATCCACTCACTTGGGGCTCACCTAATAAAGAGGAAATTGAAGCTTCAACTGTGAAGGTGTCCAACTATGCAATTATGAAGAAAACAAGCATCCAAGCCCTTGCACGAATTATGAAGAAAACAAGCATCCAAGCCCTTCCAAGGAGAATACAATTTCATACCATGCTGCTGGAGGTTGCTGAATATTTTTCGGTTTACTTTAGGCCTCTGCAAATTTCATGCTAACTTCATCCAAGCATCGTGAAGCCTCAAGCATCAAGCTACAATAGACATGCTAGCCAAGTTATTTCATGCACTGTGAAGAAAATTTTAAGAAAAGATAGAAAACCAAGGAACAAGCTACAAGCTAACATGCCACGAGCTCATTACGAAGTCTATCTACTTAACTCTCTGCATTAGGACAAGTACTTCATGCAGCTACAAAAAGACGAGTATCATGCCCTGCATAAAAGAGACTTGACAAATCAAACAAACAATGCTTCAAGCACTAATAACGTGCTATTTTCCTCATCTTGTTGTGGGTCTTCTTTATTTCCAAAGTACAAACTAATAAAAACCAAATTCCCTATGTCATTTGCTAAACTAGCAAACCTGAAATGAAGCCCAGAATCAAACTTCAACGGCTGAAAACACAAAACACTTTTGTTCAACCTTCCTATCTAGCCTCCAGAGGTCCCTACAAATGAAAGAGGAAAAGGGAGCGACGCTTACCACAACCTTTGGAGGGTCATCATGGCACGGCGTCATCATATTTAGGCTGGGTTTGATTATTCAAACCATTTCAGGACCCATTCATGACCAAAATAATCAAAGGGGCTAATGTTGAGGCCCAAAAAATCCAAGGCTGGACCCAAATATATTTCTAGCCCAATACAACACTTAACCGGGAAAGAAACCTGACTTGGGTATGCAAGAATTTGTTGTATGCTCTTACGCAAGTTATGGTCCACATGCCACGCCAAGTAAACCCATAACCCGCCATGCAGAGAGCTCGTAACGAGCCTGGAAAATGTACTGGTTCTATGAACTCGTGCTTACTGTCCCGTCAAGCACCGTTTAGCCCGGCTATAGCCCACTGCAATATGGGAAAGCTCGAGCACAAACACGCCAAGCAACGTGCAATGCCAAGCAAAAAGGTTTTATTTTGGCACCAAGCCACGCTACAAGCTTATGTGGGCCCAAGCCACGCGAATGCCTGGGGCTTGCTGAGCGGGTTGTGGTATGGATGGTTACAAGTATTCATGAGGCCCATTGAAGGTTCAAGGAATGGAAGTTTTGGGCTACTTGGCAGCACCAAAACTCAAGCTCATTTCTTGAGCCCAAACATATGAGTAAGCATGAGAGAGAGAAAACTTACCTAATGCCTTACGAGAATATCTAATGGTCTACTACAACACTTAGAAAATCCCACATTAGCTAAGGCATCCAGCACCTTGTCAAAAAACGAAGCAAATAAACTACTTCCAGCAGCTTGACGAAACCAAACCCGCTAGAAATAGAGTGCCAATGACCTAGTACCTTAGAAAAAGCCTAACCCAGCACCTTATAAAATATCTAGCATCATATCTAGTGTTGTCAAAAGCCATAGAACCAAGTCAAATGATAAGCCACTGCAAAAACCAAAGGAAATTCATATGCGTAGAAGGAATACACATTAGACTAACGCCCCTACCCATGTTTCTTTCTTGGGACATTTTGGAAAGGGCCAAAAGAGAGAAATATTTTTAAAAGAAGCCAAAATGGACAAAAATACCCTTATTTATTTTGAGATTTCCTAAGGAATCCTTTACATTTGTATGTCTTTGGTTTGAAAGTTGAGGGGTTTTTCTTTATTTTTTTGGAAAAGTTTTGGCTTTTTCCAAAAGTGAAAGTTTTTTTGTGGCTAAAACCTAAATTTACTTTCTTTCTTCTGGAAGCTGAAATAGGAAAACCAAGAGAGAAAAGTGGGTGGCGCCTCACCCACAAGAAGAAGTCTAGCTGCGTGAGGACCTTGGATCCCCAAAAAGCTTCATGCCTATGCACTCAGGCTGGGGAAGTTTCACCAAATAAGATTGAATGGAAGAAAGTGAAGGAAAAAGGGAGAGTGTGGCTTGATAAAATTGAGGGTTCCAGTGCCTATAAAAGGAGGTACCTTCTACCCAGCAAACACACGATCCACGAGAGCGACCAAGCTTTGTCAAGAGGCTGGAAATTTACTCAAGACACCCCATTCTCTATTTTTGTCTCTTCCTCTCGTCCTTAGTCAAAATCCCCCCAAATTTCTCTCTCCCCCTTGCTCTAAACCTTTGTTTCCATAGGAAATCCAAACTCATGAAGGCTCAGCTCCCATGCCACGAGCTTCTCATGCCAAGCCTTAATATTGATCTGTAACAATTGTCTATCTTGTTTGTGAGATGAACCAAAGTGCTTCCTAAGGCTCCGCGAGCTTTTCGAAGCACTCTTGGGGCCTGGTTCTTGAACTCAAGCAGGAGGGCAAGCGTACTCTCCCACTGCTGGAAGCACCAGGTTCATTCTCTAGTTCTTCCATTTTCTCATATATATATCTCACTCTCTCTCTCTTTCTCCATCTCTCTCTCTCTCTCTCTCTCTCTCTCTCTCTCTCTCATCATATCTCTTTCTCTCTCTCTCCAAAAACCCTATTCCATATGTGAAACACTTATCGTCCGAAGCCAAGTTGAAATCATGGGCATCACCTTTTTGGTGAGAAATCCAAAGGCGCGACCAAGCATTCGTCAAGCTGCCAGAAGCCCAATCAAACAAGTTGCAGCTTCTGGAACACCTATTCCACTATGTTTCAAGCAAACCCCTTCCAACGTCTGCTCCACCTCTATCATCAAGCAATAGCTTCACAGTAGCTGATGTACCCTTCTCATCAAAACATTCAATGTACTGAAGAGCCATTGAAGAAGACCAAAACACTCCCTAAGGTCTCAACTCTTTCGGGGTGTTTTGGGGCCTGGTGCCGCAAACTTAGACAGGGGCGCAAGAGAGCTCGATCTACTTCGCAGTAGTCCTACAAGCCCATTGTAGCTCTCAACAAAAAGACCCCAACAAATATATAATATTAACAAAATGTTGGTTAGTCATCCATATTCAATATCCTTTGAAGTCTTCCAGGAATTTTGTTCAGAGGCTAGTTTAATATTGTAAATTTTTTGTTTTTAACAAAACCAAGTCTTTTATAGCTAGTTGTAAGAGGTTTCAAGTTCAACTCATATAGTAGTTGCATAGTCCCTTCCGTGTTTGGTTAGGGTTTAGGAAACAGGAATTTGGTCCGCCGTCACAACTTTCTCTGGAGTGGGTGCTAGTTTGGTCGCCGGGGTTTCTCATCGTGTGCGTGGTGTGCTGGAGTTGGTTGTCTCATTGTCTGTGGGGTTTCTCAGCATTCGCAAGGTTTCTCATCATTTGGTGCTAGTTTGGTTATGAGGTTTGAGTTTTTCGTCTCAGGGTTTGGTTTGGTCGCCTGGGTTAGAGTTTCTTCTCAAAGTATTTGCTGCGAGCTGCTATTTGTTTTTAGGGTAACGGATCCCGTCGATGGGATTACACATGGGCTTACCAGATCTCTTGTGATTTATGATGCGAAGGTTGTTGAAGTTGTTGGTGTTGATGATCTCGATGGCCTAAAAGCGACCCGCTTTCTCTTGGTGGGGCAGTTGCTGATGACTAAAGACTATCACAAGGATTCCTTGGTGGGCACGCTGAAACGTATTTGGCATACACAGGAGGAGTTCTCTTCTGTTACCTTGGAGGACTCTAAATGTCTTCTATTTTCTTTGAAAAGTGATCTCAATCATAACTAGGTGATGAGGGGGTCACCTATTAGAAATATGCCCTTAAAGCCAACTAATTATGTAATAGTTAGAGCTAAGGACATCTTTGATAAAAGACATATTATGTTATGAATGGGCAAGAAATGTTGTTTTATACATTAAACCATCCTATATTATCTTTCACTATGTAGAACAACCATAGTCCAAAGAATACACAAGTGGATATGAGAGCTATGTAATGAGATTGCATACATTGAGACTTCTCATGATCCCTAAATCTTGAATATGTTCCTGGTCGTAGGAATATTGATTGGGCGTCAATATTCCGCAAAGACCAGTACACACATTATCGTCTCTATATGTAGGGAATGGCATGGTCTCAAGTCATTAAGTGTGAAGACACATTGATATGTGTGTAGGTGCTTGTAGAAGAACAAGTACACTAAACGCGATCCAACACATGAGTTACAACATGTAAGTCTTTACTCACATGTCAAACTCGAACTCATAAATTGCAATGGTGCAAACTAATCCTTAGACCTAAGGCATCATAGATGTTTTGTGGCTATGTTGTTAATCTTTGAGCGCACTATACGGTCATGCTGAATTAGGCATAACTTAAAGGTGCTCATCAGGATTCTCAATAGAGTCATGGAAGCAAATGAATATACAACAAAAAATCTCTACTCTTAGTAAAGGAGAGAGAATACTCCAAGATATGATTGGTCAAATCTCTGCGCAGAGTAGTGGATAAGACTTGAAAGAAGAAGTCTTCAAATCTTACCAGGATAATCATATAAAAGGAATGATTCACATTAGGATATTGACAATTGGATTCCATGACCTAATAATGTGAATAAGGAGTATTGACTTACTTCTTGGCGACAAGCATGGTTTGTGGATGTCTTAAAAGGTTTAAATTAACCTTTATTAATAGGAAGTGAAATTTAATTCGTATATCATCTTTGAGGAGTTGAGTCAACCCACTACCTTGCTAAATGGAACCTACGGATCTGCACACCCAAAGAATGTGATTAGGGGTACAAATGAGGAGACACAAGTCAATGGTTGATAATCAAATGTCAAAGTCAATGGTAAAAAGTCAACATTTTGACCGAAGCAATTGACCAAAGTCAAATAGTTCGACCGGTTCAATTAAGTAAGACTATAATTATAAATTAATAGTCAAATTATAATTAAAAGATTAATTATGAAATTAATATTGACATATAGAAATATTGGATTGGGCTTTTAAATATGATTTAAAAGGAAAGGGACAAAATAGCCCAAAAGGCAATTGGGCCCAAGGGATAAGTGGCATAAGATGACATGGCCCATGGACCAAATGGAGCCCCAAATACCCACCCAAATTTAGGCAACTAAGGGGAAGCCCTCCCCTTGCCTTTTGTGTTGTCCTGTATAAGCTAAGTGTTGGAGAAAACCTAGCTAGGGTTTTTGGTTTTCCTACTTTGGTTGATGAGTGACCATCTTTGTATCTCATCTTCCATAAACCAAAAAATTTGGTCCAATCAAGAAGTAGACTAGCATCCATACTTCTTGATTGACTTCTCTTCATCTTTAGGAGCATTTGGTGTGGAGAAGTAGATGACTCCAATCTTGGAGCCTTAAGGTAAAGAAGTCAAAATCAAGAAAAATAAAAGGAATTTCCAACAAAGGTGTTCATTCTTGGGAAATCAAGAAAAGGTCATCAAGGGTAAATATCTATTCCCTTTTTCCTTTTCTATTTGTGTTCAAAGAGGCTAGGCTAAGTTACTTGGCTTAAAACGAAAAAGGTTTAGCCCAACTAGTATAAACAAAATGAATCCACCATTTAGAATGTTTTTGTTGTATAGGTTGTGGCCAAAGTTCATTTCGTAAGCATTAGATGCATGTTTCCTTCATCACCATGGACTTTTGATATGGCTTTATTGTTAGGGAGTTTCACTAAAATACCCAAAATGGGGGCTGAAATTATAAAAATACCCAACACCCAAAACACTTTATAACCATACTCAAAACCCATCATTACACATGTTAGGTTCATTTTGACACATGATTTATCATGTTTTTCACCCAATATTTTAAGTTAGTTCTTGACATTTCATAGCTTTTTACTTTTTTTTTTTTTGTGTTTCATAAGTTTTACCTTGATTAGAATGAAAATGAACTAAAAATGCATTATTGGTTATAAATTCTGTTTTTGTTCATTTTTCGTAGGTCACCATCTTGGCCTTGGATCAGCATGCTCCGTTGCTCGGATGAGGTGAAGATCTTCATGAAACTTGTTCCAATGGATGTTTACTAGAACATATCCAAATTTGAGCTCCATTGAACAAATGTAGCCTATCCAACTGATTTGCAGAGAAAACTAGTTGCAGCAAAGGAGTTGCTGGAACAGCTGTCAAGATATCTTCAGATTGTGAGATATTTGTAGATACTTTGCCACCCCAACCTTTCATAAAGATAGAACTCATAAAGATACTTAACTAAGGTTGGATGAAACACCATTATTAAATAGAGTTCTAGTTTTTATTTTCAATTCTCAAATATTGTGGTGTTCAATGATTATAATTTTCACTTCACATGATTAATAGATTAATCTTCTTTTCACCACTTCTATCATGTATTGTGACTATAACATGTATTTGTGGTAGTTAAGAGTTTGGATTAATCTATTAATTCATCCTTGGTTTATATTTCCAATTTACAAATTTCATTGATATTTTGTTATTCAAATAAACTTTTTCACATAGGATGGTTAGGAAACTTTGATCCTTTGTAGTTAAATAATTTTGTTTACATAGTATGCTTAGAATTTGTACTTATGAAGGGAAGGAAAATTTACTTATGATCTAAATTACAAACTTAATTGATAAATCTTGAGAAAGCATTAGATTGATTTCTAGATTGCTACTCCATGGGAATTGAAAGATAAATAAGTAGGATCTTATGGAATAATGGTGTGGATTCTAATACCTTAGTTATTTTTCTCATAAATTTAAATCTTAATTTCAGTTTATTGTCATTTCCATATTTGTTTCATGCTTTATTAAATTTTCTTTATCAACAAACAAATCACCATTTGAATCAACTAGGTTGGAAATGAAATTAACTTGGGTATAATTGGTTTTCTATCTTTACACGCAATCCCTTGGGTACGATCTCGCTCTTACACGCTTATGCTATATTCGATTCGTGCGCTTGCGAGTTTATAAATTTTAAAAGACACCGCTTTTGGTGACAACAACACACACTCAAAACCCATTTATAAACATACCCAAAAAATATACAATTGTTGATTGTGGGGTTGATTTTGGGTATGTTTCTATGTTTAAATAGTGCTTGGGTATTTTTATAAATACATGTCTAGGATTGGGTATTTTTATAAATATCTATTATTGTTATTGTCGGCAATTGATGGTAGCGTTAATCCCCATACTGTTCTGCTGGACTTACAAAATTTCTAGGTTAGGGTTAGGGGTATCCCACCTCTTTTCCTTACTCCAGCAATGGGAAAAAAATTGGAAATTTTTTGGGGACTTTTGTTATGGTAGACAAGGGACTTAATGGTGATTGTTTGGGGAGTTTCCTATGCATCTGAGTGGGTTTAAAGGTGACGGAACCTTTGAGACTTGTATGGGATGAACTTGCCAAACCCTATTTTGTGGTAGGTTGGATCACGTCGGGTCTGGGTGTGAATTAAAAATTTCAGGGGTTATTGACAAAGAGCAATATTGGATGTGGAAGACGTTGATAAAGGACGTCTTTCATATTCGGGTTCCAAATGGTTTGATAGGAAAAAGCTTTGGTTTGCGTGAAGAGTTGCATAGTCAGGAGGTGGCTTCAGCAAGTCATGTTTCACCTGTAGGGAGTATTTGTTCACACCATGTGGCCTTCGCTACTAAAAAAGATATCTCATTGGGTTCAAATGATACCATGCACAGAGTCTCTGAGGAGTCCCATTCCAAGAAGAGAAGGTTGGCATCTGATTTTGTAGGGGAAGGACCTCATTACGAAGAATCTGATGATACCTGATGTGCTTTGTGATGTTCCTGTGACGATAAGTTTGGGATTAAGCCGCGAGAAGGAGATTCTAGGGGCCCAAACTAAAGAGGTGGTGCTGGATAACATGCCAGATGAATGTACCGGTCCAACGCATAATATAAACTCCCTTCCCCTAGTTGTCACGAAGGTTCTTCTTCATCTAGAAAAAGGAGTTCAAGAGGGAGAGGGGGTTACGCCCTCGAGGTTGTTAAAAAATAAACAGTGTGGGGCAACGAGGTAATTCTATTGGGAAGGTTATAATGGCTGGTATGTCTAGAAATTCTGTGATGGGTCTCGGGAATGGGCCCATCACGAGGAATGACGATCTTCTGTTGAAATGTGTGTGGTTTGAGCAAGCATATTCCACGCTTTAAGGTTTTTCCTTAGAGCTAAACAACCCCGCATTGTTTTTCTGAAGGAGACTAAGAAGACGACGTGTCAAATGGAGGTAATGACAGGGTGTTTCATGTGGGTCGTGTTGGAATGTCTGGAGATTTGGCCATACTTTGGCAGGACAGGGTAACTGTTTCCCTTGGGTCCTACTCAAAAGGTCATATTGATGTCTTTATTGAAGGGGTGGAGCAAATAGGATTCAGGTTTATGGGATTTTTATGGTTATCGTAAAACGAATCGTCGAAAGCATTCTTGGGAGATATTGCACAGGTTGGGTAGAAATGGAAGTGAGCTTTCGATAGTTGGTGGAGATTTTAATGAGATCCTCTGGGCAAGTGAATACTAGGGAAGAAGGTTTAGACCTATGTCACAGATGCGGGAGTTTGGTGAGGCTCTTGATGATGACTTAAAGGTGATCAATTATACACGGTACAAGTTTACGTGGACAAATAGATAGCAAGGTGAAGGGAATGTAAAGCTCCAGTTATATATGATTGTGGCTAATGATGAGATGTTGTTGGCCTTTCCGCATATGCGTACTCATCATATTAATTCCTTTGTGTCTGACCATTTACCTATTTTACCTCTCCTTGGAGTGAGTAATATGGGAAAGAGACATTGGCTTTTTATGTTTGAAGAGATGTGGACTACTATTGATGGTTGTCAGGAAACAATAGCCCAGTCTTGGGGAGGTGAGGGTGGCATAGTGGTTGACAAGATTATGTCATGTCAGACTTCTCTGTAGTCTTGGAACATGGAAAAAGTTGGACTTATTCCCAGGCAAATTCGGGGTGTGCAAGATAAGTTAGAGGCTGTAGGGGTTGTGACTTGAACTCACTGGCCACCCAATATCGACGTCCAGTTGACAAATGAGTTGGATGTCTTAATGGAGCAAGAGGAAACTTTGTGGTGGCAATGATCTCGTATACCATGGTTAAAATCTAGTGAAAAGAATACCAAGTTGTTCCATGCTCATGCGAAGCTCAGGGGTGCATGAATTTTTTAAAAGGAGTGTTTTATGCAGACAATGTTTAGGTTTCTTCTAAGAATGCAGTGGGCGAAGTTTTTTGGGACTATTTTTAACAGCTTTTCTCGTCAAATGGTGCCCGGAACGTCGATGGAATTCTAGATGCCGTGAGATTGATGGTTACTCATGAGGAAAATAGTTGGTTACGGGGCGAGATTGAGGGAGCTTTGTTCCAAATGTTTCCAACGAAATCCCCTGGTATGGATGGTTCACCAGCTTTTTTTTTATCAGAAATATTGGGACGTTGTTAGTAATGACATGGTGGGATTTTGTCTATAAGTGTGAAAGAAATCAACCATACTCTCATCACTCTCATTCCGAAAGTGGATAATCCGACACGAGTTACCGATTTTCGTCCCATTACTTTGTGCTTAGTTCTCTACAAAATTATCTATAAGGTTTTAGTAGTAGTTTGCTTGAAGAAAATTATGCCTCACGTGATTTCTGAATTTCAAAGTGTTTTAATTCCAGCAAGATTGATTACAGACAGTATCATTGCTGCATTTGAGAGTATACATGCCATTAAACGAAGGGGTAACAACAAGTCAAAGAAGCTGGTTCTTAAGTTGGACATGTCTAAAGCTTATGATCGGGTTGAGTGGCCTTTCTTAGAGGGTGTGCTTCAAAGACTGGGTTTCAATAGTCATTGAGTGAGCTTGATTACAGATTGTGTGACAACTGTTTCGTATTCGGTTCAAGTTATGGGGCAACCTACTGGCATGATTGTTCCTACAAGAGGTTTAAGTTAGGGGGATCCACTATCGCCGTACCAACTACAGGGAAAAATCCTATTGACAACCACAACATATTGTCGCCAAAAGGTTAAATTTCGTCACTAAATATCATTGGTGACAAAAATATTTCGTTGCTAATGTCATCGCTGAAAGCTCGTGGCTGAAAGTACCAGGCGATGAACCTCAATTTCATTGCCAAAACCTTTAAGCGACCAATTTTTTCCTTCGCGTAACAAACTTCAGTTGGTCGCCTGTTAAGGAGGTACCTCTTTCTATTTTGTGCGGAAGGGTTATCCGTTATTTTGTGCGAAAAGTATTTAGGTTTACCTACTTTATCAATGCGTAGCAAGAATAACATGTTTCAATTTGTGCTAGACTGCTTGTGGAAAAATCTCCATGGCTGGAATTCAAAATAACTCTCTGGAGCAGGGAAAGAAGCTCTCATCAAAGCAGTTGCACAGGCACTTCCTACTTATACCATGGGGTTATTTCAATTGCCGGCTACTCTGTGTAGTGAATTATCGTCAATGATTACTTAGTATCGATGGGGAAAAACTAGAAAAAAAAAAGGTATACATTGGATGAATTGGAACAAGCTATGTCAGCCAAAATGCTTCGGTGGCCTTGGTTTTAAAATTTTAGAAGCCTGTAATAAAGCGATGGTGACCAAGCAAGCATGGAGGCTTCTTGAAAGCCCTTCATCTTTAGTGACAAGGATTCTATGTGCAAGATATTATTCTGACGGGGATTTTATGAGTGCCAAGGTTGATACACACCCTTCTCTTATTTGGCGCTCCATTCTCAGGGAAAACAAGTGATTTATGCACGGTTGATTTGGCGAATTGGCAATGGGAATTATGTGCAGGTTTTCCAGGATCGTTGGATCCCAAGATCCTTCACCTTTAAACCCCTTCTTAATTTGGGATTATCGCCATAGGCAAGAGTGACTGACTTGTTAACATCTTCTGGAGCATGGAACATACCTCTGCTAAGTCAGTGTTTTATTCAGGAGGACTGCGAGGCAATTATGAGTATTTCTCTGGGTTCGGTAGTGCGTTTGCATGATAGTAAATATTGGTTCTTTGCTAAGGATAGAAAATATTATGTAAAATCTAGTTATCGTGTCACCTTACGTCAATGCATGGGGGCTATTGTGGAGGGAAGGAGCTCGGACATGAGCCCTCAAACTTTTTTGGAGCAAGGTGTGGGCACTGGAGGTTCCTAACAAGATCAAGCTTTTAGTGTGGAGGGCCTATTCGAATGTGTTGAGAAAAATGGCTCAATTAAAAAGATACAAAAATATTAAAACCAGCGACCGGTTAAGGTTATGGCGACGGTCGGTTTCGGCAGATTGCAAAGTCTGAATTGAATTTCGATTCTCTTCCAAAGCGACCGGTCGCAAGTTATGAGCGACCGGTCGGTCTTCAGCCAAAAGAACGAAGTCTGAAGCGAAATGTGGAAAAGCGACCGGTCGCCTAGTCCTGGCGACCGGTCGCCCAAAAGATGCTGAAGCTAAAAACGATTCTGTGTAAAAACGACCGGTCACCCCGTCCTGGCGACCGGTCGCCCCTGACTATGCTGTTTTTTCAGTTTCTATGCGTTTTCAAGTCTTCCTTTGTGTGCTATCACTTTCTACCGACTTGCAAGGATATTTCTGATCAATTCTAGATATTAGAAGGTGGCATAGCAGCTGGAAAGTTGGGAGAACACTTTGGCAAATTGATAACTTGCTTCAATGAGTGATTTCTCTCTTGGATCAAGATATAGATGGCAGCTAGCATCCAATGTTCCCTTGCTTTATGAGCTGCCAAGAATAGGTGTCTAAAGTGAGATAACTAAAGCATGAACGTGTATAACTTAATGATATCTGATCTTGGAGTCCCAAGGCCTATATAAGAGGGAAGAGGAAGCAAGAGAACATTAAGTTGTGAAGTGCATAAGTTTGTGCAAAGTATAGAGAAGCTGAAAACTTGCAAGTTCAGAAAATACCAAGGGGAGAGCAAGAGAGTTCTCTAAATGTATCAAGGTGTTGAGCAAGGGTGAGAGAGAAACAGATTGTGAGGGTAGTGTTCTAAAGGTGTTTCCTTTCTTTGTAAACCAAAGTTTGTAACCTATCTTCATTAGTGAAAGTTCTCAAGGAGATCACCAAAGAGGAAGTAGGCAATTTGCTGAACCTCTATAAACACTTGTGTCATTTCTTTCTTGGTTAAATTTCTGTGTGTGTGTAAGACTCATCCATCATTGAGTTGGTCACAAAGTTCATCAACAACAAGGTCCTAAGGGGAAGTGAGTTAGTATTAATTCACAACAAGTGGTATCAGAGCTGTGTTTTGGCAGCTGTGCTAGTCTTTCTTTTGAAGTGCTAGTGTGTTGTAGATGGCAAGTGAACAAGAAGTTGAGAGTGGTAGCAGTTCACAACATGTGAAGCAACCACAGGCAGCAAGCATGAAGGTGGAGCTAAAGCCTTTCACAGGGAAGGAGAACTTCACTCTTTGGCAACGAAGGATGAGGTCAGCTCTTACACAACAACATCTCCATGTTGTGTTAGTTGGCAAGGAAAAGAAGCCAGCAGACATGAAAGATGAGGAGTGGGGCGTACTTGACGAGTTAGCTAGAGGAGCCATCGAAAATTACCTCTCCGATGATGTGCTCATCAACATGTTGAAGGATACCGCGAAGCAAACATGGGAGAAGCTCGAAGAGATGTTTGCAGGGAAGTCGCTGTCCAACAAGCTCTTCCTAAAGGAAGAACTCCTAAATCTGAAGATGGAAGAAGGAGGTAATCTAATGGAACATTTAAGTAGTTTCAATAGATGTGTTGCTGATTTGCAAAGAATGGAAGTTATTTATAGTACGGAGGATAAGGCACTTATGTTGCTAACATCCTTACCTCCGTCCTATAAACACTTTCGAACCACTCTTATGTTCGGGAAGGTCACTCTGGATTTCGAGCCTGTGCTGCAAGACATCATGACGCACCATAGGATGGCAAAACGTTCTGGAGAAAACTCTCAAGGTGAAGGTCTATTTGCTAAGACCGAAGAGAGGGGTCGTTCAAAGAGGCGTGAAGGCAAGAAAGGCAACAAAGGAAGATCAAAATCCAAGGCGAAAGAAGGTTGTTTCGAGTGTGGGTCAAAGGAGCACTGGAAAAGAAATTGCCCCATATGGAAAGAGAAGAAGAACAAAGGGAAGAATGCAGCAAACACAGCTGAGGAAGTCACGGAAAGTGATGGTGAGCTTTTATGTGTTAATGGCAATGTTAATACTAATACATATGCTAATTCTGCAAGGTGTTTCTCTTCGGATTGGATTTTGGATTCAGGGTGCTCATACCATATGTGCTCAAACAAGGAGTGGTTTGACACATATGAGAAAGAAGAAGGTGGCGAAGTTATAATGGGGAATGGCTCGATTTGTAGAGTCATAGGCACCGATACAATCAAGATAAAGATGCATGACGGGACTGCCAGGACGCTTGGAATGGTAAGGCATATTCCAAAGTTGCGTAAGAATCTTATTTCCCTTGGAACTCTTGATAAGAATGGTTATTCTGTTAAGGCTAATGGAGGGAAAATCATAATCTCAAAAGGTTCACTTGTGGTTATGAAGGGAGAAGTTCAACCTAATTGTCTATATAGATTGTGCGGTACAACAATAACAGGTGGAGCAGCTGTGTCCACAAGCAAGGACTCGGATGATGAAACTCAGCTTTGGCATTTGAGGCTAGGGCACATGAGTGAGAGAGGCATGCAGGAACTACACAAAAGAAAACTGTTGAAAGGTGTTCAAAGCTGCAAGCTGGAGTTCTGCAAATTTTGTACCATGGGAAAGCAATCGAAGATAGCTTTCAAGCTGCGAGATAAAGAGGAAGGTAGCACAGGAGTGCTAGATTATATTCACTCAGATGTATGGGGGCCATCACCGGTTAAATCAAAGGGTGGAGCTCGCTATTTCGTGACTTTCTTGGATGATTTTTCCAGAAAGGTTTGGGTCTACTTCATGAAGGAGAAATCTGAGGTCTTCACCAAATTCAAAGAGTGGAAGGCGGAAGTGGAGAACCTAACTGGAAGAAAAATCAAGATCCTAAGGAGTGACAACGGTGGTGAATATAAGGACAACAAATTTCTTGAGTTTTGCAGAAACGAAGGCATTAAGAGGCACTTTACCGTGAAGAAGACGCCCCAACAAAATGGAGCTACGGAAAGGATGAATAGAACTCTCATGGAGCGTGAGAGATGTATGAGGATTCATGCAGGATTGCCCGAATCATTTTGGGCAGAGTCAGTTAACCACGCTGCCTATTTGGTTAACCGATCACCTTCAAGAAATCTTGAGTTCAAATGTGCAGAGGAGGTATGGTCAAATAAGTCAATAGTTTTTTCTAATCTTAAAGTGTTTGGATGCAGTGCATTTGCACTTATTCCTAGTGATGAAAGATCCAAGTTGAAGCCTAAGTCTCTTGAATGCATTTTCATCGGCTTCGAGAGCAGAGTGAAGGGCTACAAGCTATGGGATCCAGTGAACCACAAGAAGATACTCAGCAGAGATGTTGTGTTTGATGAAAAGACCATGCCTTTGAACAAAGTCAAGAATTCAGAAGCAAAGGAGGATGTTGTTGAAAGAGAAACAACCATTGACGTTCCACTCAAGAAGGTGTCAAGAAAGACTTCACAAAAACAGCCAACTGAAGACGTTAAGGAGGAGGAGGAGTCTGACATTGAGGAGGAAGAAGCTAGGCAAAATCAACAACAAACTCAAGAAGAAGAAGATGCTCAAGAAGTGGTGGAGCCATCATCTATAGCTCGGTCCAGGCCTAAGAGAACCATCAAACCACCTCAAAGGTTTGGATGGGACACGGACTCAGTTCACTATGCTCTAAATGCAAGTGAAGAAGAACCAACCATGTTCCAAGAAGCTGTTGAGAATGAGGAGCGGGAAAGTTGGATGGAAGCTATGATGCAAGAGATGGAATCTCTACACCAAAACTCAGTTTGGGAGTTAGTTCCTAAACCCAAAGATCGCAAGGTTATTGGCTGCAAGTGGGTGTTTAGGAAGAAAGAAGAAATGCATGAGAAGGGAGCCACCATGTTCAAAGCTCGATTGGTGGCCAAGGGATACTTGCAAAAGGAGGGAGTTGATTA
This sequence comes from Prunus fruticosa, assembly GCA_018703695.1. Taxonomy (NCBI): domain Eukaryota; kingdom Viridiplantae; phylum Streptophyta; class Magnoliopsida; order Rosales; family Rosaceae; genus Prunus; species Prunus fruticosa. The sequence goes on along the minus strand of CM031919.1, from coordinate 22,720,079 downwards.
TGATGAAATCTTCTCACCGGTGGTGAAACATACTTCTATACGGCTACTTCTCTCCATAGTAGCCCAAGAGGACATTGAGGTGGAGCAAATGGATGTGAAGACTGCTTTCCTCCATGGAGACTTGGAGGAAGATATCTACATGAGCCAACCTCAAGGGTTCATTGAAGCAAGCAAGAAAAATCTGGTTTGCAGGTTGAAGAAGTCTTTATAAGGGCTAAAGCAATCTCCAAGGCAGTGGAATAAGTGCTTCGATTCTTTCATGATGAAGATTGGATATAGAAGATGTGAATCAGATTGCTGTGTTTACAGTCATGCATTTAAGGATGGTGACTTCATCCTTTTACTTCTTTATGTTGATGACATGCTAATTGCATGTAGAGATATGTCAAAAATCCAGGAATTAAAGACATTGCTTGGAAAGGAGTTTGACATGAAGGATCTAGGCTCTGCACAAAAGATCCTAGGAATGGAGATAAGGAGAGACAGAAACGCAGGCAAGCTATGGCTGTCACAAAGTACTTGAAAAATTCAATATGATGGATTGCAAGCCCGTGTCTACTCCTTTGGCGGAGCATTTCAAATTAAGTGCACAGGAATGTCCTTCTACGGATGATGAGAAGGAAGAAATGAGCAAAGTTCCATATGCAAGCTTGGTAGGGTGTCTTATGTATGCAATGGTTTGCACACGCCCCGACTTAGCTCAAGCCGTAAGTGTGGTGTCAAGATACATGGCGAATCCGGGCAGACTTCATTGGACAGCAGCGAAGTGGATTCTCAGGTACTTGAAGGGCACAAGGAGGCTTGGGATATTGTTTGAAAAACAACAAGGTAATGCATGTGAGTCAGGGTATGTAGATTCTGATTATGCAGGGGATCTAGACAAGAGGAGATCCACCACGGGATATGTCTTCATTTGTGGTGGAGGACCGATTAGTTGGAGAGCGGTGTTACAATCGGTTAGTGCCTTGTCTACAACAGAGGCGGAGTATATGGCGCTCACGGAAGCTTCGAAGGAAGCGGTATGGCTGAAGAGATTGGCTAAGGAATTCGGGATAGCCCAAAACTTGGTGGTGATTCAAAGTGATAGGCAAAGTGCAATCTACCTAGTGAAGAATCAAGTATTTCATGGAAGGTCTAAACACATTGATGTCCGATACCACCGGGTAAGGGATTGGGTGAATGATGGAGACGTCATGATAAAGAAGGTTCATACAAAGGAGAACGCTTCAGATTGTCTAACAAAGCCAGTCACAGCAGCAAAGTTCAAGCATTGTTTGAGCTTGCTCAATCTTGTTCCATGCTAAGATTGAGGTGGAGTTCTTGAGAGTTATCCGGACGATTCTCAAGAAATTAAAGATGTCCTGGAAAAGCAATAGTGTCCACAAGGGGTTTTAATCTCGCCATGGTGGAGATTGTTGAGAAAAATGGCTCAATTAAAAAGATACAAAAATATTAAAACCAGCGACCGGTTTCAGGGTTATGGCGACCGGTCGGTTTCGGCAGATTGCAAAGTCTGAATTGAATTTCGATTCTGTTCCAAAGCGACCGGTCGCAAGTTATGAGCGACCGGTCGGTCTTCAGCCAAAAGAACGAAGTCTGAAGCGAAATGTGGAAAAGCGACCGGTCGCCTAGTCCTGGCGACCGGTCGCCCAAGATGCTGAAGCTAAAAACGATTATGTGTAAAGCGACGGGTCGCCCCGTCCTGCGACCGTCGCCCCTATGCCTTTTTCAGTTTCTACGCGTTTTCAAGTCTTCCTTTGTGTGCTATCACTTTCTACCGACTTGCAAGGATATTTCTGATCAATTCTAAGATATTAGAAGGTGGCATAGCAGCTGGAAAGTTGGGAGAACACTTTGGCAAATTGATAACTTGCTTCAATGAGTGATTTCTCTCTTGGATCAAGATATAGATGGCAGCTAGCATCCAATGTTCCCTTGCTTTATGAGCTGCCAAGAACAGGTGTCTAAAGTGAGATAACTAAAGCATGAACGTGTATAACTTAATGATATCTGATCTTGGAGCCTATATAAGAGGGAAGAGGAAGCAAGAGAACATTAAGTTGTGAAGTGCATAAGTTTGTGCAAAGTATAGAGAAGCTGAAAACTTCTAAGTTCAGAAAATACCAAGGGGAGAGCAAGAGAGTTCTCTAAATGTATCAAGGTGTTGAGCAAGGGTGAGAGAGAAACAGATTGTGAGGGTAGTGTTCTAAGGGGGTTTCCTTTCTTTGTAAACCAAAGTTTGTAACTTATCTTCATTAGTGAAAGTTCTCAAGGAGATCACCAAAGAGGAAGTAGGCAATTTGCTAAACCTCTATAAACACTTGTGTCATTTCTTTCTTGGTTAAATTTCTGTGTGTGTGTAAGACTCATCCATCATTGAGTTGGTCACAAAGTTCATCAACAACAAGGTCCTAAGGGGAAGTGAGTTAGTATTAATTCACAACAGAATGTGCTACCCACTTCTCTCAATCTATATTTTAAGAGGGTACTTTAAACTTCTTTGGGCTCTCGTTGTGTGAAATCAAAAGAAACTATTCTTCATGCATTATGGAGCTGCAAGAGGAGTCGAAAATTTTGGACTCTCACCCTTTTTTTGTCGACTGGAGGCCTATCATGGGTCTTTTGCGAATTTTTTTGAGACAACCATTCATGTATTATCAGAGCAGGAATTAAAATTTTTTGCAGGTTACGTCTGGCACTCTTGGCTCTTTCAGAATGATACTCTGCATGGGAAGGAGTCGGGCATTTTGGGAGAGGCTATTGAAAGGACCTTCGAATTCATACAAAGCTTCCAGCAGGGTAATGCAAGATATTGGCAAACCTTGCTGCCTCACCACGTTCGTTGGATTAAACTGCCACACCAGTCACTAGTTCTTAATTGTGACGGTGTGGTGGAGCACTATGTGTGGATTAGGGGGTTTGTTTCACAATCATGAGGGTGAGTTTCTTTGCGGTTTTTTTTGTGATGGATCGGCTGGATTTGATGTTCATGGATCTGAACTCGCGCCGATGTGGGAAGGGTTGTTAATGGCTTTATGGAGCGGTTACTGGAATTTTCATATGGCTTATGATTCTCAAGAGGCTGTGTCGCTTGTTGAGGATGTGAGGAATCTACTGGTGTATTTGCAAGTACAAGAAGTGTTTTATTAGCCTCGCAAAGAGAATGCAGCGGCGCACCTTTTGGCTCAATTTGGTTTAAGGCAACGGGGATTGTTTTGGGCTGGGTTTGCTCCACATTGGTTATGGCCTACGATTGCGACGAATAATAGAGAAGAAATTTAGTTTTTTTGCAGGAGGTGCGTGGTACTCCTTTTTCTTGACCGAATTTTCCTCCACTAGGGGTTTTCATGGCAAGGTTTTAATGAGGCCACCCTAGGTGCACCTCCTTTCTCCAGTTTTTCTGGGTGTCCTTTTGTATGTCATACTGATTGTTACTAAAAGTAATAACGATTTTTTCTTTGATTTTTTTTTTTAAAAAAGTTCAACTCATATAAATGGTGATAATTATATTCATGATTAGTTCGATATCCAGTTACAGCTAGCCGATGGAGTTGAAGTATCGTGTAAATATGTTGTCGTTTGTGAAAAAGAAATATAAAAAAAATCATGTTAAGCCTTGAGCATATCCAACACAATAAACAATTTTGACGGAATGGAGATAGACCTAGTAGATGGGCATATTGGTATCCTTACATATTATAATTTAAGAAAAAAAAGATGTAATAGTAGATAAATTAATATATATGGAGCCAAAGGAATTGAAGGTAGTTGCAGCCAAATTAATTTAGCAAAACAACGACTTTCAAATTTCATGATGCTGGTCTGTGGAAAATTGAGACTTATTAAAGATTACTTGAATGTCTTGGAGCCTACAGAGATAGAAGATCAAAAAGACTTGAATCTGCACCCATTGGCGGATCTAGCTGCACCTCCCCTTGTCGGAAAATCACTTGGAGAAGCTGGAATATGCCCCTCTACTACTGCCCATCAGCTGTTCGATTATTTGCTCCAAAGAAGCTCCAGGCAGCAGCTCCTTTGCGCAGGCTGCAGCGCGCAAGGCTGCTTGGTTTCTTTTTTTTAAGTGATATGTTCAAGACACATAGTTTTGATCCAAGCGAAACCAAATAATAATAATTATTATTATGAAATGAAAAGAAAAGAAAGGGCCAACAGCTACGCAAAGGTTGACACCCCCTTCCTCAAATGAGTTTCAATCAAAATTGGATACTCCAAATATATCATCTCCAACTCTTAACCCTACCCTTCCACACCTGAACCACCACTACCCACACCGGCCAACTCCCCAACCACATTCCTTTTTTCTCAATCCTCCTTTGCCTCCTCCATCATCCATTAGCTTTTCTCTTTGTGCTTTTTTCATTAGCATTGACTATCTCTCACTCTCTCAAATTGCTACAAGTAAATTCCATTACATTCATTAAGCAACGAAACCCTGAAAGGATCTCTCTCCATCTCTGTATTCTTTGATTCATTTGATAGAAACCCATTTGTTTTTAGAGGCAAAAGAAGCGTTGTGAAGTGGGCATAAGCCATGGCAGCTCCTAAACCACAAGAGATAAGCCATCCACCAATGGACCAACCCTCCACAATTTGTTTGGTAAATTAATTTCTCTCTCAAATTTCAAAGTAATTTCTCTTTATGCTTTAATTAATTAAGATGGATTGTTGCGTTTTGGTTAATTGATTGAGTTTTTGTTTTGGTTATTTTGTATAGATTTTTTCTATTTATTTATTTATATATATTTTTAGTTGTTAATTAATTAATAAAGATTTTTGTGGTTTGATTAAAGCTTGTTAGTTTGTATATAATTAACATGGTGAATTTGTTAATATGATTAATATGGTGTTTTTAGCCTTTTAAATGTTGTTTAAATTATCAGGATATTTGTTTTTTATTTTTTAAAGCTTTTAACCTTTGAAATATTATCCCTTTCTTGAAAAATTTCAGGGTCCGCTGCTGTCTGCACCACTTGTCTTTGAGGAAGAAAAGTCCAATAAGAAGGTTGCATAAGCAAGATGACCAATAAAATGTCATCTGGGATATGTATAATTTTTTTTTTGTAATACAAGTAGATTGAGAATCTTTACACGTAATCTCAAGTATAAGGATAACCACTCTTAACTACTCAAATTACAAATTCCATACAAGATTTATACAGAAAGGTCATAAAAACATCCTCCTACAAATAATTAAGACCCCATATAGGAAGCTGTAAATCTTTTGATCAATCACTTAATAGAAAAGGCAGCACGCATCACCAAGACGTGTGGGCAGTGTCGTGGTCATGAAATAACTACTTGTCGAATTGGACTTGGACCTGGGCGGCTTGACTTGATTGCCGACTAGGAGACAAGTGCAAGTAATTCATCATGCATGCTCAACGGATGCTACTCGGAAAAATACATTGATAGATGCTAAACTGACCAAAAAGAACAGATCTTGGTTTGCATTCAATTACAAGTAAAAAATACTTGACCCTTTACATATAAGGAGTTATTTCTCCTTACAAACAAATTATAGTTCGTAAAATTTTTGTAATTTTAATGAGTTATTTTTGCCTATGTATAAAACTGTAATTTGTCTGTAAGGAGGAATGTCCAAACACTATCCATTTATGTTGTTCTTTGTTTATTATTTGAAGTATTAAAATTTTATTGGATTTTCTTGTACTGTTTCTGATTTCAAGTAGCAATGATTGCTGGAAAAACAACAATTTGGAAGTCAAAAAAGAAAAATAAATTATTGAATTGTTACAAGTATTTATCTTGTTTATGCATTAGATTTGAATGTATCAAGCGTAGCCTCTTATTTTAGACTTTTATATATTGAAGTTTGAATTCATATAATTTATTTGTCATGTTAAATTTTTAGTTAATTCGAATAAGAATTCAAGGTTCCAAGAAGGTGAGGAGCAAGGAGTTCGGCATGCGGGATCTCTTTTCTACACAACAGGTCCGGATGGCCCAAGTTTAGCATTGGGTGGAGCACGTTCTCCCTTAAGGTGTGTTGAGGCAGGAGGCTTCTTGCCATGGTGGAGCTCTTGGGAATTACTAGAACGATTTCCAAGACGTTGAAGATGTTCTAGGGGTCAACAATTGTTCATAGGTGATTAATGATTTGCCAAGGTAGAGATTGTTAAAGTTGGCTCACCATAGATGGGAAAAGAGGAAGAAGAAATGGCAGAAAAAGGAGTTTCAGAACAGTGCTCGGGTTCTGGTGCTCAAGCAGGAGAGAGATGATTTTTCGCCCAGACATAGGTGCTCGAGCGAAAGTGCAAGTGCAAGTGCTCCAGCAGATGTTGCGAATCCTTGGCGTTTTAGGATAGTTTTTCCTATTATTTTGGGGTTTCTAGCCTAATTTAATAGGGTTTTAGTTTCATATTCCTAGTTAACTTGTAGCAAAAGTCCTATGTATTATAAATAGGACTTTTAGGGCTAGGTTAAATAAGATAGGAACATTCAAGAGAGAGTTTTCAAGAGAGAAACACAAGAGAATTCAAGGAGGAATTCTAGGGTGTTTTTTCAAGTGCATCAAAGTTTGAGCAAAAGTGAGAGAAAAGAGAGCTAGGTTCTTGTGAGAGCTAAGGGGGTTCTTGATTGTAACCAAAGTTGTTCATACATACCCGTGAATTTCTCGAGTGGCTCACCAAGAGCACGTAGGCAGGAGACCGAACCTCTATAAATCTTTGTGTTCTTGTGTGTGTTTGCTTTCTCTCTTCAGTGTGTGTGTGTTTTATTCTAAAGGGATTTGTGTATGTGTTGTCGGATAGTCCATCAACGACAAGGTCTTGGAGTGTTTTCGCACAACACTTGGGAGCACACCAAAGTCTTGGGTCAATCCATAACAGGACCTGCCCCGAATTCCGTAAGACCCGGGATGAACCCTGTCTTATTTCCGACATCTTCCTGATGCCTGCCCCACTTACTAGGAACCGAGACTTTCTGCCGAAATTTCGCAGAGTCTCCCCTGTAAATTTGACTTTTCCCAAATTTTTCAACCTGTTAAAATCACAATTTATATCTCAACTAGCAGCATACAAACAAAACAATTTCACAAATTTCACAAAGGCACCTGGCCTCACAAATCAAACCTTATCACAGGCGATAACAGAGCAATCTATGAATTCAGATTTACAAACGGTAACAACCTTCAATAGAAAGAAACGAAACCAAACTTATCCTCCAGAAGCTCGAGATTCAGAACTTAGGGCTCAGCTCTCCTGCTAGGCACGGTCAACTCCTGTCCGGGGCGCAAAATAGAAAACGTGTGAGTGGACAAAACAAAGTTTGATTATATTGCAAAACAACATAATAACCTCACTATTTAGAAATAATGCCAAAACATGCACTTGATACCAAATTTTCACATCCCGGGATCGGCTCCGCCTTAACACAATATTGTCTGCTTTGGGCCCCCCTCTCGCCCTCACAGTTTTTTTTGGAGCTCACGAGCAACTTCCCAGTGGGTCACCCATCTCATGCTAGATGAAGGTGGGCATGTACATATAAGGCACATCACCCCTCTCCGTTGGTCAATATGGGATCATACAATATAATTACTTACTCAATATGGACTCAACATGTTCTCACTTTCCCGAGAACATAATGTCATAATCAAAACAAAACCCTTTTTCTTCAATCCCGACTTCCCGAAGAAAACTCTCAATGACATGTAAATATAGTATATTATGAATATATATTGACTTGACTACCAGTGGAAACAATCCAACAGGGGGATTGTTTGGCTAGCCCGAAGAATTTGAAGTTTATATCAATGTTAAATGCATATTATTTCGATCGATTAAAACCATGCACTTTCAAATAAAGTCCACTCACAGATAGTACCACGCCGCTTGACCCCGGGAGGGTCCCGTCCGCTGCGCACGCGTGGTCAAAGTACCTATTTCAGAACACGAGTACGCAATTAATACAAAGCGCTATCGAACGAGAACCTTTAAGTTAAAACCCTAATTCCCGAGTTTCAAGTAAGCACGAGTAACTAGATGTTCTTAAGGTCCAACTAAGTGTTTCGAATTATGGAATAGCCTCGACAGACGCTCGGTCACCTGGGCGCTCAAACTTTCCAAATCGGGTCAACCGGGCCGACGGGACCCACGACCTCCATTTTACAATCCGAATGTTCCTATGGGTTCCACACAGTCTAGGATACACGTCCTTCAAGTTTGGTCCGAAATGGACGGTTCGATCTCTCAGAGATCGCTCTATTGGACGGTTATCGTAAAACGCAAACTTTAAGTTATTGAATCGGAACATCCGGGCTCCAATTCATGATCCGCGCAATCCTACACGATCCTAGGAACATCTAGATCAACATATATTAAATTGGAAGCGATCCAACAGTTCGATTGTATTGAACCCGGATAACGCACAATAGGCAAAATCCGTTCGGGTTCAAACGATATTCAAATTGAAATCTGAGCACACCTACGCGCTCGTGTGAATTAGGAGATCATTTTAGGCCCCCAACACATTGCCCACGCGCCGGCAGGGCGTTGGTGTGCAGATAAAATTCCAGCGGCCGGAAAAACTCCAAACCGCCGGCCAAGCTTCCTACCCTAGTTTCAGAACATCGATTGGAGCCACTTTTGTTCTTGGACCTACCCCGAAAAATGACCTACCCCAAACTTTGAATCGATATTTGATATACCTAGGCTAAAAATCGTTCCAATCCTACCCAACCATCAGCTAGAGCTCAAAGAGTAGATGAAAATCCATACCTTATTCGTCGGGATTAGTGGCCAAAAGAAACGCGAACGACGTCAAATTCAAAGAGAAAACCGGCCCGTTTTCTGGTTTTTTTGTTACAACTCCGATTCGAGCCCACTACGTGTCTACGGACTCATCTCGGTACGATCTACCTAAAAATACCACTCACTGCCCCCAAAATCTTTTCAGATTAAAAAGTGACCATTTTACCCCTACCCCGAGGGCAAAATTGTAATTTCCTATTTCAATAAATTAAATAATTTAATGGCTAAAATAATTTAGGATCGGGGTGTTACAATCTACCCCTCTTATAAAAATTTCATCCTCGAAATTCACGTACATGTCAATGGAATAGATATGGGTACTTGGCCCGCATTTGCGCCTCGGGCTCCCAAGTGGCTTCTTCAACAGTTTGACTCCTCCACAACACTTTCACTACTGGAATGGATCTGGAGCGTAACACTTGTTCTTTACTGTCCAGAATTTGTATGGGTTGCTCCTCATAAGTCAAATCTTCTCTCAACTCCATAGGTTGCTGTTCCAAGATCCTTGGACCTATTGTCTCCATAACTCTTCTGTCGATCTTGCGCGGTCTTAAGCTTCTCTCTGATAATCTTCACTTTCTCGGTTGTCGCTTGAATACTTTCCACTTTTTCCACTTTCCTATCACCCACCTCATTACAACAAATAGGAGTTCTACATTGCCTCCCATACAGAGCCTCATACGGAGCCATCTCAATGCTCGAATGATAACTATTATTATATGCAAACTCCACCAGGGCAAGGTGAGTATCCCAACCATCTTTCAGCTGTAATACACAAGACCTCAACATATATTCCAAGGTCTGAATTGTTATCTCCGACTGTCCATCGGTCTATGGGTAGAAAGCAGGATTGAAATATAACCTGGTACCCATAGCCTCGTGTAAACACTTCCAGAATTGAGAGGGTGAACCTAGCATCCTTGTCAGACACAATGGACGCAGGTGCTCCGTGCAATCTCACTATCTCATCCACAAAGAGTTTCGCCAGCTTTGACAAGGAATAGGTTTCTTTAATAGGTAGGAAGTGGGCGGATTTGGTGACTCAGTCAACTATCACCCAAATTCAGTCATACCCTCTTGAATTACGTGGAAAGTTTGAAAATGAAGTCCATAGTAATATGCTCCCACTTCCATTCAGGGATCGGAAGTGTTGCATGAGTCCAGAAGGTCTCTGTCACTCCACTTTCACTTGTTGGCAAATCAAACACCTGCTCACATACTTGGCAATGTCACCCTTCATATGCGGCCATGAGTAGTGCTCCCGCAGTCTCTGATACATCTTAGTACTACCTGGATGCATAGAATAAGTTGAACAGTGAGCTTCCTCCATGATTTCTCTCTTCAAGTCGTCGTTCCTGGGTACACAGAGACGAGTTCCAGTTAATAAGGCTCCGTCTTCTCTTATTGTAAAATCCGTCCGTGTACCATTCTCTACTTCCAATCTTCTAATTGAGCTACAATCACCCGTTCAATCATAATAGGCCTCATATTCAAACTTGTAAGTATTCCACCCTGTTGACTCAATCCCAGCTTTACTCCATCCTTCTCCAGTTCCACCAATAACGGAAGGTAAGCCATTCTGAGATGAGCTAGGCTTCCACTAGTCTTCCTACTCAAAGCATCGGCTACTACATTGGCTCGGCCATGATGATACTCAATCGTGCAATCATAATCCTTAGTTAACTCTAGCCAATGTCGTTGTCTCAAATTCAACTCCTTCTAAGTGGAAATGTACTTGAGGATCTTATGATTAGTGAAGATCTGACACGTCTCTCCATACAAGTAGTGTCACCATATTTTGAGAGCGACACCACTACCGCAAGTTCCAAATCATGAGTAGGATAATTCTGCTCGTGCTTCTTCAGTTTCCTCGAGGCATAAGCAATCACCCGATCATGCTGCATCAAAACACATCCCAAGCCTTGCAATGATGCATCACTGTAGATCACATAGTTCACCGAATTTTCCGGAAGGGCCAAACTATGAAGATCATCCGGGAAAGACACTGGAAACTCTCGAACAATATGAACGTCTTCCAGATTCAAAGTGACCCCACGAGTATCAATGATGTGAGCCAAGTATCCCACACATCCCTTCTTAAGTAACCTTTTTGCCGTTATGGCAGAGATGAGACAAGATGGGAGAACTCTACGCTCTCCAAGGAATAAGACTTCAGGTTGCCCCAGA